>JBAJHW010000001.1:104876931-105266931 GCA_037013535.1 Intellagama lesueurii
TAGAAAGAAGGGTCGCTCTAGCATAATCTCTGCTAATATGGGGGTGGGTGCCTGAAGGTCAGTTCTTGGTGCCATTTGTGTGGAACCTTGGCATGTCTCTGACACTGGAGCTATTTCCTCATGTCATGGATGCTTATCTATTATCTTCCTGGTTCCTGTCTGTAAAGTGTCACTGCTACCATGATCTGACCCCTCTCTGAGAGAGTGAATTCTGCTTCATAAGATGGCTGCTTGGCACCTAACAGATGGGTGATTCCAGTGATTGCAAGCATACTGAAGGCAGGGGAATAATGGCTACTTCCTTCATCCTCTCTTAATGTGGCCCTTCAATCAGAAGTTCAGGTGGCCCACGTTGCTTGTCACATGCATGTGTGGCAGTGTACGTAAAACACTGGAAGACTTCATAGAAGGATGATATGAAGCTTTTTTCAAAAATGTATCACTTGGGAAGTTTGCTTTTCCTCTGGAAATTTACACAAGTAATGACAAGAATAAGTGTGACATTTCTTGGTTCACCATCACTGGGGAAAGTTTTTGATGTCGAACAAGGCTTTTTGAGCCAATGGGGAGATCCCACTGGCTGATAGAACCGTTGCCTTGGTGAGGTCAAAACACCATGCCTCTCTGCTGGTGAGTGGTAGCTGCAGAGACAGAAGTGAAGAGTGACTCAAAATTCATTTGATGGCCAACTGTCTGGAAAAATGATAATGCTTCTCTTTTCCTGCAGGTTGGAGAACTGCAAAATCACAGATGGCACCTGTGGGGACCTCGCTACTATTCTCAGCACAAAACCCTCCTTGACAGAACTCTGCATTGGTGAGAACAAGATTGGTGATGCAGGCGTGGCACTGCTCTGCCAGGGGGTGCTGAATCCCAACTGCAAAATACAGAAGCTCTCGTAAGTGCCTCGTTTAGGGCAGGAGCTGGTCAAATGCAGCCTGTCATATAGCAGTGTTTTGAATTAGGCTGGAGCTCCTTGGTATAAACCAAAGACTCTCCTCGGTAGGGAGTGCAGTATACAGGTGGATGGCTGCTCTACCAGAAACCAGTTTTATAGGCAAGAGAAGAAATATTCCAGAAGCCAGATTTCCTTAACTGTGTGTGAGAATCTGAAAGTTTTAATGGCAGCTTATGTTTAAAAGACAGGGTAGCTCAGTGGTTTAGATAGCTGGCTGATGAGCCAGAGTTTGGGAGTTCAGTTCCCCACTGTGCCTCCTGTGACTAGAGGCAGCCTGTGTGCCGATGGGTAAGCTGCACAGTCCCAGGATGCCCCAAAAGGAGGGAATGGTAAGCCACTTCTGAATATCCTCTACTGGAAAACTCTGGAAAGGGTCACAGTAAGTCAGAATTGACTTGACAGCACATCATCATCATCATTAAACACAATGTGTGGAATTCCGATTTGCAGCCCTTATTTACTCAAAGTTGTATTTCTTCCATCTGCTCCTAGGAAAATGTGTTCTTTTTATGCAACTGGACATTACTGGTGAAGACTGCATTTGTTTCACTTAAATCATATTTATATATATGTACATTTCCAATAGTCCATGTGTGTAAGATAAGATTTGTGGAGAGAACTCAATGTATGGACTTTGCCAATTTTTCTTCCTTTTACTGTAAAATTGCATTTCCTGGGGAAGTATGCAGGTTTGTGTGAATATGGGTCACAAAGCCAAATGTTACATGCTTATTCATCACACTTATACATCAAACCTTCCCAGCTCTGATCTTTTAGTGGTCATTTGGCTAACATGGGATTTCAGTTGTAGGTTGTATGTCCATTTGTTTGAAAATCTCTGGCAGGTCAACTGAATACAAATGAAAGGAATACACTGTGAGGGTTAAGTCCTGTCTGTGGTGCCTTGTCTCTTTTCAACAAACTCAACCAATCTTGTGTGGATTGTAGGAGTCCCAGAGAGGGCATGTGCCTGGAAGACAGGCTACTAAATGAGTAAGGCTGTTCTGCCTTTATAGACATGCCTGAGTTAAAGCTACTGACTGATATTTCAGGTTGTGGGAATGTGGCATCTCAGCACCTGGGTGCAAGGATCTCGCTAAAATCATTGGAACCAAAGAAACTCTCCAGGAAATGAGCCTGATTGGAAATGATCTGAAAGATGGAGGGATGGAATTCTTATGTCAAGGACTTAAGGATCCAAAAACTAAACTCCAGTCCCTGTGGTAAGTTCTTGTTGGCTTCCTTCCCTGAGGGTTGATTGCTAAATGCAATTAACAGTGCTACTAAACAGGATGGGTCTAGAACCAGGGATGGGCAACCAGGGGTTCAGTCTAGCTTTTTCCATGATCCCTCCACCTAGCTTCTGAGCCCAGAAAAATCCCCTTCAGCAACTTTTCTCCAACAAATTAAATTGTAAGCAAAGGTCTTCTCCCCATCATGCACAGGAACAAGACCCTGCCAAGGTTTTGTGTTTCTGATGTGCCTCTGCTACGCGCACTTACATACCAGCGAACAATGGGGGTGGGGAGAAGCCTTGGTCCTCCAGATGTTTTGGGCTGTAAGTTCCACAGTCCATCAGCGATTGGCCTTGTTTGGTGGGGCTGATGGAGTTGAAATCCGAAATGCCTGGAGGTTTCTTAGTTCTCAGCCCAATTTGTGGTTGAGGGCTCTGTCAAAGTTGTTGCAACACATACTTTAGAAAAAAGAGGAAACACCACTGGTATTCATAGCCTAGATGGGAAGCAGTGAGTGAAACACATGTCACTGGCCCTTTGGGATTTTGTTCATTATAGCCACCGTTGTGAACTAATTGCTAATCATCCCGAGTTTAGGACTGATCTCAGAGAAAGCAAAATGATTCTAGAGAAGGAGTGAAAAGACATTCAATGGGAAAGTGCTAGAATGGTTAGAGATAACTCTTGTTTGTTCATTGTAGGCTAAGAGAATGCGGTTTGACCAGAGCTTGTTGTAAAAGCCTTAGCTCTGCTCTCAGCGCAAACAGTGTCTTGAAAGAACTGCACATAGGCGGCAATAAGCTTGGTGACGAAGGGGTGATTTACCTCTGCGAAGGAGTATTGAACCCTGGCTGCAATCTGCAGTCTCTCTGGTAAGTGACCCTCTATACTTGAGTTGCCAACATGGGTGTTACAATTGTTGTGAGCTAACTCTTTGTGTGGAAAGAGCTCTCTGTGACATGCTCTGTGGGGCATTCAGGGATCTTTGTCTGAAGGCTTGGCATCAGGTCTCTTCCACGAGCATGTACCTCATGTTGCTGACTGTTGCCATTGCAAAGATACCTGTGACTGTGAGGTGTCCTGTGTAAGCTTAATGTTAGGACTCTGAGAAAGCCAAACTATTTTTTTAAATTTTATTTTTGGTAGCCTGTGTTAGGCCCACACCAATAACTGTGAAACTGCAGCAGGATCTCACAATCAAGGACTACAAAGTTTTTATCTTTAAAGTTGGATTAATAGGATGCCAGTCATGGCTTTTTAAAAGCTAGTGTGGAATTTTGCAGGTGCATGGAATACATTCAACTCTGCTTTATGTGCCTTTTAGTGCATTTTAGGTACATTACTGTTTCTGGTGTTTTTTTAGTCTCTTAAAGGGTTATTTGGTTTACTCTCCTGTTTATTCATCTGTGGTCCTAGTTTGTTTGTTTTATAACAAAGAAGGTATTTGCATATGCTTCCCAATTTTGGTTGTGGGGTAATGTCCCATTGCAGGTGTACTGCTTGGATTTTTTTTCTCTACAGAAGCTAAACAAGTGTGTCTGCTCCTTACCCACAAAACTGTTGTGAAAATAAAGTTCTGCAATTAGTGGTTCATTACTTATTGAGCTGTATTTAAATATATCAGCAGCTGTTTACTTCATAAAAGGAGCTCTCCAAAGCAGTGTAGAGAAGAAATAAATAAGAATATAGTAATAGAAGCCTTATCATTGGACTCCTAATGGCCCAGTTCTCTGCAAAAGTGTAGTCAGAGGGAAGTTGTATATGACTTCAGTTGGATGGGCCAAAGTCACCTCAATGCAGTCAGTTTTCAGTGAAGTCATTTAAACAAATACAGACACAGCATACACTTTTCCTAATAAATATAACCCTTGTCTAAATGTTTCTATGTAAATCTACAAGCTAAAATCCAAACAGTTACTACTCAAGTATGTAAATATGGTTCCTGAAAGCAGTTCCATATATGAGCCTCTAGATTTTATTCTAGAATCCTTGTGTAACTTGGTATGGCTAACTGCAACTAATTGACACACCTCATGGCTATGTGCCTGGCCACACACCCAACTGTGTGCAACCAAGATGTACCCTGATACTATGTCAGTTAGCCACAGTGAGTTACACAGACATTATGTAAATATCAAGAGGATTCTGGACATTGTTTTTACAGCCATTATTCTGTGTTTCTAAAACTTGTGAATTGCCTTACATGCATGCATAAAAGCAGAACAGCAGAAGGCTTCGAGGTAGAGATGTGAAATTGATTGCTGATTGTGTGTTTAGTGTACTCCATGTTGGGTGGAGTCGTCTTCAAGAACTTTGCTCTTCTTCTAACCTGTTCTTAGGTTGGGACAAGCAGATCTTACAGCGTCTTGCTGTGACAAGCTTGCTGAAGTCATTGTCGGAAAACCATCTCTACAAGAATTGGATGTGAGCTATAGCCACATAGGGGATGAAGGTGTGCTGAAGCTCTGCGAAGCGGTGAAAAACCCAAACTGTCACCTGAAGTATCTGATGTAAGTGACTTTTTGGCGAGGTGCTAGGAATTTGAGAAGCTAGAGTGCAGGAGAGAGGTTATGAAGCAGTCTCAGAGAAGTGGCACAAATTACAAAGCTTATAACTACATTCCAGTTAAAATGGCATGCAAAAGTCTAGTGGAGTCTTCTGAAAGTGGACCTGAAAATGCCTTTGTTGCATTTGAAGTCAGTCTGTAGTTTTTACTCCTGGATAATCAGACATGAGGGCCGGCCCCTACCATTAGACAAAGTGATGCTTTAAGGTGGCAGCGATGTGGAATGTGGAATAAAGGATGCTGAAATACAATTCAACTGCCAATCTTATCAGCTTCTGTACATGGACAAAGGACAGAGTTCCAGATTATATTTCAGCTCAGGCAGCAAAATGTCTTGTGCTAGCCTTGTCAACCATTGTTCTAAGAATTTCAGTAAAAAGGGACTGTGTAGCCTGCCCATAGCCATAAAGGGTGATTCTTCTCCTAGGAAGCACAGTAAGGAATTGAACTCCCCAACACCCAGCATAGTGCTTCAGCTCATTGAGCTATCCAGCCAACGTCCTTGGAAGCTAAACTGTCCCCAAATATTGATCTTTAGAAACATGTACCTCTTACTTTGGCTAATATTGCAGCAGATTTGGGCAACTTCTGGGGTCATTTTTCCATCTCCAGGATGCTCCGTGGGCTGCACATTGCATCCAAAAATGTAAAAAAAGACTGGAAAAAATCAAAGTGGGGAGGAGCCAGATGTCCACTTCATGTTTTGGAGGAGATGGTGGTGGGAGTGACGGCGGATGTTTTTTCAGGGTGGAGGGAACTTGGAGCCCTCAAAAAAGACAGTGAGGGGGGCATGTGCAGCTCATGAGATGCTCTTTGCTGACTCCTACGTTACAGAGAAGTTTCCTGTAGTTACTGGTGTTCTCATGGCCAGTACCAGTAATGCCAAAACTATAGTCTGTAATAGTGCTAACCTGAATGGAATATTCTGTTGCAGTTTGTACGATACTTTCTGGACTTCTCAAGCTGATGATGAACTGAAAGCCCTGGAAGAGCTGAAGCCTGGATTTAAAGTGGTTACATGAATGGCACAACCTTGCTGTGGTCATCTCTACTGCCTTTACTTCTCTTGAGATTCTTTCTGTGAACCAAACTAGCAGCCCATTGTGATGGTGGTGGATTTTTATGATTCCAAAT
Organism: Intellagama lesueurii; assembly: GCA_037013535.1. Lineage (NCBI taxonomy): Eukaryota > Metazoa > Chordata > Lepidosauria > Squamata > Agamidae > Intellagama > Intellagama lesueurii. The sequence goes on from JBAJHW010000001.1 coordinate 104,882,825, forward strand.
TCAGGGACTTAGCAAATACGGATTTGCCTAGAACCCACATTCAAAACTGGGAATGTATTGGCATCTCAGCTCTGGATAAAAGTTCTGGAATATTTCCTGGGTCCAGGCTACATATAGTAATAAAAATGATGTTGATGGGTTTTCTTGGGAAATAGGAAGTGTGGCATCCAATCTCGTGAGATGCTGTAAAAAAAAAAAAGGAGGCTACTTGCAATAATTTGCAATTCTTCCTAAGGGGGAACTATATAGTCTACATAGATTCATTGGGAATAATGCTCATTTTGATTTCAATAATGGAGTAATCCTTAAATACCCAACAGTTCATGTTTTCTACTAAAAATGCTAAAGGCAAAATTTCTATATCTTATCAGCCAGTCTAGTTCTGTAGAAACCTCAATAAAGTTTGTTTGCAAAGAGATTACATCCATGTGCTTGGTTTTTGTCAACAAGGTATAGTAAAAGCATTCATGAAGGTCCCTGTGGTTATTAAAAATCAGACAACCAGCATTTCACGAATGGAGGAGACATTTACTTCCTACATTTTAAAAGTCGTATCCTGCAGCATGGCACGGCAGTACCCATAGCGTGCTAATTTTCCTTGCTTGCTTGTAGTTAAACATGCTTTAATGCTAGAATAGTTTGACTCCTTGTGTTAACTAGTGGCATAGAGTCTCCTCTCAGATGGGTGATGTGATAGGTTAAGTTCAATTCTCATTTCATTTCATTCATGATATTCTGGTTCATTGGGTCTTATGGGTAACCTAATAACCACTATGCCACAGTTGTGATTGTGCAGCATCAAGTTGCTTCCAACTTATGGTGACCCTATGAATTAAGAGCTTCCAGAAGTGTTTATCATAAGCAGCCTCGCTCAGCTCTTACAAACTCAAAGCCATGGCTTTCTTTATGGAGTCAGTCCATCTCATGTTAGGGCTTCCTTTTCTACTACCTTCAATTTTATCTAGTATTATTGTGTTTTCCAGCAATCTTGTCATCATATGAAAATGTATGATAACCTTCAGTTTAGCCATTTTAGCTTCTAGTCAGAATTCAAGCTTGATTTGCTCTAGAACCCACTTATTTGTCATTGTGGCAGCTCATGGTATCTGTAAAGGTATCAGGATGGCTCCTTTAAACCATCTCCCACGCTTAGAACACTGTTATGTTGCTGTGGATTTCGAAGTAATAGATCCACCACTGACATAGTCTTTTCCCTCAGACAGTTGCAGGAGAAATGTAGGGAACAACGACAGCCACTCTTTGTGGCCTTCAAAGATCTTACAAAGTCCTTTGATTTGGTTAGCAGGGACGGCCTTTTTTAAATACTTCCCAAGATTGGATGTCCACCTCGACTCCTTAACATCATCAGGTCCTTCCATGAGGAAATGAAGGGCACTGTAGTTTTTGATGGCTCAACATCAGATCCCTTTGACATCCAAAGCAGAGTGAAACAGGGCTGTGTCCTCGCGCCGACCCTGTTTGGGATCTTTCTTGCTGTCATGCTGAAGCACGCCTTTGGAACTGCAACAGAAGGTGTCTTATCTCCGGACTAGATCAGATGAAAAGCTCTTTAATCTCTCTAGATTGAGAGCAAAGTCCAAAGTCCAGCTGAAATGCATGCGGGACTTCCTCTTCGCCGATGATGCAGCTGTTGTTGCCCATTCTGCTGAAGAGCTCCAACAACTTATGAATCATTTTAGTAAGGCCTGCCAAGATTTTGGATTAACAATCAGCCTGAAGAAAACACAAGTCATGGGCCAGGGCGTGGACTCACCTCCCTCTGTTACCTGTTATCTCTACACAAGAATTGGAGGTTGTTCATGACTTAGTGTACCTTGGCTCAACAATCTCTGACACACACTCTCTAGATGTCGAGCTGGATAAACGCATTGGCAAAGCAGCTACCATGTTCTCTAGACTCACAAAGAAAGTATGGCTTAATAAGAAGCTGACGGCATATACCAAGATCCAGGTCTATAGAGCTTGTGTCCTGAGTACACTCCTGTACTGCAGTGAGACCTGGACCCTTTGTGCACAGCAGGAGAGGAAGCTGAACACGTTCCATATGCGTTGTCTCCGACGCATTTTTGGTATCACCTGGCAGGACAAAGTTCCAAATAGAGTAGTCCTAGAAGGAACTGGAATTGTTAGCATGTATACATTACTGAAACAGCGACGTCTACGTTGGCTCGGGCATGTGAGAATGGCTGATGGTCAGATTCCGAAAGATCTCCTGTATGGAGAATTAGTGCAGGGAAAGCGCCCCAGAGGGGAGATCACAGCTGCAATACAAGGATATTTGCAAGCGGGATCTGAAGGCCTTAGGATGGACCTCAACAGATGGGAAATGTTGACATCTGAGCGTTCAGCCTGGAGGCAGGTGGTACAGCATGGCCTCTCCCAATTTGAAGAGACACTTGTTCAGCAGGCTGAGGCAAAGAGGCAGTCCCGAAAGCAGCAAAATCAGGGCGCTGGACAGGGGACAGATTGTATTTGTCTTCAGTGTGGAAGGGATTGTCACTCTCAAATTGGCCTTCTCAGCCACACCAGACATTGTTCGAATACCTGTATTCAGAGCACATTACCATAGTCTCTCGAGACTGAAGGATGCCTACACATGTTGCTGTGGGTCATTTTCTACCTCTATTCCAAGAACACTTTATAACATGGCTTCTGAAATATTGCTCGGTACTAAAACTCTGCCTCCAGCTTTTTAATCTCTGCTAGATAGTCTCTTATATTGTCTCTTATTGTTGCCTTAACATAATGGTGTTTTTACTGTTTTTGACAGCCGCCATGAGAATGTCATTAACTAGTTTGTGTGTGCACATATATAGATGTATGCACTGTACCTAGGTTCTCATGGTGGGTACAATTAAAAAAAAACCATGAAAATCCAAATGAAATAGAATGGTCAAAACTTGTTTGATATCCACAAAGAACAATCATACACCCAACTCCAATATCCTTGCAACACTTCTAAGCAGGATCTTGAGCTTTGGAAAGTTTGTGGCATAAAAGAGTTCTATGTTTGCAAGACAGCAATGGAAAATGCTTCTCTTACGTTTGGGACCCAGAACATAACTAGAGATTTAAGGCTGTTTAGGAATGGGTGCACAGTTTTCTAGAGGATAAAAGCTCATAGTTAACCTTGTGGTAGTGTGTTTGTCTAGACCATTGGTTCCTAACCTTGGGTGATCCAGGTGTTCTTGGATTGCAATTCCCAGAAGCCTTCACCACCAGCTGGGCTGGCAAGAGTTTCTGGGAGTTGCAGTCCAGGAACACCTGGATTACCCAAGGTTGGGAACCACTGGTCTAGACAAACCTTGGGGCAAATACTCTTTATGACCAAACTGCAGCCATAGCAGGCAACTGTTGTCATGCAGTAACACACAAGCTGTTGCCTAGCATCCTTGGTCCCTTGTCCTTTAACACTTGAGAAGAAACTGCTGGAAAGAAGCAAGCATCCACTTCCACCTCCAGCGTGTTAGAGGACCACAGAAACAGGTTTGCCCTGGGATGTGCAGATAGGAGTGTGCTAATTTTTCGCTGGGGGGAAGTGGCTGGTCATTGTCACAGGCAGGAAATTTGACTATGATGAGTCACCATTGTCCAGAAGCTGGCCACAGTGTGAAGAGGAACTGGCCAGTATGGTTAAACCTAGAAGTGAGCTGTCCCCTCAATCGTCTAGGGTGGAAGGAGTCAACACCATCCTAACTACTCTCTACCCGCTATGGTTCAGAACCTGGTTCTAGGGGACGGTCAGAAAGCAGAGGGAGACAGGAAGAAAAGGGCGGGAAAAGAACAACCAATAGTGGAGGGTTTCTTAATGACAGAGGAGGAGGGGAAGAAGAGCTGGGGCTCGAAGGAGTGGGAGAGTCCAGATATAGAGGGAAAGAAAGAAGAAGAGTGGTTGTTTAAAGGAGAGGAAGAGCCCTATGTGTTCTCATTTCCACATAAGGGAGAGGCAAGAAGAGAGAGGAAAAGGCACCTTGCAAGGACAAGGAAGCACGGGCATTGAAATTCAGTTGGGAGAAGCAGAGCCATTGGAATGAACCGCTTATGTTTATCCAAGAGGGAAGAGTCCCTGGAAGAAGGTGGTGCGTCCGGATCCTATCCCCATGGCTCTGACACGTCCCGAGGGAGACTGGGCTTGACACCCTTGTTGCGGAACTATTTGCACGGTGAGGAGTCAATCACTGAGGAAACCTAACAACCATGAGAGATTTTGAATGTCCCCTCGTTGACGGACTCTGGTTATGACAGGACTACCAGTAATGTGGGCTGAAACACCTGTGGTTGCTGGTCCCGTTGAACCCACTGAAGTTGTTGTACACCCCTCCCCTTTGAAGGAAATTAAACCTTTGGTTAACGTTAATGCGTCTCCTGTGGTAAATCACATTAAGGAAGAGGAACTGCTTAATCTTGAACAAGAACCCAATCACACACAGCCATCTGTGCTTTGATATACTACAGATTTTGGGCAAGAACGTATGCAGTCTTATTGCTTGTACAACTTTATTTTCCATGAGTGGTTGGGCGTTTTCACCTCTTGCATGAGGAGGTATTTGAGACATCCTTGTGCCAATACAAACCCTGTTTGCTGGAATAGGGTGATTTCTGGCTTGCACAATAGCAGAATGTTGGTGGAACCTAATGTTCCACCCGCACTCCAACAGGATACTGGCCTTGATTTATTATAGCAACATGCTCCGTAAGGGGCTCTCTTCCAAATTCTGGGGCACAGGCTTCACTCACCCATCTGACAGGGACTCTAGAAGCAGAGGAGGCTCAGTCAGTCACTGTGACAATGGTAGGCTGCAAAGCACATGACTGTTCTCAAAGCCATGTCCCCAAAGAAAGTCCCAAAATGCAGCATCAACTCATAGCTAAGTATATTATGTATTTGGTCATCTATATATTCACACACACATGCATAACATGGCAGCAGTATGTTATAGCTTAGTGCCCAATTTATTGGAATTAACTGACAGACAGAGAATAGTCAGCAGGCAATTTGGGTTGACAGAAGATGCTGTTGTCCCTGCTAATCAAAAAGCCCAGGCATTTGAATCTGCAAACCTTGACTCCACTATAGCACTGCAGCCAATGCAGTTGCTGTCTTCCAGGTCCCAGACAAGGTGCTGGCAATAACATTAAAGGGGTGAACTGCTTGGCCCGTGGTAGTATTTTAGAGAATATCTTTGGATCCAAACTATCTGATGGCTTGAACTATGTGGGACATACACTGCCTAGAGTGTAGCTGATGTGGGACTTAGTATGCACTTCTTAGTATTGAGCAACCTTCCGAACATATGCCTGCTGGACTCAAGCAGAATATGGCTTCTGCTGGGTGGTGAGACCCTCCCTTCTTGCTGCAATGCCACAGTTCTTTTCATCTTTACAGTCTTACGTTAAAAATTCAATTTAGGCTGTGTTCTGCTACTGCATGTCTTGACGAGTTTGGGGAACAGTAACTGATAGGCCCTAGCTGCTCATTTTTGGTGTGCTAAGTAGAAATGCTAGATTCTAAGGCATTGTGGAAATATGATGCTTATTATAGGACCTGTAACAAATGGGGAGAGGACAAATGCTTCTTCAAGCCATGTGTTTTAATGCTTTTAGGCTGCCATAAAATACACAAGGGAGAGCACACACACTCACACTCACACACACCCTTCTTTCAATACTGGCTGGGCATCTGTGATGAGGGTATGTTACAGCCAAACACATACTGTGTTTTCCGTCCTTTGAGAATGAACATCCCTTTCTTCTGTATTCCTGGCAAGGATTCTCTCGTACTCAGTGTATGTGCTGGGTGATGGCCAGCTTGGAAGGCATATGTGCTTTGTGTTCAGTGGTGCAGAATAATCTGGTGGACAGGTTGCTCCTCACTCACATCCTTGGAGTTCCGATAATGAAGGAATAATCTTCCTAGGTCTAATCCAGAACAGCGACCGTGCTGTTTGACTTGGCTGGCTATATGTGTTACAGGCACAAGGTTTACTCCATAACCATGCTAGATTCACTATTAAAATAAAGAGTGGTGCATGTTTTTTTCCCTGCAGCACATGCCATAGATTAGCCTTCCTTGATCTGACATCATTTAGATCTTTTGTACTTCAGTTCCCATGAAACCTCATAATTAGCCATGTTGTCGTCGCTATGTGCCACCAAGTCATCCCTGACTTATGGGAACCTTATGAATTAATAACTTCCAAAAGATCGTGTCATTAACAGCCCTGCTCAAGTCTTGCAGACTAAAAACTATGGTCTCCTTTACTGAGTTAATCTGTCTGTATTGGTCTAATCCCCCTTCACGGATTGCTGCCTTGTCGTGGCGAAGGGGCTTGAGTAATTCAGAGAAGCTATGGGCTATGCCGTGCAGGGACACCCAAGATGGACAGGTCATAGTGGAGAGTTCTGACTAAACACGATCCACCTGGAGCAGGAACTGGCAAGCCACTCCAGTATCTTTGGCAAGAAAACCCCATGAACAGAAACAAAAGGCTAAAAGATATGACGCTGGAAGATGGGCCCCTCAGGTCGGAAGGCGTCCAACATGCTACTGAGGAAGAGGGGAGGACAAGTACAAGTAGCTCCAGAGCTAATGAAGCGGTTGGGCCAAAACCGAAAGGACGCTCAGCTGTGGACGCGCCTGGAAGTGAAAGGAAAGTCCGATGCTGCAAAGAAGAATACTGCATAGGAACCTGGAATGTAAGATCTATGAACCTTGGTAAGTTGGATGTGGTCAAACAGGAGATGGCAAGAATAAACATTGACATCCTGGGCGTCAGTGAACTAAAATGGATGGGAATGGGCGAATTCAATTCAGATGATTACCATATCTACTATTGTGGGCAAGAATCCCGTAGAAGAAATGGAGTAGCCCTCATAGTCAACAAAAGAGTGGGGAAAGCTGTACTGGGATACAATCTCAAAAATGATAGAATGATTTCAATACGAATCCAAGGCAGACCTCTCAACATCACAGTAATCCAAGTTTATGCACCAACCACCGATGCTGAAGAGGCTGAAATTGACCAATTCTATGAAGACCTACAACACCTTCTAGAACTGACACCAAAGAAAGATGTTCTTCTCATTATAGGGGACTGGAATGCTAAAGTAGGGAGTCGAGAGATAAAAGGAACAACAGGTAAGTTTGGCCTTGGAGTTCAGAACGAAGCAGGGCAAAGGCTAATAGAGTTCTGTCAAGAGAACAAGCTGGTCATCACAAACACTCTTTTCCAACAACACAAGAGGCGACTCTACACATGGACATCACCAAATGGGCAATACCGAAATCAGATTGATTATATTCTCTGCAGCCAAAGCTAGAGAAGCTCTATACAGTCAGCAAAAACAAGACCTGGAGCTGATTGTGGCTCTGACCATCAGCTTCTTATAGCAAAATTCAAGCTTAAACTGAAGAAAGTAGGAAAAACCACTGGGCTAGCCAGGTATAATCTAAACCAAATCCCTTATGAATACACAGTGGAAGTGAAGAACAGATTTAAGGAACTCGATTTGGTGGACAGAGTGCCTGAAGAACTATGGATGGAGGCTCGTAACATTGTACAGGAGACAGCAACAAAAACCATCCCAAAGAAAAGGAAATGCAAGAAAGCAAAGTGGCTGTCCAACGAGGCCTTACAAATAGCAGAGAAGAGAAGGGAAACAAAATGCAAGGGAGATAGGGAAAGTTACAGAAAATTGAATGCGGACTTCCAAAGAATAGCAAGGAGAGACAAGAGGGCCTTCTTAAATGAACAATGCAAATATATAGAGGAAAACAATAGAAAGGGAAAAACCAGAGATCTGTTCAAGAAAATTGGAGATATTAAAGGAACCTTTTGTGCAAAGATGGACATGATAAAGGACAAAAATGGTAGGGACCTTACAGAAGCAGAAGACATCAAGAAGAGGTGGCAAGAATACACAGAGGAATTATACCAGAAAGATCTGGATGTCCCGGACAACCCAGATAGTGTGGTTGCTGACCTTGAGCCAGACATCCTGGAGAGCGAAGTCAAGTGGGCCTTAGAAAGCATGGCTAACAACAAGGCCAGTGGAGGAGATGGCATTCCAGTGGAACTATTTAAAATCTTAAAAGATGATGCTGTTAAGGTGCTACACTCAATATGCCAGCAAGTTTGGAAAACTCAGCAGTGGCCAGAGGATTGGAAAAGATTAGTCTACATCCCAATCCCAAAGAAGGGAAGTGCTAAAGAATGCTCCAACTACCGTACAATTGCACTCATTTCACACGCTAGCAAGGTTATGCTCAAAAAAGGCAGGCTTCAGCAGTATGTGGACCGAGAACTCCCAGAAGTACAAGCTGGATTTCGAAGGGGCAGAGGAACTAGAGACCAAATTGCTAACATGCGCTGGATTATGGAGAAAGCCAGAGAGTTCCAGAAAAACATCTACTTCTGCTTCATTGACTATGCAAAAGCCTTTGACTGTGTGGACCACAGCAAACTATGGCAAGTCCTTAAAGAAATGGGAGTGCCTGACCACCTTATCCATCTCCTGAGAAATCTATATGTGGGACAGGAAGCAACAGTTAGAACTGGATATGGAACAACTGATTGGTTCAAAATTGGGAAAGGAGTACGACAAGGCTGTATATTGTCCCCCTGCTTATTTAACTTATATGCAGAATACATCATGCGGAAGGCTGGACTGGATGAATACCAAGCCGGAATTAAGATTGCCAGAAGAAATATCAACAACCTCAGATATGCAGATGATACCACTCTGATGGCAGAAAGTGAGGAGGAATTAAAGAACCTCTTAATGAGAGTGAAAGAGGAGAGCGCCAAAAATGGTCTGAAGCTCAACATCAAAAAAACTAAGATCATGGCCACCGGACCCATCACCTCCTGGCAAATAGAAGGGGAAGATATGGAGGCAGTGACAGAGTTTACCTTCCTGGGCTCCACGATCACTGCAGATGGTGACAGCAGCCACGAAATTAAAAGATGCCTGCTTCTTGGGAGGAAAGCGATGAGAAACCTAGACAGCATCTTAAAAAGCAGAGACATCACCTTGCCGACAAAGGTCCGCATAGTCAAAGCGATGGTTTTTCCAGTAGTGATGTATGGAAGTGAGAGCTGGACCATAAAGAAGGCTGACCGCTGAAGAATTGATGCTTTTGAATTGTGGTGCTGGAGGAGACTCTTGAGAGTCCCCTGGACTGCAAGGAGAACAAACCTATCCATTTTGAAGAAAATCAACCCTGAGTGTTCACTGGAAGGGCAGATCCTGAAGCTGAGGCTCCAATACTTTGGCCATCTCATGAGAAGAGAAGACTCCCTGGAAAAGACCCTGATGTTGGGAAAGTGTGAAGGCAAGAGGAGAAGGGGACGACAGAGGATGAGATGGTTGGACAGTGTCATCGAAGCAACCAACATGAATTTGACCCAACTTCGGGAGGCAGTGGAAGACAGGAGGGCCTGGCGGGCTCTGGTCCATGGGGTCACGAAGAGTCGGACACGACTAAACGACTAAACAACAACAACAATTGGTCTATCTCTTTTCCTACTGCCTTCCAGTTTTCCTGGTCTTTATTGTTTTGCCAGAGTCTTGTCTTCTGCTATGTGTAAAGAAGGATAGTCTTAGTTTAGTTATTGGTTTTGTTTGAAAGCTCAGGCTTGATTTGATCTAGAACCCATTTTCTGGTTTTTGCCTTCTCAACCCTCAACTGTAATCCTGCTTTTGCACTTTTTTCTTTCACCTTCTTCAGTAGTTGTTTAAAGTAACTGCCATTTTGTGCCACTAATATAATGTCACCTGCATACTTTAAATTACTGAAGCTTCTTCCATCAATTTTCTTTCCTTCTTCTGAATCTCAGCCTTGCTTTCTGTATGTCATGTTCTGTATATTGGTCATGTTAGCAGTGGCTAAATAGAGATGAACTAAAAAATCTGGAGGATCACCAGGTTCAAGGGGGGTGCCTTAGATGAAGTACAGACGGTGTGGTGCCATGATTAATAGTTTCATGCTAGGGCTAAGGATAAAAGTTTAGTGGATGATCTTAGACCAGTCACTGTCTGTCACAGGGCAGTAATGATAAAATAGACAGGGAGGAGAAAATGAATATATATAAATGAAATGTGAAGGGAAGAATCAAATCTGGATTGGTATCTGGTCTTGAATGACATTTAGACGTTGCTTCTAACATTCCTGCATGCATCAGTATCAATTGTTCTAGTTGTTGTAGAGAAAGTATATTCCAATTTTGAAAGACTTTTGTGTCTTTATTTATGCAGCAAAATATAGGAAGCAGCCTTAGGGGACTACTACATTGACAAATAATGCAGGAAACTGTCAGATTCACATTATTTTCTGTTGAATACACAGTGCACAGGCGAATGCAAATCTGTCTGGAGTTTCTCCTTTTGCTTCTGGGGCTTCTTCCCCCCCCCCCCCTTTTCAAATGAATGTATTTGCATCATTTCAATGTGATCACCTGAGCCTATGCAATGGGTGACCAGAAGCTAGCACTTCCAGCTTCCTAGTTTAAGATGGGAAAAGAGGAAGGAACAGGACAGTTGTGGGGGTCTCACTTCCCCTCAAGCAAGTACCCCTTTTGTCTCCAAACAGTTTCTCTCTTTTTTTTAAAAGGGCTTTGTGCTAGTGCTGGTGTGATAGAGCAGCTAGGAGTCCCCCTCCCCAAAAAAAACCCAGCCTCCCCCTCCCCCTTTTGCAGCTTGTTAAGGTAGGTAACTGTTCCTCCTGCAGATCTGGAAGGCTGCAGTAAAGCTAGCAAGTGGAGGTTGGTAATTTCTGCTGTTCTCTCTGCTGACTCCCATGTGACCTCCTAAAGCAAAGTTACCCAAGGAAGCCCAACTTCCCAGTTGTGACTTCACCGAGGAACACTTCGCATGTTTCCAAGGGTGTAGTTGCACCCTTAGAGTGTAAGTCTACGTAGTTTGATATCATCACCCCTGACTCACAGTGAAGTTCCATGCTTTCAAGGAAAAAATTTTTCCAGGCCTATCAGAAGATGCCAGAGGTTGAACCTAGGACCTTCTGGACGCAACCCATGTGCTCTGCCATTGAGCAATGGGCCTACAATAATATGCTGAAGTACCTATCAGAGAAGTCACTTTGATCTTTCAGGTGTATATGGCTATCCATATTTTGAATATTTCCTGCAGATCAGCTGATTTAATGAAAGCCAGCATATTTATGACATCCCAAAACTCTGAATCCAAATCTGGAGCAATTTTACCCTTCTAAGTCCATTCTGAGTTAGTCCTTTTCTCTTGGCTAAACACATATGTCTAGTATATTCTCGAAGGCTTTCACGGCCAGGATCCGAGTTCTGACTCCTGTCCTCTGAAGATGCCAGCCACAGAGACTGGCGAAACGTTAGGAAGAAAAACCTTAAGAACACGGCCAAACAACCCAGAAAACCCACAACAACCATCACATATCTCTAGTATTTTGCACTCAAAGCTGGTTTGAATTCAAGAGGGATTCTCCAGAGGGGAAGCAGTCAACAGAGCCATGTTCTCATTAGTGCTCTTGGCACAGCCAACTTCGTTAAAAGACAGTACACGCAAAAAACCTCTTAATGTTGTATGAAGTATCTAGGATGCACTCTTCATCCATGTGGGAATACTTTCCCTTTTGCTTAAAACAGCAACCACCGATAGGTACACATACACAAAAGCTCTGTTTGTGTTTTATGTCTTTTGTTCCATTCTGTTTGAGAATGCATCCTTTGCTCCTGTGCCAATAGTAAGTAATATTACTTGATTTTTTTAAAAAAACAACCAAGTAACTTGCAGTGTATTTCATATGGGACCAATGCCATTATACAGAACATATTTTTATGTAATGGGCATATAGATAGGTAGTCTGTGTGTGTGTATATGAAGATAAACATGCTACAACATACTAAGAAAAATAGCTTTTTCTACAGTTAAATGGCTGTTTCTTCCTTGGAATCTGGATTTTGATTAAACTATAAAAAGTGCCTTACTGTGCTGAAAAGGAGTGGAGCTGATGCACCCTCATGCCAGTCTTTAAAGATTCCAACAGGTTTTTTTTTTAAAGGAATTTTCACTGAAGGAGAATGAACTCAAAGGTGTATTTTTAATCTTTATTTTAAATAATTAAGTTATAGGGACAAGAAGAATTCTCACCAGTGTCTCCTTTATGTCTTAGGATGAGCTGGCAAGGATCCTCAAATCCCTGTGAGAGATCTCAACTTCAGTGCAACCAAAAGATCAAGCAGGGCTTTTCTGTTGTGGTTGATGCAATTTGCACACACACAAAATAAATAAATTAAAGTCTTTTCCAGTTCTGGACAAAGCATAGAGAATGGGGAGAAGCAGAAGCACAAAACAAAAGTCTGTTTGCTCACAAAAAGGCAAAGAAGCCCTTCTGATGCTTCTGCTTTTAAAAGTCTGTACAGCAATAAGGCAGCGATTATTAGAATTGTAATTTTTGCTCAGTTGTGCAGTCATTGCTTTCATAAACGGACAAATTAACCCTTGAAACCTTGAATCTCCTTTATGGCACACATTTGTATTTAAGGCATTTGGGTCGCTAAGGCAGGCTTTACTTCAAATGTTATAGCAAATTCAGACTCACAAAGTCCGGAGAATAATGAACAGCATCTATATTTATGTTTGGTTTTTTCCAGGTGTGAACTATGGCCTAGCAAAATCAAAAGGGCACTTCAGAGTAGAAATCTGCATTTGGAGAGGTGTTGCCATCACTTCATGTGTTAAGAAATGTAATAGTCATTTACTGTCTTTGGTGAGTGGGCTCTATGTGCTAAAAGATTCTGGAACTATAGCAACTGCAGTATTTCAAAGATTCTACTTCACGTCTCTTTTAGTGGCACTGCCCATTTGCCCCATTAGGGCGCTCACACCTGGATTTTCAAAGACATCAATATCTCTAACTGCATTTCAGGAGAAATCTGTAATCTACAGCAAAGAGCAGCCCAGGTTATTTATTCCTGCTTTGAAGCAGGTGACTAACTGGGCTGGATTCACTCCTTCTGGGCACACCTGGTCGAACTTACAATAAGTGCACAGCAGCCCTCGCTGTTTCCAAGCCAGGGACTCAGCAAACACATAAATCAGAGGGAACATACCCTGTGTCTAAAAAGAGGGCATTAATATGTTTGGTTTCAGCTCCAAATAGCCCCCAGATGCTGATTTGGGGCCTTCTGACGCTCCTGAGCTCAAAGCATTTTGCTCTAGGAAGAAAGATAAAGATCAGTTTTCTTCCAGCTGTGCAAAATGGATCCCAATTAATTATACCCCCCCTTTTTTTCTCTTTTTTTCTTTTTTGCTTTGTGAGGCAGAACTCGTTTTTCTGGTACATTGTGCCAGTCCTTGCCACACTGGAGGTTCTGAACTCCTGTTTCACTGAGAGAGCTCCACCAAACAGACGGTGGAAAAAGTAAAGCCAGTAACAGGGAGACGGTGAGTTCATTTGGGGGTTGGGGTGGAAGGGAGGGGTTCACAATGGTCTAGGAGCTCAAGACTCTTCTTGCATGGTGCAAGGCAGTTTTCAAAATGTTGAGGTGACTTAAATCCAGCTGCCTGCTTCTAGAAGCCTCTCTCTCTCTCTCTCTCTCTCATTTGGACTGTTCATTGTCCATAGCTGCAGGAACACTGGTGCTAAGAGAGGGCCATCAGAAAGGTGTGGAAGAGTGAGTGCGGAAAGGAGGGATCATCATCTCACAAGCCCTTCACCCTATAAAGACAACACAGTATGCTGTGCATTGCCTGAGATTGCCTGCATCAGGTGTGAGTGTAGTGAGGGCTTCTACCTACATGGGCTGAGCTACAGAAGTTCTGGGAATCTGGTGTGTTTATTTATTTTATTAATTACATTTACACCCTGCTTCTCCTCTAACAATCTTTAGGCAATATAAGTAGCTCTCTTCCTCCCCATATTATTCTCACAACAACCAGCCTATGAAGTAGGTCAGGCTGAAAGAGAGTGACTACCCAAAGATCTTCCAGGGAGTTTCCTGATTCACTGGGGAGTCCAATCCAGTGAAATCACAGTCTAACCACTACACCAGGATGAGGACACCTGAGACCTTTCCCCATGGATTTAAAGACAGCTAGCTATGCTCTTAGCTGGCTAGATAGCTCAGTGGTTTAGGTATCAGGCTGTGGGCAGAGGTTGGCAGTTTGATTCCCCAATGTGCCTCCTGGGAGAAGAGACAGCCTGTCTGGCAATGGGAAAGCTGCACAGTCCCAGGATGCCCCCAGAAGAAGGGAATGGTAAGCAACCTCTGAGTATTCTCTACCTAGAATTGACTTGGTAAAGGTAAAGGTAAAGGTTCCCCTTGACAATTTGTCCAGTCGTGTTTGACTCTAGGGGGCGGTGCTCATCCCCGTTTCCAAGCCGTAGAGCTAGCGTTTGTCCGAAGACAATCTTCCGTGGTCACATGGTGCGACTTAGACACGGAACGCTGTTACCTTCCCACCGAGGTGGTCCCTATTTATCTACTCGCATTTGCATGCTTTCGAACCGCTAGGTTGGCGGGAGCTGGGACAAGCAACGGGCGCTCACTCCGTCGCGTGGATTCGATCTTACAGCTGCAGATCTATAGACCTTACAGCACAGAGGCTTCTGCGGTTTAACCCGCAGCGCCACCACGTCCCTTTTGAATTGAATTGACGTTGCTCAATTTTTATTAGCCATGCTCTTGCAGTGCAATTGAAATCTTCAGGTTTTGTTTTCCTTTCTCCTGGCCCTGTTGTGCATGTCTACTTTGTTAACTATGTGGTTGGTTATGGTCACCTGCTCTTCTTGTTCTCAGTTAGACCACAGGGATCTCAAACATCATATAGGAAGTGGGCAATAAAAAGATACTGCACATACAAACTGTCTGCATAAAGTCACTGTTAACCTACTTCCTCTTTCTAGTTTCCTTGACCCAGTGTATTTTACATGGAAACTAAGCAGACCATAAATGTAATGTCTCTCTCTTTGCTGCTGGCTTTTATCTTGGTTTCCGAAGTCCTGTCCTTAGTCATCATTTCACTGCTTCTGTTTTATAGTGTTGATGTGCTGTACACAGATCAGGGAATCCTGGTCATCAGGCAATTTAAAAGTGCAACCAGTAAATCATGTCAAGATTTCCGTGGCTTGTAATCAGTCTCTTTCAGCCTTGAGCTTGACCTGTGGAGCTGCGCTTTTTTCTCACCTGTCCTCCCTTTCATCCTTTCTGTTAGTTTTCCTTCCAGCTGATTTCATTTAAACTGACTTTGCACATGTTAAACATCCTTCTTTTGGCTTGAGGAACTGTATCCATTAGCAGCATGCTTTTTTAAAAAGTTAACAAACGTGCTACCCAAAATAGTATTTAAAAGATGTTCTCCAAGTCTGAGGTATCTTCAACCATACTTTCATACAATGCTAATATTGGTATCTTTGAAAAGGTGGTATAACAAACCAACTGTTGGACAGAAATTCAAGAACTCACCAGCAGGTGTCTCTGTAAACAGCTGGATCCTCATTTCTTTTCTTTAAATGGAAATTAACTCCACTGAGATCAAAATTAAAGCACAGTGCATGTCAAGGGGCTGACTTAAGACTTTTCACTGTCTGAGGTGAAGGACAAGTGGATCCCCCACACACCCATAAACCCATTACACATACAAAAGCTGACCAAATTGGCAGTTAATCTTACTTCAGCAATAGCACTGGAGAAGCACCCTGTTGGGTACCAGGTTTGCTGAAGGGACACAGCGCTAGTAACACTGAACTCCAACAACTGCCTTCCACTTCCTCTACGGCCTTATGTGTCTTCCTAGTGGTGAAGATGAGCCTGATCAAAGTTCAGGAGGACTGGACTGCTGAACCTTCTTGCTAGAGCCTTATTTAACATGCAAAGGGGAACAGTCTGGGGTGGAGGACAGGCAAGCCGCTACCCTCTTTTTTTTGAGAAAGTCGCTCTCCCTACAAGGATGATTCTTCTCCAGACCCATCTTCAGACCCCTCAATTGCTTGTGCTATGGCCAAGAATGTAGGGTATATTCCAGGCCTGCTGGAATGATCCTTTGAACTCAAGCAGACTTTCTCTGGAGAGATGGGATTCATATACCTCTGGCGGTAGGACTAATTGAACTATGGTGGGGTGAAAACTTTGGTCCTTAAGATGTTTTAAACCCCAGAAAGCCATGCCTAACATGTTAAGGAACTCTGGGAGTTCTGGGTATAATCACCGGAATGGCCAAGGCCTCCCTGACTCACAGTAATGTTCCTTGATCTGGCTGACCATGTATTGAACTTTGCAATGAGCTTTTGATACTTACAATAACTGGCCGTTGCCTGACCTATATGCAGCATGCTGGACCACAGTGTTCCAACACATGTGCATCTGGAATGGAAGTCAGATGTTCGGCTGGGTTTCAAGGCACAATCAAAGCCACCCACCCCATCAGAAGTACTAACATGTGGGGAGATTTCTCTTCCCTCTAGTGCCTGATGCCTTTTCTTCTCTTTTTTGTGTCTAGCAGGCACCAGCAGGTAGGCCAAGCAGTAACAAAAATAATTGAAATAAATGAGGAGGAACTCCCCCAAAATGAAAGGAGAAAAGGTAAAAATGGAATTGAACCAAAAGGGAAGCAGGCAGGTTGGCAGCAATCTAAGATGCAGGGCAGCAGGAGCTCAGCACACCGTAATCACACCCACCCAAGGATGGAAGCAAAGAACTCTCTTCACTGGGTTTCAGGCCCTTTTATAGATTCAAGATTCCTGCTCCCAGAGGACATTCTGATTGGCTGCTGACAGTCCTCACAATGTTGCTGGATGAAAAATTTCTCAGGTGACTTGAGAAATAAAAGGGCACTGAATAGTTAGTTACTCAGAAGAGGAAAAAAGGAACACCGTTTTTAGTGTGTGTACCCATCTTTTGTGAGCACAAATCATATGTGTTCTACAGACTCTGGGTGTGATCATACAGCTGCAAAGGTACAAGCCAGATCACATCAGAACGAGTTACTTTAGTGGAAATTATCTCTTTTAAAGTGACACTGCTATCTGCGGGAGAATAACCCCTGCCCGCCTCCGAAATGTAGAAGCCCTGCACCTGGACAAGAAAGGTCCAGCTTGGGAACAGATTGGGGTCAGGCTGCAGAGCATTTCATATGATCACCAGGGAAAAGATTGCACTGGTCCAATCCACAAGTGGTCCAGATTGTGATCTGTTTCCCCCTGTATGATCACACTCTCTGTTTCAGCAGTTGCCAGAAAAACAGGATTTACACAAAACAGAACCTTTTTCATGTTTGGGATCTTTTGCTTAAACATGAAAAGCCCATCCTAATCTTCACAGCAATCCCCTGTATTAGTGGCTCAGTGGTATAGCACTACATTGAAAGTATGGGAAAGACAAAGTCAATAAGGTTAGATGCCTTACACTGTTTTCCATAAACCAATAGTATGAATGATGCAGTTCATGGAGGGTGTCTTGGCTGCCAGGAAGACCTGAAGTCTTCTGGACTATTGTGGAGAGGGGAATAGGTGAGAAGTACAACATTAAAAGTTGAAAGCATATTTGGACTTCAGAAACTTGATTTCAGGAGAGCTTTGTACCTGAGAAATCATAATTTCAAACAGTCTGTATTTATCTCCTGGTGATCAATGACCAAATACGTGAGTTGATTTGCAAGCTACAGGAGGTGTGAAAAGCTTGTGCTGTGACAGCCAGACCAAACGGATGGAATTCCTTTGCAAAATATGCTATCTGTAGTATACAGTTGGGTGCTAACCTACCATAGAAATGAACTGGATCATAAAGGAGAGTCAGGGTGGAGTGGCGTGGGGTGGGGTGGGTGGGAAAAGGTGATGCACCCTTCTGGCCAAATCTGGGGCTTAGGAATTGACTTCAATGCAGGCAGCTAGCTGCACCTAAGTTTAAATATACTGGCTGCACAAATAATGCTGTTATTGACATTTGCCTATGTAATTGGTGGTTCTAGCTGGTGTCACTCCTACCTCCTGCCCACATACAAAATTAAAATCATATGGTATTGCAAAGCTTGCTCAAGGAGTGGTAGCAGAAGTCTTATTTGCATGTATTGAATTTTGTTTAGGCCAAGATGGGGAACATATTGTAAACCCTCTCCTGATGTTTTGGACTTCCAACTCCCAGCAGCTCCAGACAACATAACTAAGGTAAGGAAGGGTGTGTGGAAATTGTAATCCAAAGTGTCTGAGGGGCGAAAGGTTCACATCAGTCTATATCATTCCATAGCACAGATCTAACCTGCAGTAACTGCAACGTAACATGAAGCCTCCTCTCCCTTCTGCTTCCAGTAAAGAGTGAGCTATGACACAAGCGAGACATGGCCTGTATTGGTTTCAGAGTCTTTCACTGCTGTTCCTTGATCTTTGGAAATACGGCATGTTGGCCCTGTCCCTTCTCCTGCTCTTGGTGGCATTAATCATTTTGACCTGTCAACTATGCAAATGCTGGACACTCAAGAAATCTGAGACAGGTACGTTTCAGAGAATGACCTGGGTAAGCAATGTGTGTTCCTCTTTAACAATTATGTCAAGGACTGAGTTCAAGAAGGTGGAAAGATAGCTGCACCTTTCAGAGTGGCAACCTGTGCCTAGAATCATCCACTTTCTCTTGAACTAACTGCTACTCCTACTCCTCAGTCTCAAAAGCAGTTCCAAAAGCCACAGCCATTTCGCATAAAAATTCAAAACAGAGTTTGCAAATTCTGTAAAGAAAATTTTCTGCCTGGGAAGAATCACTTTACCCCTCAGGACAGGGCTATCCTAATAATAAAATGTATCACCCTGTACATTTTATGCTAATCAACCTGGATTCCCCCCATGCACACTCACCCTTGGGCTGAGGTACACTTCTCTACCCATGTGCTGAAGTGGCAAAGACTGCTGTTGAGGGTGTAGGCATTCGAACCCTGCTTTTCTTCCAAATTCTACAAATGCCTTGAGGAAACTTTCCAAACAGGAACTGCTTACAAGGAAACACAGCTTGTCCATTTATTTAATCTGTGAAACACTTCCTTTTTCCAGTTTTCGAAGAGATAGCCATGTTAGTCTGTGCTAGCATATCAGGCAAAACCAATAATAATAATAATAATAATAATAATAATAATAATAATAATAATAATAATAATAATAATAATAATAATAATAATAATAATATAAAGACGGCAAAAACATTGTGGCACCTTAAAGATTAACTGCTATATTTTAACTTGAGATTTTGTGGACATAAGAGTGGGACTCCGTGGCAAATATTTATACACTTATAGATGGGACCCTTTGCTGGGAGAGACTATATTTTTAACAAAGAGACTGTTTTTTCCTGGGCATAAGCTGTCGATTGTGCAGCACTGAATGTCAACAGGGATCTTAAAGGTCATTGCCAGGTGTGAAATGCCCCACTATCAACAACTTGTGCCAAGGATAGAACCGGCTCTTTCTTAAAATTACAGTCTCCTCCAGCAAGGGGCCCATGTATAAATGTATAAACATTTGCCCTGTAATCCCGCTCTTCTGTCTGAGGAAGTGGAATTGTCCACGAAAACTCACATTAAAATATAGCAATTAGTCTCTAAGATGCCACAACATTTTGTCTTCTTTTTTCCTTTTCTTTTTCTTTTGGCCTGATAAGAAAACAGACTTGTTCATGTTAAAACATTAGCCAGAATCCTATTAGTGCTTGCGTAAAGTTTGCCTGACTTGCTGTGGCTAATTGATGACATCTCCGCTGCACGACAGGGCTAAGGTATGGCCTAGTATCTCATCAATTATCCATGACAAATTATGCAAACTTTATACAAACACCAATACAATTCTGGCCCCCCCAAAATGGAAAAAATATAATTTGTTCATTACAATAATCATTATTATAATATTGTCAACATATTAGTTTTAAAAAGCAAATAAAATAACTAAAAATACCCCCCAAAAAGCTTCAATTACACTCCCAATAACAAAATAAGTTAAAGCAATATGTTAACTGTTACTCTAAGATTTAACCCTTCATTGCTTGCATTAATGGTTAAAATAATGAACTTCAAAATTCTACTCGAAAATGTTACGTTACAGGGTTGCAAATAATTTTTCCATGAATTATTTCCAAGGTCAGTGAGGAACATTATCTTTGCTAGTTTTTGCAAGAAGATTTGCACAGATGCCCTCTTAGTATATAGCAGTCCATTTCCCAATCAGAAATAGGTGTCATGGTACGCTACATCCCATGAGCTGAGCTCCAAGATTTGAATTACTTTAAAGCTGCCTGAGAGGCACAACTAACCGACATTACAAAAGATATGGACGTGTCTGTGTACCTCCTTCATCCTTTTCCATTCAGCACAACAGATGTAATGTCACAGCTCTTCCCCTTAAGCAATAGAGTAGTGGTGAGTTTGGAAATGCAGTTGCATGTTATAACTGTTTCCATAACCATTCCCTTCCCCACAAAGAGAGTCCAAAAATGGAGGCAGCTGGATCTATCCACATGAACAAGAGGGGGGTGGGTCATTTCTAAAGCTTGTGGTTCTTAATCACCTGTCCAAGATCAAACTACCCTGAAATACATTGCATTACAACAGGGATAGCTTGCAAAAATATATAATGATCCTGGGGAAACTCATTTTTTTCTTATCTTCTGTGAGGACTGCAGCAACGGTTAGAAGTAACAAGGAATCTTGAGGGGGATAGCAAATGATATAAGAATCCCTGCTAATCAGAAAGTCCCTGGGCTTTGACCCTATGAGTCTTGGTTCCACTACACTGCTGGCCATAAGGATACCACAAGAAGCAGCATATGTTTGAGTCGATGTTGAGGAGTGTAAAAAGTTGTTTTTGGTATAAATATAACAGGCATCAGTGAATTCTGTGTTTCCTGTAAATCTAGTATATTGGTTTCATCTCATCTGCGAGAAGCCTAGGATCCTGTAATGCTGAATTCTTGCAAACCAACTGTTCTCAAGGATCTTTGATGAAACTACCTCAAGTTAACAGATGTTTAGGTTCTAGAGCAACAAGTTGTTGGGGCCAATCACGTATCCCAGAGGTAGCATTTCACTTCCAAGAATATAGTAACTTCTCATACTTTCAGCCCACAGTCTTCTTGTTGGGCTTCCCACTCCCCACCTTGCTGTCACATCCATTGTGACAATGAGGATTGTGCAAAATGTGACTGCCTGAGAGCCACAAGTACCTCTCAGATAGTGCCACGTACCACTTTTCTCTTTCAAAATGGGAGTGACAAGAATGTATCTCGGGGTCCCTTCAGTTCCTTTAGACTGGCTTCTGAAAACATTAACTCCTACCCTCACATTTGGTTGGTGGGAGTCCTCTCTCACGATTGCACTGTTGGGCACTTTAATTGTTTCAGAAAGACAACTCATCAAGGAAGCTCAGAAAGAGAGAAGGCAAGAGAACGGCTTCCAAGGAAAAAGGTTAGAGGCACCTCTCCTTGGCTTTGGACAACAGCCCTATCATGAAGTCAAGGCAAGTATAATAATCCCAAGCTGCCAATAGAGGGAGAAGAAAAAGAGGAAGCATTTGGCATCTTGGCTCATAGGGGAGGAAGTGCAGAAAACATTGCTGATTCTTAAAGTTTTCTCCCCCTGCCCCTTTAAAGGACTATACAAATGCTCCTATGATTACAGATGACAGCACAACCTTCGATGTACCACTTTTCTGAATCATTAGAAAAATAGTTCTGAGATTATACTGGGCATTTGCTCATTATTTCTTCATTTTCCAAAGATGGTGCCATGTTAGGGCTTGCCTGGTGTGAGCTAACTAGGATTGCTTGAGGTTGGGTAGAGATCCCATATGCCATGTGGTGTGGTCTTTGCATCCACATGGCATAACAACCTGATTTGGTCTGCTCCTTTAAGAAAGGAGCTGAGTGTTGCTGTTAAGAAAAGCTTTTTTAAGAAACCCAATTAGAGCAGCACTGATGTACTGGCCCTTTAGAGAAAATAATAAACAAAATAAAACAAAACCCCTTAAGTCTTCCTCCTGGAAGTGGGAGAAGACAGGAGGAGACAAAGAGGAGGATTCCCCCCCTCCATTTCTTTACAACTCAGGAAGCCACCTTGCTTGGCCAGGGACAGGGGCAAGAACTTCCAGTTCTCTTCTGGAAACTGTCAAGCTGGCAAGTAGAGGTGAATGATTTAGGATGATGGGGAGGGCATGAGAAGAAGATTCAAAGGTGACTAGGTGGGCATTCTTTAAGAAAAGCTGTAAAGAACAGAAAAGCTGTAAAGAAAAGGGGGGAAGTCCCCCTCCTGTCTCCTCCACAGAGCAGAGGAAGGACTTTTTAATTTCCAAATTACCCCATATAATTGAGAGGTTACGGTAACGTATCTGTTTAAACTACTAATGATACAAGGAACTAAAACTAGCTGGCAAATTGAAACAGGAAGCTTCAATTTTCTGGCTTGCTTTGGTTCGATCTCAGCCATCTCATGCACTGGAAATGACCCAAAATGGAGCAATCCTACTCATACCTAAAAAACAGTAGCCTCTGACGGGTGTAGGTAGGAATGCTTTGGGGGTGGCCTAGTTTGCTTTAGCAAACACGTTATCTGATCACAAGCAAAAAGAGAACCAGCCTATCCCTGCAGTGGACTAAATAGCAGACTAATTGCCCATGTAGTCATCCTCTTATTCTATTTCAGCATGTTGATAAAATTAAAAGGGAGTCGGGAACAGGAGGCAAGGGGAAAGCAAAGGACAAAATGTTGTGGCACCTTGAATACTAACAGATTTCTTTCAGTGTGAGTTTTCATGGATCAAAATCCATTTCCTGAAGGGCTCATACTCCGCCAACTCTTTCTTCATTGGTTAAATTCAGAGATAAGCTGGGATAGTTTGTGGGCTGAGCAGGAGCAGTGCTTCACCTCCACCCGAATTTTTTTGGGGGGGGGGGTTCTGCCCCCATGCTTTAGTCACAAGCCACTTGTGGTGATGAGCAAACTTTGTAAGGACACCAAGACTGTTTAAGGACAACTTTTTCCTCATTTTTTTCCAGATTAAAAAAATCCAAAAGAAGCTTAAGAAGCTTGGTATCTGCTTCTCACCCTCCTTGGCCAACAGCAGTAGCTCTGACGTGGGCTACTTGGCAAGTGAAACCAATGTTCCTGACAGATCCCAGGGAAAACTGAGATTCTCACTTCTCTACAACAACCAGCACCTTGAGCTGCTCTTGACAGTTGCAGAGGCCCTGGGCCTCCCCAGCCAAGAGTGCACCAGCACCTTCGTACAGGTCAGGGTATTAAGCTGGGCCTCCTCCCCATCCCCCAATCTCCATTGTATCATCCATGAATGGCAGACCCAAGTAGTGAAGAATGGCAGCAGTTCCATTTTTGGGGATCAGTTCACTTGTACCCTGCAGGAGACTGAGCTGTCCAAGAGCAGCATCAGGTTAGAGGTAAAGAGTCAATTTAATTCTCTCTCTTCCTCTCCCCATCATCATTATATGGACTAAGGGCAGTTGAAGGTGCTAGCAGTCAAGGCGGTTTTCCGGTGTTGTGGAACTGTGCTATTTGTTTATGTATCACATTTTTCACTGGAGAAATCAATTTGGGCTCACGGTAGCCAGGCAGCAAATGTCATTAAAAGACATCGAAAATAGGCTAAACACCAGAAGTATTAAAATCACAACAATCAAAGCAATTAAAATACTCACAGCAGTCAGTGAAAACAGTTCTAACAGTGTTATTTGTCAAAGGAGAATAATGGAGGCTCCTTTGCTCTTCCGCCTGATAACTTCCAGTTGCAAAAATCCCAGTCCAGATTGTTTGCAGCCCAATTGCAGGGACTTTGGTTTTAAATTAAAAAAAATTAAAATATAAAAATATAAAAATATAAACAGATAGCAAAGCAAGCCTAACTGGGACTGGAGATGGCTTAAGGACAGCTGGAGGGAGAAATCAGTTGATTCAGGAAGGTTGAGCGCTCTTCCCCTGCACCAGGAAAGGGCTTCCTGCCTGCACCTCCTGTGTTGCCTTTGATTTTGGCAAATGTGAGGTAGAGGGGCATTCTCTGCTGAGATGAGTAGGCATCCCACTCCTTAAAGTTTAAACCAATGTTAAATGCTAAGGTGGACCTGTTGTTCCTAGACGCATGCACACACGCCCTGTGCTTGTTCAGTGTCAAAAGACAACACACCAGTCCATATTGGGTTGCTGGTGGCAACTGCAAAAGCAAAGAGATGTCCACCTCCTCCCCCTCCCCCACCTTCCTGACTATCCAATTTCTCTTGCCAGGTTATGCTACCTGTGGGTTATGCAAATTCTAGCTTCCTCCTAGGCAGCAGTTTCTTGGCATCTGTTGTATAAAGCACGGTTCTCACTGCATGAGGGAAGCCATCTTAAAGAAACATGGGTCTTTGTGAGGTGAGGACGAGAAAGGCAAGAGAAGCCCCTTTTCAAAATGTGTAAGAGTTCAGTTCCAAATTGTGCAGAGTCCTGTGCATCACGCATGGTATTGTCAGCACCAGAATTCATACTGATTTTGGAATCAGTGGAGGAAAACTGTGTAAGCTTTTGAGGATACAATATCTGCGCCAGGTAAGCTGTAAAAAGTAATCACAGCAGGGGAAAGGAAGGGGAAAAGGACAGGCTGAATCTTAAATCGTTCTTGTCCTTGTGTTTTTTTCAGGATGTAATGGTGTGGGGTGTGGGTGTGTCAGATGACACGGTACTGTTAAATTTCAACTGGGCTAGCACAAAGACTCACTGTGAGCTGGAAAGTTAGCCACTATTAGTCCTCCATCTTAGATAATGCAAAAGTCCTAGAGCAAACTCAAAACTGCATCCATCATCCTCAAGGAAGAGACTGTATTCTCAAAATCTAGCAAAATTGGTTGTGCTTTTGCAAGCTTTTTTCTACATTTTTGGTTTGCTTAACAAAGGTATCACCTCAGTGTGGATTTTAGAATTGCTTTTGTGTCCAGGAGATTGTGATTTGCTAGCCCTAAAGACATAGATGTTGCCACCCTTTCAGCTACAAGTGAAGCAATGGCTCCATCTTCTGGACATTTGAGGTAAGTAGGTCATGACAGGGAAAAAAATGATTTGCTTAAAATGTGGTGCCGGAGGAGAGCTTTGAGGATACCCTGGACTGCTGGAAAGATGAACAAATGGGTCTTAGATCAAATTAAGCCAGAACTTTCTCTGGAGGCAAAAATGACGAAACAGAGGCTGTCCTACTTTGGGCATATCATGAGAAGGTAGGATTCTCTGGAAAAGACCATAATGCTGGGAAGGGTGGAAGGAATCAGGAAAAGAGGAAGGCCAAATATGAGATGGACTGACTCCCTAAAGGAATCCAGAGACTTGGGTTTGCAAGAGCTGAGCAGGGCAGTTGAGGACAGGACATTTTGGAGATCACTCATGTGTAGGGTCACTATAAGTCGGAGGCAACTTGATGCCGCGTAACAACACATATAGTAAACACCACTTGTCATTATTCTTGTTCTTACTAATGTTATGATCATGATTGCTCCATAGGTTAAACACTTTGACAGGTATTCCCGGCATATACCTCTAGGAGAAGTGAGGGTAACCTTAAATACCCTCAGCGCTTCTGAAAGCGTGGAATTCTGTGAAGAGCTGCATAAGGTAACCAAGGTAATAATGTTTTTAGAAAGACTCCCAAAACCCTGAGTAAAAATTCAGTTCCTTCCTGATTTCAAACATGACGTTTCTCTTAATATCCCAGATCTGGATGATGGGGTGGTGTTGGCCTGACCAGTATAGCCAATGAAGTTAATATGTGAGAAGCATTGTCTCAGAGCACTGCGATATATTCTGTTTTAGCAGGGCATCGTAACAAATTTCCCCTTCTTGGATGCACACTTTAACATGGTGAGGGACTGAGAGGACTCCCCTCAGGAGACTGGACTCCATTATGAGCCTGGGTCCCTAGCAGGGTCACCCAAGGTGGAATGTTCCCAGCTGAGTCAGCAGACTAGATGCATCCACCCTCTTCAAGAGTAACAGCCGCATCAGCAGAAGAGAATGGGCAATTCCAGCGGTGAGGGGTGGAGAAGCTTCTGGAAGGCAGCTACTGGGCGGCAGCAGTAGCTGAAAGTAACACTGGTGGAGGATGTTTCACAGGCAATGGCAGTGACACTCAAGCTAACGTTTGTTAGTACTGCGTAGAAGGCAATGGTGAACTACTGCTGACCTTTCTTACCTCAAAAACCCTATGATGAGACAGTCCAGAATAAAACACACGATAGGGCTGGAAGATGAGACTCCCAGGCTGGAAACATTCAATCTGCTACTGGGGAAGAACAAAGGACAAGTGTGAATTGCTCTGTTGCTAATGATGCAACTAGATTAAAAAGGATGTCCAATGGATTGACCTTGCAATAGTGAAAGGAAAGTCTGATGCTGCACAACACATACAATTAGAACATGGAACATGAGAAGTATGAATCAAGGTAAACTGGAAACCACCAAGCAAGACATGGAACATTTAAATACCGCAGTACTTGATGTCAGTGAACTAAACTGAACTGGAATGGGACTTTTTCAGTCAGACAACTACAATGTGTTTTACTCGGGAAATAACAAACTCAGAAAAAATTGAGTGGCTGTAATACTGAGGAAAGATGTAGCACAGGCAGTTAAGGGCTATAATGCAGAGTCTGACAAAATAATATCCATCAGACTCCTGGGAAAACTCATCAATATAACCATCATTCAAGTCTATACTCTAACTACAGATGCTGCAAATTAGATTGCCAGCTGTTATGCAAGCACCCAGGAGGAAATAGATCACACACCAAAACAAGACATGTCTATAATCATAGATGACTTAACACAAAAGTAGGGAAAATAGCAGAACCAAAAGTTGTTGGAAAATTTGACCTAGGGGACAGAAATGAAGCAAGAGGAGTTCTGTGAAGCCCTCCATCTCTTTATTGCAGATATGTGTTTCAAGCAACTAAACAGGACATCACCAGAAGGTCAATAATAGACATCAAATAGACTGTGTATTTGGAAGCAGCTGACAGAGAAGCTCTATTCTCTGTGCTCTTGGGATGGATAGTCTCGCTGCCCACTAGGCTCTATAGAGGGAGCCTCTCAAGGAGCTATCTGTCCCTTAAACTCTTGTGGCTCTCATGGAGCCCTGCCACTGGGCTGGGAGTAGAAATAGATTAGAATCTCTGGGACAAGTCCTTGGGACCTCTTAAATCTGGCACAGAGGGCTTCAGGATATGTCAATCTACTCTGAGCTAAAGAGTTGTTCTTCCTTGTTTTGGGGTCCCTTCACTGCTTTATTAAGGTTTAAGTGACTGACTCATACTGGCATGACAAGATCACTTAAAATCTCAGGGAATGGGATGCTGCTGACCTGGTATCTTTACAGTACTTTTCTCCTTGCTGTGTAGGCCAGTGATGCCGTCATGCGCAATAGGCAACTAACCCGTTTCATTCCATCATTTGGATGTAACCAGAAAGGCACAAGGTGTGCCAACAGAGAAATGCTAAGTCCCGCTGCCAATATCCCTTTGTACTTCCCATCTCCTGGGCAAAGGTGCGTTCAAGGGCGTAGTTTCAGTTCACATCCAATGATGGTGGCACAGCCCATGAAGCCTGGCACATAGCTTACATGAGCAGCCCACAGCCCTGAAAAATATAAAGCAAAGTGTGCTGCTTATATACCGCCCCATAGCACTTCAAGCACTCTCTGGGCGGTTTACAAGTTAATTATGCAGGCTACACATTCCCCCCCCCCCCCCAAGTTGGGTACATTTTACCGACCTCAGAAGGATAGAAGGCTGAGTCAACCTTGAGCCGGCTACCTGGGATTGAACCCCTGGTTGTGAGCACAGTTTTGGCTGCAGTACAGCAGTTTAACCGCTGCGCCACGAGGCTCCTGGGTTCAATGCAACCTGCAATATTCCATAGCAAATGCACAGCAGTTCCATAGCAAAAGGTCAGTGGACTGAAAGGTCTTCTGGGAAGAAGAAAATGTGAAAGCTACCAGTGTAGATGAGGACAACACTAAATAAAAAAGAAGCCCTTGAAGGAACAGCCAGGCTGCAATGTTCTGTTTTGATCAAGAGGAAGACCGTCTCCTTCTTTAGCATGCTGAGATGAAATCAGAGCTTGAGAGTTGGAGTATAACTCCCAGATTCCATGCTGGCAGGTGGTGGTGGAGGCTTGGGAGCTGTAGCCCTAAAGAGGTTTGGGCCAAACAAACAACTTCCTCCCCTAGCGCTCCTCCTTCCTGACAATTATGTCACGGCACCACATTGACAGATCAATGTGGGGATGCCAATCTCCACCGTTGAAGAGATCAGCTCCTTAGGGGTGCAACTCCTGCCTCAAGAGTCCCTGAACCTATGGGCTCAGGCTATGGGCCTGGCTTGTGCCTCGTATGTACTGCTGCCCCCATGCTGATGACCTGATGGATTTGCCTGGCTCCTTCTCTTCTGCATCAGAGTCAGATCCCGGCTGTCGCTCAGGATGAGGGTTTTGATAATCAGACAGCGTTGTAGCCAATTCACAAGGACACATCTATCTTTTCACAGGACACAGTCGGAGAAGTCCTTGTGTCATTGAAGTGCCTTCCCATCTCTCAGAGGATAGAAATTGGGCTACTGAAAGTTAAAACTGCCTTGCTGTATAACAGTCCTGACAAACGTAAATATTAACTATTTTCTTATTCTTTGCCTGATACTTGTGTATTTATTTTTTCTCAGCTGATATCATACCAGCATGCAATGTATTTACAATAGCCAGGATGTATCCTGCAGATATTTTTTTCAAAGCAATCACTGCATTAATTCAGGATGCATAACAAAAACAATTTTTCCCCGAACTTTTAAAACTAACATATATATTTCAGTGTAAGCTTTCATAGACTATAGTCTACTAGTTCCTTGGACACATGAGTTACACAATTTAGGCCACAGATTTGGCCTAAATTGTTCTCTTTTCTATTCTATTTCACTCAAACTCTACCCCCACAGTCAGGTCTATCAGGTATAATAAACCTGTGGCTAGGCATATATAGTTCATGTTTTTGGACTGCAACTTCCAGATTTCCCTGGCAGCACCTCCCAGAATTGGACTACAAGTCCCAGAATTCTACAAGAATTCCCCAGGCAGAATTCTGGGGCTTGCAGTCCAAAAGCATGGCTCAGCACACAACTACAGTACTCTGGCCTCAAAATTGTACTCCCTATGTCTGAAGAAGTGGATCATAGTAAATCCGTTAGTCTGTTAATCTGTTCAGCAGTTTGGCGTGGTTCACTTCCCGACTGAACAGCTGATCCACGGTTTGGCACCCCGCCCTGCTTCCTCCTGGCATTGCTGCTGGATGGGTGCCTGCTGGAGTGGGCAGGGTGCCAAACCATGGATCTGCTGTTCGGCTGGGAAACAAACCGTGCCTAACCACCAAATCAGCAGTTCTTGCCTATCTCTAGTCAGAAACCTTGGAGAGCTTCTGTTGGTCCACATACTGTACTTTGATTGATTGATTGATTGATTGATTGATTCATTGATTGATTCATTGATTGATTCATTGATTGATTCATTCATTCATTCAGTTTGTATCCTGCTCCCATTACTATCACAGCACTACTTTGGGCTGGTTACCTAATGGAGGAAATTCATATAGGTCTGTCTGCTTGTCTGTCTCTCTAATGATCAGAGTCAGTTTAAAGTCTTCAGACCATGCAGCAACAATAATGGTTGAGATACAATAATTCCTTTCTCTGCTACATGCATCAAAGATAAATTTTACCTGTTTTGAAAACAACCCATAGTGATCTAAAGTCTGATGACAACCCAAAGTTTGTAAAGTGATCTCTTTCTTGAAGCAGTAACAGTAATACAGAAAAAAATCATACAGGTTACATCAGTCCTAATTAACGATAGCTATGTCTTGCCAAGCTGGTTGATCTTTGTGTAATTACTGTTTTTTGGTGGGAGGGCAGAGATTCTCAAATAATTTCTGGACCCCCTTAAATATTAGTCCTCTGTTCTAGGACTGACTCTTGCAGCTCAGTTTGAAGTTAAAATTCATCCTCAGTTTGTGTCTGGAGCATGTGGCTCACATTTTCCCTCAGCATGCTTCATACAGCCTTCAGAGATTCTGCCTTTGCAGGCTTTCTCCCCATGTTTACCTCTCCTACAGATTTTGTGTCACTGACATTCTCCCTATGTCAGGGAGACGGTGCATTTTGTGTTTGTTGTTTTGATTTCTGGTCAAAATTACATGTTCCTAATAATCAGGAAACATTCATTAATCATATAGAAGGACGGTTCATTTATTATTACATCTCTGCCTAATTCCAAAGAGTAGTTCCATTCTTGGGATAATAATTCCAGATGTTTTAGAGATTCATGCTCAGTGGTGTAGAGATAAATTTCAAAGTGTGGTTGCTTTTCATGACAGCCTCTGTAGTCAGCCCTTCCCCAAGGAGAATAATAAAGAAATAATGCATCAGCCCATGTCAACAAATGAGGAACAGCTCTTTTGTAAGGCTAATAACTCTTAGTTGCCTATTCAATACCATATCACCCTCTTTTACATTGCATTACAACTAGGATGTTTGTAATAATGTAATGATCTTGGAAAACCAGTTCCTCTCCCAGCTATTGTGATAATTGTTGTTAATCTTAGAGGGAACAGAGAATGAGGGGAAGAATTGATAACGTCATAGTCCCTGCTACTCAGAAAGACTTGGAACCTCAGCTTTGCAAGCCCTGCCTCTATTGCACCACTGCTTGTATTCATGGAATCTCTTCTGATGCCTTTTTTTTATTCCAGGGATATATGCCCGAATTGACATCTTCTGCAACCTCCATAAGCAGAAGCATCAGAAATCCAAACCCAAGACTCTTGCCTCAGTGACTGTTTTCAATGAAACTTTCCTGTTCCACTTGCCGGAGCCTGTTGTTTGGGACTGTGCTGTTCTCATCTCCGTTTATGAAACACAGCCCAAGGGCAGGCAGCTTGTCGGACAGGCTGCCCTGGGGAAACGAGGACCCAATGACAGGGATGATCACTGGGACTGCATGATGCAGTCCCTCCAGCAGCCTGTAGCTAAATGGCATCCTTTGCTCATTTGAAAGGAGGCTCTTGTTACTACACTGACCGCGCTGGCTAGGCCCTCCCCTCTCCTACAAGCAGCAGCAGCAGCAACGTTCAGAGTGAGTCTCTCAAGCAAACACAAGTAACATCTGGACGAGCTCAGTTAGAGCTGCTGTCATGGAAGCCACACGGCTTCTTTTGCAACAACCTTTTAACTCTTTCACTTCCCTCATTCCCACACGTAACCCCACTAATGAAAGTAACATTTTTTAAAAACCTAGCACCATCTTACTTTCCATTATGGTAGCATCTAGATCCAGATGGGTAGCTTCCAGAAGTTGGGGAAACATGTATGTCCTCTTCTGGAAAGCATTTCCAGATTTGAAAAAAGGGGTTACTGGGCCCACAATAGGCCATTCCCTCCCAATATAGCAAAATTGCCCCCAGGCCCTTAGAGGATGCAAAGGAGAGCTATTAAAAATGGGGGTGTCAGAGACAGAGGGATCAGGAGTGCTGGGGGGCATACCCTGCGGACTCTAGGAATTAGGATGGCCACTGCTCCATAGCCAAAAAGGACGACAAATATCACCAAAAGGAGATCATTCTTCACAAAAAAAGAGTGGACATTTTGCACTAAATTTGTATATGTTGATTTAAACTAATATTTGCAAATATTATCCCAATTAGACATTACTACTGTAAATTACTATAATTTAAGTGGAAAAATACTACCGATCACCGTGTTGCACAACACTGTGATGAGGACACAGTATTGTGACTAATGTATATGAAATAAACAAGGCATGTTGTTGTTATGTGCTGTCAAGTCGCCTCCAACTCATAGTGACCATATGAATGAGCACTCTCCCAAATGTCCTGTCCTCAGCTGCCCTGCACAGCTCTTGCAGATTCAAGCCCATGGCTCTTTTAGGAAGTCAGTCCATCTCTTATTTGGTTTTCCTCTTTTCCTTCTGCTTTCCACCTTTCCCAGCATTATTGTCTTTCCCAGAAAACCCTGCCTTCTCATGATGTGCCAGAAGTAGGACAGCCTCAGTTTCCACATTTTTGCCTCCAGGTTTGATTTGCTCTAGGACCCACTTGTTTGTCTTTCTGGCAATCCAAGGTATCTGTAAAACTCACCTTCTTTCCCCCACTTTTGTTCTCATCTACGTCTTTGCACTGGTTGTTGTAGCAGTTCTCTTTGTGTCTCTCTGTGAGAGTTACTGAAAAACTACATTTAGGGTTCTGACCCTGCTTCTGTCACCTTTCTCTTTTGCTTCCTTTGCAATTTTAAGTTTTTCTTCCATCATCCATCTAGGTTTTTCTTTTCTTTTTGCTACAGGAATTGTCATTTTGCTTTATCTTTGATAATATGTCTGGTTTCAATCCAATCCAATTCTTTATATCAACTTTAAATTAATCAGAAATGTTGTTTAGATTATAAGGCAAAATGTTTAGTAATTGTCTGTGCTTTCTGCAGGTTACTATATATAAAGAAAATAAACAGAAATCACTGTAGTTTTGCTGAAATATCTAGCTAGTCAACAATCAGTTATTTCAGAGGAATGGTCTGGAGATTGCTTTCAGAATGTCCACTCCTGGGACTAAGCTCACATTCACACAAGATTGACCTGCCATGCCATATCCTTCTTGCCATGCATCAATAGTTGTATCAGTGTGTGCGATTCCCCCCTTTCTTACCTAAATGCCCCCCTCACCATTTTATTTAAAACATGAGAGAGGGGTGACTAGATAAATTTACCAATCAAAATCTCTACTTTCCCTGCTCAGCCAGGAAAACCCACGGGGGGGGGGGGGTTAGTGGCCACTTACTGGTCACTACGAAGGAGGACATGCAACACCAAGAAGGAGGACAGCTCTGCAAATGGAGGATCATCCTCCCTAAAGGGGGCCATGCTCCTTCCCCCAATTTAGAGGTTTTGTCTGAAATTTGGGACTAAACACATTGAGTTCATAGAGACCAAGAACAGGTGACCTCAGCAGGGCCAAGAGCCAATTTTCAGAGATACTGTAGATATTCACTTGCTTTAAGAAATTTGCTTCATAGGTAGCTAGTACCACGTTCAAAAAACACAATGATTTGGGCACTGAGTATCTCTTATCTGTGTTTGTTCTTTGATTTGAATAGAAATCATAGTCAAGTCATCTTGTCACATTTGCTGCATGGCCCCCTGGCCTACAGTTCGGAAGAGGGCCTCGCTAAATGGCAGGGCATATGCAATGCACACTAGTACAATCCATTATTCAAAGGATCTGGATTACTGAAATACATGAAGTGCAAAGATGGCTAAAATTGACACATTAGAGGGGTAGATGGAAGCAAGCAACTGTAACTTCCATAATCCCTCACAGTTGACTATGCAAGCTAGAGCCGACGGGAGATGTGCGCCCAAAGCAAAGCAAAAATCTGAAGGCCGAAGTTGCTCATCTCTGGACTACACGGGCACTGCAAGTGCCACTGCTTATGTATCTTCTGCTCTTTCTAGCAGAGGAAATTAGAGTATAGGCATTTATGTATCTGGAGAGGTGGTGTCTATGGTGCTAACAGAGTCATAACATCACTCTGAGGTAAAAAGAGAAACAAAGAGCATGTCTAGACAGGCATATAGCTCGCTATTTGGACTAGTTTTGGTGCTGTTTGGTTTGAATCAAATTACAGTGTTCCACATGTGTTTTGACTTAGAGTAATCCATTCTGCACCTTTTTAGAGCTGTCTCATTCTTTCGGGAAGGCACTGCAGCAGGGCTACAGATTTTTGAGTGCTCCCAATTATCCCATTCTGTAGCCCATGTAGAAGGTTGTTCACACCCAAATAGAGCTGTGGGCAGTGTTATCTGAGGTGGCAACTCACTGATGTATTTGGTGGGTTGTGGCATTGAAAGGGATGATGGAGAACCCTCCTCCTCTCTCTTCATCAACTCTACCATTTTTTAATTTTTAAAATATATTTTCCTATTGATGCAGCAATATTCTAGATACACAAGATACATTTGTGGTATTATGTGTACCATGCTAGGTAGATGCATTACTGTTTTGCTTTGTCACTTAATAAAAAAAAAAAAGTAAAAAAAGGAAGTCACCACAGCCCACTGAATGATAGTTGAAGGAAAAGGCAGGGAAGGGGTTGGGAAGAGGAGGGTCATTAATTAAAAGGTGACAAATTGGAGGAATAGAAAGACTGTATCATATTGTTGCCCATAGGAATCTTTGTTGCTGAATGTGTGCTTCTAAATCTAACAAATAAACTTAATACTGTTAAATTATTGTTGTTGACAGTCATTGTTCATGAGGCATCATCATGTGTGATGGTTAAACCACATAGGCCTCATTGTACAATATCTCACTGATGTGAATTAATATTTCAGTGAATAGCAGATCCAGAAGAATGCAGAAAAAGAAAGAAAGAAAGAAAGAAAGCTCCTGTTTTTACTTCTAGCACTGTTTCTAGGCATAGTTAACTATTGAACAGGTCCCTGAAGCTGTGTGCTTAATAGATATGCATTAACAGGTGCTAATATTTACTGTCATACTCTTGAAAGCTTCACTTGCTGACTCATGAAAATTAAGCTGCAGTTAGGAAAAGTAAAGTCAGGCTTTGTTGCTGGCAAGTGAGCAACCCTTCCTCTAGAACACAAGGACACAGAGGAGGAGGCTGTTGGTACAAGAAAACAATCAATGCTCTATGGAATCTAAGATGGACAGAAGACCACATGGTAGTTGCAGATGAATCCATTCCTCTGTTACAGTTACAACTTCCTTGTTTATGGAGAATCTAGACAAAATGTCTGAATTTTTGCACTTCCAAGTGCTGCCCTTCATAAATTTTCTTGCTTAATTTGTTTTATTTTAATTTTTATTATAATTTAATATTTAAAATTTACAATACATCTCATTTCTTACAAATTTTCATGAATTTTAACAAACATTTCATGACAAAAATTGTGCATTAAGTGCATTCATCCTTGTACCGAATAATGGTGATAGCCCTCTATCGTTTTCAAGACTGAATTTGTGCTGGTTTTTTTACAGACTTCTAATGCAATTGCGGGCTTTTAATGTGTGGTTTTGTAATGCAACAAACACCTTACTTCATACTTCTTACTTCTTACTCTTTGCCATTGAGAGTATTTGGCAATGGCAGTCAAGTTAAAAATATACATGTAGTATTTCACTTCAGAGACCTCTTTGACCGTGGTGTCAACTTAACACAGCCTATGTAAACAAGAGTGAAGTAGGCTGATCTATGAGCTATGTGAACTCCCTGCTCTTCCTGTTGCTTTGACAGAGACAGGATAAAAACTGTGAATGACTGTAGAAAAAAGGGAATCGCTGGGTGAATGTGCTTTCTTTATAGCAAATGTATATCAGTATATCAGAAAACTCCCTGGGGTATCTGAATTTATTAGTTCCAATAGGAAAACAACTGACCCTTGCATCTCATGGTGCAGGTATTCCACCTTACAAAAGCTTTATGTGAAAATCAGTCTGTCAGTCTTTAAGATATCATGGAACTCTGTGCTGTAACAAGCAAGATTTGCCCCTCCAAAATTGATGATTTTTGCAGTGGTGATCTGTGGAGACATTTAGAATTATTGGTGTAAAGGTGTCCCAATACTTTAACAGTCTGTTTCCCCATGACTCTTACTGATTCATTTTCACCTTGTACTTTGGGCAACTAGAAAATGAATGCACACAGAAGCCAAAATCCTGTTGCTTATTGTAGTATATCACACTAGAGCAGGCCTAATAAAACAGTGGAGATTTAGTGAGTCAACTCCTCCATGGGTTCCCTTATTTCAAATAGGGCCTACTCCAACTGTGACTTACTATGCTAAACTATGTAGTAGTTAAAGTATGCCCATTTGAATCAATGGAACATATGGAGCAGCTGACTTACCAAAACTCCATTGTTTCAATGGACTTACTTTAGTACAATTTACTGTGGTAAGGAACAGGATTTTGGAGTATATTCTCTCTCTCTGTGTATATGTAAACTGAAATCCTAAGCAGCCTAGCTCTAAATAGCCAGAGTTGCTCTAAATAAATGACTATAGACTGTTCTCCCTGCACCATGGTCCTTAGCCTGGTTTTCTTTTCTCCAGTTGGTTACTGCAATTTAAAGAGATGGATTTAACACTGGATTTCAAAATAGAGGGTTTGAAAGTACGTATACAAAGATTCCTCTCACCTGCCTAAGAACAGCTTCAGATTTCTCCCCCTCTCTTAGTAAACTATTGGGAAGACAAGGCTCAGCAGTGAGAACAGCTGTTCTTATATATTTATTGAACTGTATTCGTTTTCTGTCCACTCCATTTTGAAACTATTTGGAAGGGAAACCGCTTCAAGGTCATCATCTCAGTTTTTAGTTCAGTCTTGGAAAAGTCAGCATTCAGCAAATTCTGGGTAGCTCTTGAACACTATCAAGGCTAAATTCTGTATTTCAAACTGTTTGTTGTGATGTTTTTGTTTCTCTTTATAGTGAGATGACACAAATTGCATTTAGCACCATACCACATTATGGCATCATTTGCCACATTGCCATCATACCACATTCATCTCTGTGGTACTGAGATTAAACAGGTACTAGGGTAGGGCTGGGAAACTTTTGACTCTGCAGGAACTGATAACTACTTGTCCCATCAGACTTTACCATTGGCCATATTGGCTTTGGCTGATGGGAAATGGGAGTTCCATTGATTCAAATAGGGCCTAGTCCAGTAGTATCAAAAGTTGGAGGGTCACAAGTTCTTCAACCCTGTAACAGAGAAAGTATATGCCATGGGTTCTATTATATGTCTTTCATTTTGTATCTTGTTAATTATTAATTTGGGAATTCTGTCCACATTTGCTTTAAACGACACCTGGAGTGGTGCAGAGACAAAAAAGGAAGAAGTGAAAGAGAAAGCAGAATTAAGATGGGTGAAAATTTTCCAGGATAATCTGAATAGAGATTCTTTAAGAAATACTAATATCACTTTCTTGAGGAGGAAGGGTGATCTTACCACCACCACCCTGAGTATATCTCTTCTCATCTAACTTCAGAAACTAAGAAGGTATAACTCCGGATAATACTTGAATGGGTATCACCAAGATGGACCAGTCAATTCCAGATAGGTCCAGAAGATGATCATGTTGGAGATTCATCTTGTCGGTTAAAAGTTGACAACACTGGGCCAAATGGACTAATGGTTTTGACTTACTAAAAGGT
Source organism: Intellagama lesueurii (assembly GCA_037013535.1). Taxonomy (NCBI): domain Eukaryota; kingdom Metazoa; phylum Chordata; class Lepidosauria; order Squamata; family Agamidae; genus Intellagama; species Intellagama lesueurii. Next base: position 104,920,117 of record JBAJHW010000001.1, read on the forward strand.
AGCTTCCTCTGTTCTAGGTATGCAGTAGGAACCACAAGTTATTCTGGCTTCTTTTCCTTCTTTTGTTTAAAAATAATTAGCCAATCCATTCACTATATAACAATTTAATTCACCAAAGGATGTTTTGGCCCTGAAATTCAATTTTTAGCAGAACAGCCCAACTGAAATGCTAATTGCTAACATGGATATCCCATCAAATTTTGATAAAAGCATGATGAAACAGAAGAACCTCTGACGGGAACTTAAACCACACGGAGGTTAATCCTATAGCCCAGTGGTTCCCAGCCTTGGGTAACCCAGATGTTCTTGGACTGCAGCTCCCAGAAACCCCAGCCAGCACAGCTGGTGGTGAAGACTTCTGGTAGTTGCAGCCCAAGAACATCTGGGTTACCCAAGGTTGGGAACCAGGGTTGTAGCCAATTCTTGCACTCACAGAGAACTGTAGGAAACTACTTGAATTGTTGTTTGTATTGTGTCAGCTCCATGTGGCATGTTATTTCTGTGAAATACTGCTCAATGGTATTAAGAGTAATTTTAACCATACTGCTGAAAACCAGTGACTAAAACAGGATGCTTTTAATAATCTTCAACAAGCCTTTTATTTATTAATGTCACATAGCTTCTGAGATTTTTTTTGTATGTATGTATTTCTTTTATGCCCTCTTTCCACTAGACAATAGCACTCAAGATGGCTTACAAACTTCATAAAAGAAACAAGTAAACTAAATTCAACTATAAAATCTTCAAAGCAGGTAAAAGAACTCCACCGTAAAAACCATTAAAATAAAGTAAATGCATAAAAAACATTGCAATTAACAACAGGTACAGTTAAAAATGACACAAAAAGATAGGTTAGAACTGAATTTGCAGTTGTTTGTTCTTAGTGGGTGGCATTCCTTCCTCTCTTTACTCATTTCCATAGAAGATGATGGTGAGTACATAGTGTGATGCACATCGGAATTAAATAAACTTGCTGCTCAAAGAACATAAAACCCAAACACACTTGTATCATATTTATTAATGATTCTGCCAAGTCTTGTTTCCTTTGAGGGCTGATTTCAAAGAATCTCCAAACTCTTGTCTTGAACTTGGAGCCATTTCAGCTCTTCATTGACATTTGCTTGATTCAGAGCTTGAAAAAAGTACTTCAGGGAATGTTTCTGCCAGAATCCTTCAGTGAATTTTGACTGGAGGAGTCTGGCAACTAAACAATTTTTCATGGGGTGACTCCTCTGTGTTTTCAGAACCAAACACTACGTATTTCTGGTAAAGACACAATGTAGACCACACGAGGAAGGAGACTGGCAAGGTATATGAGGTTTTATTTAGTGCAGTATTTATAGGTGTCGTTGGCTTGGTCAACACTGTGACACGGGAGATAATTGCTTCAGATTTGCAGAGAATGTAAAAACTGTACAGCCTACTCCCAGCCCCTGGCTGCGTGCCTTCCTGGCTTCAGGTATGACTATTATGGCCTGAAGCCTATATTGATTACTTGCCCTTGCAGCATTTGCAGTTCTGGAGCTAGGACGTGGTGTGGGATGGATATTTCACTGCACATCCTGCACTGCTTTTCACTGTGCTGCAAGCCAACAAGAATCCAGCTTTTCTAAACTATTATGGATGCAGCTTAAGTTTTCATGCACATTTTTCTCCCCTGTTGCCACATCTGCAAGCTGCACACTTCAGGAAACACTTTTCTTTCTTTGTTTGTTTGTAGATGAGTGATCAGTAAGGCGTGTTTAGCCATGCTTTCAGGAGGAATGAAAGGGAGCAGAAAATCAGAGAAAAGAGCAAAATGGCAGGACCATCATGTGGATGGTGGGGAATACACTGATAACATCAGTGCAGAAAACCCAGTACTCAGAGGAGTGCAAATCCATGTTGTTTCAGCACCAAGTGGTAAAAGGGGAGTGGAATGGGGAAAAAATGATCCACATTGATATAATCTAGAAGTCTGAGAAAATAGTTGGGATTCCTTGATGGTTCATTGCCTTTGTAAAGCTCCTTCAACAGTTGAAGTTGGTTTATTAGAACAAGTGATGGTCTTGCCACACCTCAGATTGTCCCTGCCTTCCATTCCCGCCTGCTTCCTTACCAGAGGCTAAGGGTCAGGGTTTACCTTGAGTCCCTCCTTGCCCCTGCAATCTCCCTGCCTGTGTTGAGGTGTGTGTATGAGCACAGGGGGAAGCTGAGGGCAAGGAGAAAGAGAAAATGAATAGGAGTGAACAAGCCAGTTGCCCAGCTTTGAACTGAGGCACTGAGGGAAGCAGCAGCAGCAGCTATGAACATTTTTGATTTGTGGGACAAGGCATATTTTTCTGCTCGTCAGCTGAATGGTAGGGTGAATTAATGGAGCAGGTTACGTGCATGTGTGAATGGCTGTCTGTCTGTCTATCTGCCTGTGTGAGAGAGAGAGGGTTCGCTACTAGGACCAGGCAGTTTCTTGTCAGTTTTAACCCCAACTTCAGTACAAGAAGAGTGTTTGCCCAAGTCTAAGGGTTCAATATTTATTACAGGCAACTCTAGAAAACTATTTGCATCAACTTTGAAATTCAACTTCTCTTCCTCACCCAGGAAGGGGTTTTCACTTTTAACTTCAACAAACAGATTCCCACAGGCAAACTCCCGAAGTCCCTCAAAGTCCATGGGGGTTAGATCCATTAATACTTGCCCCAGTGGTATTGGCAACAGGGGCATGGGTTCTCCCCAAGTTATCTGTGCTCTCGGGGTTTGTAATCCTGTGTCAGCAGGTTCCCAGTTGCTGGGAGTGGATACTTCTCTGACCAAGGTAGGTTCCTCCCTCTGCTCTTTTCTCTTCTCTCTCTTTTGATCCTGGCTCTTTCCTCTCTTATCTTTCATCCCCACTCTCTTGCCTTCTTCTACCCTCAATATGAGGATTTTACTGGTGTCTTTTCTCTTCTCTTTCTCTCAGCCTCCTCTCCAGGGACCATTAACCTCTCCCGTTTATTCGTCCAAGGGTTTAGGGTTAGGGTTCTATCCAAATCCACTCCCAACCTGGAAGGAGTACTTTCTTCTCCTTTCTCACATCTGCTTCCCCAGCTTCCCTTACCCTTTCACTAGTTGGCATCTTATATATCCCTTCCCCACTTTCTGCTTTCTTTCCCGCCTGTTCTAACTGTGCTGAATTCTCTGTCTCTCTCTTTCTCACCACTTTTGGGCCTAAAGATAAAGCTAATAAATTTATGTTGTTGTTCATTCTACAATTCTAAAAAAATTAACATGCCATTTAACATTAAAATATTTTGACCCATCTTCCCTAACAATGAGGGGCCTCACCATGTGAAATGGCCCAGGCCTCCTCTGAGCTCTTGGAGGGCCTGAGCGCACACTCAACAGAGATCAGATTTTAGAGCAAAATTAGACATGATGGTAATTGCATGATTGTAGTAGATGTCTCTCGTTTTTAGAAAAATAATGTTTATAGCAGCTGGGGGGGGGGAGATGAGTTGTCTCAGGAGCGGGGGTTGGTCAGCTGGAAAAGCAGAGACCTACAGTAAGCAAAGTCTTCAGCCTTGTGCCAAATGAAGCTTGTTACAGGTCTCAGGGCAGGCACAGACTTGCTGTGTGCCTCCCTCAGTCAGTCACTTGCATACATAATACGGCTTATTAGCTATTAAGTCAAGGAAGGAGACAATGCATTACCAGTTGCATTGTCAAACGTCTGTGTGCGTCCCTTTTATGGTGAGTCCTGTGGAATCTCATCTGTTCAGTTACAAGGCCAGGCAGAGAATTCAGTCCATATGGATCTAATACAGCTCACAGTAAGACACCTCTGCATTGGTTAAAGAAGTCTGCAGCCAGGGCCAAATTCAGGCCCTGATCTTATGACTCTGAAAAGATTTGATCGTAGGTAGCCCCAAACAGATCCAGAAAGGAAATGAAAATGAATCCAGCTTTCCACAGCTCTGTAGAGCAGAACACATTGTGATTCACAGCACAGCTTTAATCTTGTACAGTACTTTAACTGTGCAATCCTGTAAAAGTCACCCTAGACCAGTGATGGTGAACCTTTTTGAGCCCGAGTGCCCAAACTGCAACACAAAATCAACTTATTTATTTCAAAGTGCCAATACTGCAATTAAAACCCGAATGCTGAGGTTTTAGTTTAGAAAAAACAACTGCTCCTGCACTGCAAGGGTTAAATGCTTGTCTCCCCCCCCCCCCCCCCCCCATGGGCGGTATTAACAAATAAATACTTACTCGTCCTCCAATCCCGCATTGGGCTAGACTGGTAATGGTCGCCATTGCACCCCTCCGCTGGACCACTGCACCAGCAGAGGGGAGTGCCGAAATCCGGAATCGAAGGACGGGTAAGTATTTCTCTATGGCAGTGATGGCTAACCTATGGCACGTGTGCCACAGCTGGCACACAGAGCCCTCTCTGTGGGCACACGAGCCATTAGTCGTCATAGAGAAAAATTGATGCTTTTGAATTGTGGTGCTGGAGGAGACTCTTGAGAGTCCCGTGGGCTGCAAGGAGAACAAACCTATCCATTTTGAAGGAAATCAACCCTGAGTGCTCACTGGAAGGACAGATCCTGAAGCTGAGGCTCCAATACTTTGGCCATCTCATGAGAAGAGAAGACTCCCTGGAAAAGACCCTGATGTTGGGAAAGTGTGAAGGCAAGAGGAGAAGGGGACGACAGAGGATGAGATGGTTGGACAGTGTCATCGAAGTGAGCAACATGAATTTGACCCAACTCCGGGAGGCAGTGGAAGACAGGAGGGCCTGGCATGCTCTGGTCCATGGGGTCACGAAGAGTCGGACACGACTTAATGACTAAACAACAACAACAACAACGCTTATATTATTCATATTATATTGGGAAGCTTTGGGAATTTCAGCTCCTTAAGAACATAAGAATGTATAAGAAGAGCCCTGCTGGATCAGGCCCATCTAGTCCAGCTCCCTTTATCTCACAGTGGCCCCACCAGATGCCTCTGGCAGCACACGAGACTAGATACCTGTCTCCTGATACTGTCCCCTGCAGTTGGTATTTGGTGGTGCCTCCCTTTTAAGCCTGGAGATTATCCATCCCCATCATGGCTTGTAACCTGCGATGGACTTTTCCTCCAGGAATCTGTCCAATCCCCTTTTAAAGGCATCTAGGCCAGATGCCATCACTACATCCTGTGGCAAGGAGTTCTACAGACTAACAACACGCTGGGTCAAGAAATACTTTCTTTTGTCTGTTTTCACTCTCCCAACACTCAATTGGAATGGATGTCCCTTGGTTCTGGTATTGCGTGAGAGGGAAAAGAGCTTCCCTCTATCCACTTGATTCATCTTCTGCATAATTTTATAGTGTATTCCCCTTCTTGTGTCAGCAGGTGTGTGAGTTCAGCTGGCTGTGACTTGATTTCAGCATTTTGGTAAGGAACCAATTTGTACGGGTATGCATAACACACTATGTATGTACAAATGTTGACACGGGGAGTGATTTTGGAACTAGAAAACACAGTTTCTGAGTCAGAAAGCACAGTCAGAACCCCATATCTGCGGGGGATTGGTTACAAGCCCCCCACGGATGCTGAAAACTGTGGATAATAGTGAACACTATAATAATAACTAGCATGGTAAAAGAGCAAAATCCAAGAATATGTATTTTCACCTATATCACCAGAACTAATCGACTAAGGGAGCCAGAGACCATGCTATGTATTCTTCAACAATAACAATACCTAGTATGGTCTCGGGCTCCCTGTAGTGGCCAGTTTGTTTGTAAGCCGCCCCGAGTAGACTTCGTCTAGAAATCAAATAATAAATAAAAATAAATAAATAAATAAGGGGAAGCTTGCCTGAAGAGGAACATCTTCGCTGGCTTGTGGAAGGACAGCAAAGATGGGGCAAATCTGCCTTCCAGTGGGAGGGAGTTCCAAAGGCTGGGAGAGTCTTTGAAACACAGCTGCATCTTTGATAGTGCAGGGATGGTGTTAAAATACTCGTATGTGTTTCAAACACTTAGGTTTTTTTCTTAACGGGCTCCTTATAATATCTTTTTCATGGCAAGGGCAAGAAAAAAATGTCCAAAAAGAGGGGGGGGGAACCTCAAAAAGGTCAAAGGCTGCATTGTGTGACTGTGCCCATCCTTATTCATTTATTACTTTTATTCCCCCCCCCCCCCCCAGCTCAGGGCTTAGGAAAGTTCCTTTTGGTGCAAATGCTGGAAGATAACTTTTTGGAGCACCAGCCTAGAATCCTGTCAGAAGGCCAACATGGGGAGATTTAACAATCAGAGGGATTGGTGACAGGGGATACATTTATAGGCCACTAATAAAATTTTTTTTAAAAAAAATCATGCAAAATGCAAGCTTTTGTGGGTGAATCCCATGATCAGAGGGACTGTTGACATCATCTTCAGGACTCAGCCAATCCCGAGGGTGCCGCCGCTGCCTTGGGAACCCAACCCCATTCTCCTGGGTCTTTGTGACCTCACAGAGCCCCACCTCTCTGCTGGCACATAAAAGGGGCTTGCTGGACAGGGCAGGAGACCCGAAGGGAGGCCAGTGGCCAGAGGGCAGTCTGGCAGAGAGAGCAGCAGCAGCTGCAGGGGACCCAGCCCTTCTGCCCAAGGCAAGTTCTCTGGCGAAAGCAGATGAACTTGCTAAGTGGGCTTGCGAGTTAACAGCTCGAGGCTGGCAGAGATCCATGGCTTGAAACTGGCTGATGTCGGCGATGGACCGGAGGGAAGTCGGTGGACGTTGGCAGACAGAAGCTGGTGGAATTTGCCTGCGGAAGCTGGCTGAGGCCGCAAGGCGGAGGCCAGCAGACGTTGGTGGATGAAGCCAGTGGACGTTAGCCTCCTGAAACCAGCTGGCAGAAGCTTGGTGGATATTGGTGGATTGAAGCCCGGGCGTGTGTGTGAATGGCTGGTGGAGTGAATGTGTGTGTGTGTCGGGGGGGTGGCTGGTGTGTGTGAATGTGTGAATGGGCTGGCTGGCGTTCCGTGGGGATGTTGCCGGGGCGTGTGTGTGACCCAAGCATTCGGGAGCTGGCGGAGGCTGGCTTCAGAAGCGGAGTGGAAGAGATGAACGGGTGGATATTCCTGGTGGAAGCCAGTGGATGTTGGCAGGCGGAACTTCGGGATGAAGTTGCCAGAACATTGGTCGGTGGATATGCCTGGGTTGAAGCTGGTTGACGGCAGTGGACGAGCTCGCCCCTTAGTTGTTTTTCTCTCTCTCTTTCTTTCTCTTACAGGGCCCGAAGCTTCCTCTTCCCCAGGGGGATGCGAGGGACCAGAAGGCAGGCGTCCTGCTGGAGCTGAACCAGGCGGTTGTCTCCGCTGAGGATACCCGTTTAGCCTCTTTTCCAAAACCAATAAAAGAATTTTCCGGAATGGTTTTGAAGTGTTGTCTTGTTTGTCAGGGGCTGTCACGGGATTATCTTCCCCATCCCCTCATTATATCTGGGGCCCAATGCCTGGGGTAGGTCTTTGTGAAGTCATGGTGTGGGGCCTTGTGATGTCACAGGAATTGGGAACATAATATTTCTCCATGCATGTGTGAGGGAGTGAGCTAGGCATTGTGGGTTCCCTGTCTGAGCTCCTAAGCAAGTCTATTATGTGTGGTGTTGGACAGACACAGGAAGCCAGTGAGCCCTGGTGCCATTCGGAGAGGGTTGGAGTTGGGTACCCAAACACTATGGCCACCCCGTAACAATAAACGAGACTCGCTCCTTCCCTTCCACCACTGCTCCTCACATTTGTTTGCCTGGCCTGGAGATTCAGGGGAGCCCAGCCATTTCCTGGCACAGCAGCTCATTCTCTGAGACCTGGCAAGCCTCATCTTCATCATCAACACCATGAGCACTCCATGGACAGCTCCTTGCAGAGTACAAGTGGGGAGAAAATATGCCACTTCAAAGAAGCTTACAGTCCAACCTCTCACACCAGTGCCACAACCGAGGAAATGGAGATGGGCAATGATTTGGAGATGAGCGTACATTAAAATTCATGTGGATCCATGCCATGGATAGATGGCAAAAATACACTGGTACTGCAAAATCTGCTGCTTGAGGGCAGTGGCTGCCTCTGAGTGCCTGACCAACTATGCACCAAACATATTGTCTTGTTTTTAAAATTCTAAGTGGGTCCAAAAAAGACAATCTAGGATGCATCTGATAACTGTAGTATATGGTTATTTCAACAAGAAACACAAACACACACACAGAAACAAAAGCAAAAAAAATGTTCTGCCACTTTAAAGACCAACTGCTACTATATATTTTAATGTAAGCTTTCATGGAACATTGCCCGTGCAAATAGAGCTTAGGGTTCTGCATTTTTTCAGTTCCATTTTCTGCTGCAGCTGGGCAGGGCCAGGTCTGGACCTGGGAAGTCAGGGAGGGGATATAACCAGATCTTGATTTGTTTGGTAGGTTGGAAAAAGAGTCTAGCATTGATTGATTGATTGATTGACGGAGTCATTGATTGAGTCATTCATTCATTCATTGATTAATTTGTCTGTTCATTCATTCGTCTGTCATCGATGCATAGTTCTTCATTTGGATCAAGCAGTCTGGGATACGTCCAACAAGAGAGGTGAGTGCTAAAGTAATCTTAAGAGGAAAGAAGTGCTTAGAATGATGTTGTTGCCATTGTTCTCATTAGGGCTGAGGAGGCTGGGAAGAAAAAAGAAGAGCACAAGATGCATACGCTTTTATGGCTAAATCCAGTTTAATACAGTAAAGTAACTGGAAATGAGCAAGAGGATCTACTGCTTAACAACATTGGGTCCATAATTTGCCTCCACCTTTCACAGCAGGGCTCTGATCCAATGGAGGAAGTCTAACGTGAACTGGAAGTGACATTGATCTCTGTTCAGTCCCCCTTTCACTGTCCACTACCCCTCCCAAATCAGCTCTAGTTGGTTGGGAATCCTTCTGCAAACTTGTGGGATTCAGTGCTGGAGGCTGTAGAGGAAGGGAGCGGCTTGCCTCCCCCACCCTTCTGCCAGCAGACGTGTTTTAAGCAGAACTGCTGAGAGAATGCTCCCTCTTGCTGCAGATGCTAGATCCAAACCACTGCAGGAGCCAGATATACTGTGGATGCAGCAAGCAATGTATCAGGAGGGCTGCTGCTCATCCAGTCTAGCCAGCTGTCTGCCTTTTTTTTAAATGCCTGCGTTCCACAGTTTGTCCGCATTGTTTCCCGACTTGCTACCCTTCAGGATACATTTCTTTCTAGGCTTTCCCTATCAAAAACAGAATAACCAATCATCTCTATGTCATGTAAGTTCCAGATTCCAAGTTCTCTGGCTGGAGAGCCTAAAAGAGACAAAAGGTAGCAAATGTGTGTGTGTGTGTGTGTGTGTGTGTGTGTGTGTTGCATCCGGATTTGAGCTCTCTTTTCTACTCCTTCCCACGCTCTTTTGCACTCCTCCTTATACAGGCTTTGCTTTGGCTTCTGTGACAGTGAGAAAGGATTGCATTCTGAACAGGACGGCTGGAGTGTGCTACTGACCCCGAGCCAGGCAGTGCCGTCACCGGCCCTGTTGATAAAGCAGTTGGCATTGTGTGTACAAAGGAAGAACTGCATCCAGGCAGAGCTTGCCCAAGGGCTACATGGAAACACTGTTTGTCTCTTTCCCTCTCTATCCTTTTCGTACCTATACGTGGAGACACTGCTTCACAGAGAGTACGCACCATACCAAAATGTCTTCGAACAGAGAGAATCAAAGGGCCAAAGGCATAAATATACCCCTCCAGCACTGGAACTGAAAGGCTATTTACAAAATCCCAGTCACTTCAGACCCCTTAAAGTTTGTGAAAGGACCGCAGGGACTGGGGGCTGTAAGCTGTTTTGCCTGCTTTAAAATGGCCACAGCTGTTGATGGAGTCTTACTGGGATAGGTATGCATATGGAAATTGGTTGGATTTAACAAGGCAAAAAAAATTCCATATTTACAGCATAATAAATACCACCAAGTCTGAGTCCTGTTCAAGTCATTTCAGACAAAGGCTTCTTCGGAGAATGGTCCTCCTATTTTGAACGGATTTGGGTGATGTGATGAGGACTTCTGTTAGATGTTTCATTGGGCCATGGGGTAGAAACAGAAATTATATACCTAGGAAAGAACTTTTTTCCTGTTGTTGCTTTGTGCCATCAAGTCACCTCCGACTAATGGCAACCTTATGAATGAGAGACCTACAAAATGCCCTAACACTAAACTGCCCTGTTCAGCTCTTGTAAATGCAAGCTCTTGTAAATGCAAGCTTTAGGGAGTCAAGTCAATTCATCTTGTATTTGGTCTTCCCCTTTTATTTTTGCCTCCAAAGACCGATCAGACTTGATTTGCTCTAGGATGCACTTGTTTGTCTTTCTGGCAGTCCAGGTTACCCCCAGAGCTCTCTTCCAGCACTATATTTCAAACAAATCATTTTTGTTCCTGTCAGCATTCTTTACTGTCCAGCTTTCACATCCATATGTGGTCACTGGAAATACAAGAGTGTGGATGATCTTGGTATTGGTCTCCAGTGACATATCCTTACACTTGATTTTCTTTTCTAATTCCTTCATTGCTGCCCTTCCAAGTCTCAGCTTTCTGATTTCTTGACTGCACTCTCCATTTGGACTAATGATGGAAGGTACACAAAGTATGCAAAATTTTTCACTATGTCAGTTTCTTCACTGTGAACATTAAAATTGTGTAGTTCTTCTGTACTCATGATTTTTCTCGTCTTCATGTTCAAATGCTTAGTATTTCTGCTTTGGCGCTTTCACTTTTCCCAGAAGTCATTTCAAGTCATTGCTGCTTTCTGCCAGTAAGATGCATATCTTAAATTATTGATGCTTCTTCTACCAATTTTCACTCCTCCTTCATCTAAATATAGTCTGCCTTTCTGCATGATATCATTAAACAGATAAGGGGATAAAATGCACCCTTATCTGACACTTGGCCTATTTGGAAACCTCTCTCTCTCTCCATATTCTGTCCCAACAGTAGACTCTGGTCCACAATATAGGTGATGCATCAGGAAAATCAAGTGCTGAGGCACGCCCATTTCTTTCAGAATAATCCATAGCTCCTCATGATCCACTCAGTCAAAGGCTTAGCTGTAGTCTATAAAATACAAATTGATCTTCTTCTGAAATTCTTTAGTACTCTCCAATAGCCACTGGATAATTGCAAATTGATATTGAGTGCATCTTGATTTTCAGAATCAGCTTCTCACTCCATGTAAAGTAAAAGCATTTGTTGCAATGCCTTGAGCATCACTTTGCTTGCATGGGAAATTAGAGAATAGTCCTATAGTTACTATATTCTTCAGCATCTCCTTTCTTGGCTGTATATTGAGCATTGCTAGTTCGTGGGCCATTGTTTTGTTTTCTATATTCATTTGCCTATTCTTATTAGGATCTTGACAGAGTCAGTCTCTGTGGCTCAAAATAGTTCTGTTGGTATTCTATCTACCATTGGTGATTTATTTCCTCCTAGTGTTTTCAGAGTAGCTTTCATTTCACTTTCTAAAACTACAGGTTCTTCATCAGAAGATTCATCTTCAAAGTAGTCTGTCAGTCTTTTATCTCTTCTGTATAGGTCTTCAGTATACTTTTTCCACCTTCTGTTTATTTTTCTCCCGATCAGATTGTGTGGTTCCTGGTTGGTCATTCAGCATCCCAAATCTTGGCTTAAATTTCCCTTTGATTTCTTGGATCTTCTGGAAGAGATCTCTTGTTTTTCCGTTATTGTTCTCCTTAATTTCTTTGCACTGCTTTTTAAAATACTGTAATTCTCTGTCTCTATGTGACAGTCACTGAAAAACTGCGTTCAGGGTTCTGACCCTATTTCTGTCACCTTTTGCTTCTCTCCTATCCTTTATAATTTTAAGAGTTTTGTCCATCATCCTTCTAGGTTTATCTTTTCTTTTTACTACAATAATTTTCTTTTTTGCATTGTTCTCTAGTTTCAATCCACAGTTCTTCTGGCTCACTGTCAATTGAGTTTAGTAATGCAAATCTGTTCCTTATGTAGACTAAATTCATTGGAAATGTTGTGTAATTTATATTTTGGCGCTACAATTCATTTAAATGTTCTTTTTCAGCTTTACTCTAATTTTGGTTATTAACAGTTCATGATCAGTACCACAATGTGCTGCTGGTCTCATTTTGGTACAGAGAATACAGCTTCTCCATCGCCTGCTTCCAATTACATTGTCTGTTTGATTTCTATATTAACCTTCTGGTGATGTCCATGTGTGCAGCCATCTGTTCGGTTGCTTGAAGTACATATTTGCAATAAACAGATTGTTGGCTTCGCAGAACTCCATGAGTCATTCTCTTGCTTCATTTCTGTCCCCTAGGTTAAATTTTCCAACATTTGGCTCTCCTTTCTTCCCTACTTTTGTGTTCCAGTCACCTATGGTTGTAAGCAAGTCTTGTTTGGTATGTGATCAATTTCTTCCTGGATGCTTTCATAGAAGTTTTCAATTTCATCTTCTTCAGCATCTGTAGTTGGAGCATAGACTTGAATAATGGTTTTGTTGATAGGTTTTTCACAGAGTCTGAGTGACAATATTTGGTCAGACTTTGCATTATAGCCCCCAACTGCCTGTGCTACATCTTGCCTCAGTATTAGAGCCACTCAATTTCTTCTGAGTTTGTCATTTCCAGAGTAAAACACTTTGTAGTTATCTGACTGAAAAAGTCCCATTCCAGTCCACTTTAGTTCATTGAAATCAAGCACTGCAATGTTTATACATTTTATTTCTTGTTTTACAGTTTCCAATTTACCTTGATTCATATGTCTCACGTTCCTTTTTCCAACTGTATTTGTTGTGCAGCATTGGACTTTCACATCTATTCATGTCACCTGTTAGACATCCTTTCAGCCTTAATCTAGTTGTATCATTACCAACAGAGTCATTCATACCTGTTCTTTGCTCTTCCCCAGAAGATGATTGCTTTCCAACCTGGGAGTCTCATCTTCTATTTTATTTATTTATTTAAACTATTTTTACCCCACCTTTCTCTTTAAAAGGACCCAAGGTGGCTTACATCATTAAAAAAAAAATTAAAACTAACAACAGTGAGTATACAAATACTAAAAAGGATCAGAGAAGTACCATACTAAAAATCATAAGCAACACCAAAACACATTCAAAGCAGTAAGGTACCACAATAAATTAAAAAACTCCACACAGGAAGTGGTCAATCAGGGAAAGCCCTGCCTGAAGAGAAAAGTCTTCACCTGCTTGCAGAAGGAGAGTAAAGAGGCTAGTCTCCTGTGGAAGGGAGTTCCAAAGTCTGGGAGTAGCAACAGAGAGGACCTCCCCTGTGTGTCCCCCACCAAATGCAGCTGTGAAGGTGGTGGGACCAAGAGAAAGGCCTGTCCTGATGATCTCAACATCCGAGCAGGCTCATAATGGAGGACACGGTTCTTGAAATATCTTTGGCCCATGCCATTTAAGGCTTTATATGTTAGAATCAGCACTTTGAATTCTGCCCAGAAATGTATCAGCAGTTAGTGGAGCTGCTGTAACAGGGGAGTTATGTGATCTGTGTGACCAGCCCCAGTTAGCAATCTGGCTGCTGCATTTTGGACCCACTAAAGTTTCCTGAAACATTCCAGAGGCAATCCCATGTACAGCATGTTACAGTAATCCAGCCAGGATGTAACTAAGGCATGTGTCACTGTGGCCAGATCAGACTCCTCCAGGAATGGGTGCAGCTGGCGCACTAGTTTTAATTGTGCAAAGGCACTTGTGGCTACCACTGAAATCTAGACATCCAAGATCAGAGACAAATCCAGGAATGCTCCCAAACTGTGTACCTTTTCAAAGGGGGTGCAACCTCATCCAATACAAGCCGCATCCCTATTCCTTTATCTGCCTTTCAACTGACCAGGAGCACTTCTGTCTTCTTTGGGTTAAGTTTATTTCAGTTTATTTATTAAGTTTATTTCAGTTTATTTACCCTCATCCAGTCCATTTCTGATACCAGACACTGATCTGGTGCTGAAATAGCTTCTTCGCATTTAGATGGCAAGGCGAGATAGAGTTGGGTGTCATCCACGTACTGGTGACATCAAAACCCCAAACTAGCACTATTTCTTGTCTCATTTTGCACTGTCTCATCATAGTATTTTCATGGTAGGGGAAGTTCATCAGGGGTTTACTATTGCCACCTTCTGCGCAGTGCTAAGAAAAGCTAGCTTTACTGTCCCTGCCGTTGCTGCCTCTGCCAGCAGCATCTTCAGCTACTGCTGCTCTCCAGTAGCTGCCTTGAAGAGGGTGGATGCCTCTAGCGCAGGGGTCTCAAACTCAATTTACCTGGGGGCCGCTGGAGGCAGAGTCTGGGTGAGGCTGGGCCGCATCAGATTTTCCGCCAAGCGGAGCAAGAGCCCGAGGAAGCTGCCCGGGAGTTTCCTTAGTCCGGCTGGGGCTCCAAGGAGGAGGAGGGGGCGCGCGAGCCCTCGTCGCCCGGCCACGACCCCCTCCGGCTCCTTCTTCACCAGCAGCAGCAGCAGGACGAAGAAGCGGAGAAGGGAGGGAGTGCTGGCAACCGCCTAGCCAGGGGGAGGAGGGCACAACATAAAATTAAAAAAAAAAACCCTCACAGAATTCGCCTTGCCAAAGGAGAAAAGCCCCCACCGGTACCCGCGAAATTAAACAGAACGGAGTGGGGGCCCCCACAGGTGCACGCACACAAACACACACACACACACACACACGGAGGTCCGGCAACCTTCCTCTGAGGGCCCCCCCCTCAAAAAAAGGCACACTCAGCAGCAGCAGCTACCCCCACCACGACAGAGGAGCAAAATTTGCGAGGCGAGCCCAGGCAGCCTCCAGAGCCGAGGCAGCTGAAGCAGGATGAAGAGGAGGAGGAGGAAGCACCGCCAGGCGCTGAGACGGCCGCTGGCCGGGCTGGTGCTGGGGGTGCCAAGAGAGAAAGAGAGCCAGAGAGCCGCTTCCCTGGAAGAGGCGGCGGTGGCGGCAGCGGCAGCTGCTGTTGGCGGCTTGGCTCGGGCGCTCGGGGGAAAAGGGCTGGCAGGGCGCCTTGCTCGCTGGCTCTCCCCCAAGACAGCGCCTCTTGCACCCTCCATCCAGAACTGCAGCCTGCCAGCCGGCAGACAGGCGGGCTGGCTGGTAGGCTGCAGTTCCGGATGGAGGGTGCAAGAGGCGCTGTCTTGGGAGACAGCCGGCGAGCGAGGCGAGGCTTTTTTTGACTCTTGACAGCAGAGGACGCGTGGGCGCTTCAGGGGGGGCAGGCAAGGCAGGGGCCACAAACTATCGTCCGGCGGGCCGCAAATGGCCCGCGGGCCGCATGTTTGAGACCCCTGCTCTAGCGTCTTAGCTGTGACTGTTCCACCTTGGGTGACCCTGCTAGGAGTCCAGGCTCATAATGGAGTCTGGTGTCCTGATGGCATTGCTCTTGGCTTCTCTGAAACATTCAAACCCCTTCACCATATTATGGTGTGCATCCAAGAAGAGGAACAGATTGTTGAGTGTTACATTATGTTTTGTTCTGATTAAAAGCTGACATCACAAGGTGGAAGAATTCTGTTTTGCCACAAACCTAATTGGGGGAATAGACTGGTGCTCCTTAATCACTCAGGCTGGAATCTGACTAAAGTTTCAGCCCCTCCCTCAAATAATAGATAGCCATAATTTATAATACATGGACTTAGAAATGACTTGTTGAAATGGCCTTTCATCAGTGATGGACAACTGCAGATTGTGGGAATATCTATTCAGCATTTGTAATGGAGAGCCTTATGGTACCTTAGAAAAATAACAGGCTTTCCTAGACTGTAGCCACTTTCCTCAAACTCTGATGCAGACATGAAAGTTTATGTCAAATAATACATGTTAGGCTTTAAGCCGCCACAAGATTCTTTTGTTGATTTTGCTGCAATAAGCTAAAATCTCTCTCTCCCTTGGAAAAGTACAATTTATACAGTATATCACTAGGTCATTGGACCGGTGATGTTAATTTTTTTGGGAAGACCCTCATTCTTGTGTGTATTGTTGTTAGGCTGTTGTTATGCACCATCAAGTCACTTCCAATTTATGGTGACCTTCTGAGTCTCCAACAGTCCTATTGCTAACAGCCCTGTTCAAGTACTGCAAACTGAAGGCTCTGCTTGACTTTACTGAGTCAGTCCATTTCATATTTGTCCTTCCTTTCCGCCCCCAGAATTATTTTTTTCCAAGGAGTTTCATCTTCTCATGAGATTTTTGAAGTGTGATAGCCCCAGTTTTGACATTTTTGCTTCTGGAGAGAGATCAGGCATGATTTGTTCCTGCACTTTTCCTTTTTCCTTTTTTGGTCTTTTTGGCTGTTGATGGTATTTCTGTTGCTGGCAGTAAATTATATATTTGTATTTAATACTCTGGGACAAGTCATAACCCTATACAGAACCTCGTGGCGCAGTGGTTAAACTGCTGTGCTGCCAAAACTGTGCTCACGACCCGGGGTTCAATCCCAGGTAGCCGGCTCAAGGTTGACTCAGTCTTCTATCCTTTCAAGGTCAGTAAAATGAGTACCCAGCTCGCTGAGGGGGCAATGTGTAGCCTGCATAATTAACTTGTAAACTGCCCAGAGAGTGCTTAAAGCACTATGGGGCGGTATATAAGCAGCACGCTTTTGCTTTTTTCGCTTTATACTTCTTTGCCATTTAAGCTTAATTTTCATTCCAAGTGATAGTGAATCTCATACTTGGCAGCTTGTAGACCACCTTACTCCAGCTCTCACCCCAATGACTTGCTTGCTATTCAGCACTTTCTGGATTCACTTGCTGGCTTTGAATCAAGTTCATGGAGTTCAGATGACAAGATGCTTCATGATTTACACTAGAAGAAAGGGTGTGAATTCCAGTCTCTGGTGACATGCAAACATCACCCAGCTCTCTGTTCTCAGCCACAGAAAGTGATAACACAAAAAGATGCTTGTCTATAGATATTATAATGTCCTTGAATTAGATATTCCAACATCCTTGAAGTGACCCAGGAAGCAAACTGAAAAAATGGAGATAGGTAGGCTGGAAGTGGCATGTGGGCTGCATGTAATTTTTCTGACTCCTTTCCCCCCACAAGCCCATTTTGGCAGTGCAGCACCATGAAAGCAAAATAAGATGCATTTCTGATATAAATCAAGATACCTGGAATCTTTGTGTCCTGTCCCAGAAGAGAACTGTAGTTCTAGGATTGTGAATCATTGCAAGAAAGGTACAAAAAATATTAGCCCCCAGACTGGACGAAGTTGCCTGAACCTGACATAAAGCATACAAAATGTGTTCCTTAGTATAGGAGTAAGACCTGGTGTTCTCTAGGTAGATTGGATTGTCATTCCCTTCACTCTAGCCTGCATGACGAGGGGAGAGCAACGACTTGGGAATGGGTGGTTTAGACCCGTATTTCATCTGCTGATACCTTTAATGTGTCTCATTCCATGTTTAAGGTCAAATTCATTAAATACCAGAAGAAATCATGTTCCTTTCCACTAAATACCCGGATGATAACATTTATCTCACGGAGACTAAAGAAGGATAAGCCCTTTCTTCAGCTAGCCCCAAGCAGAATATTGCGTCTTTGTGTCTTCAGTCTTCTACCGAGTCTCCATTTTGTCCCCTTGTAATCTCTCTGTTCTAAGGTTTGTACTTTCCCATGGCCATGTTTCATGATAATCCATTACTTCCAACTGCTGTCCAAGGACTGGAAACTCTTTCTTTCTTAATTGGGGCAAAACAGAGGCAACGTCAGAGAAGGAATACAACTTCAGTGCTGCCCTCCAACACCAAGCCAAACAGTGGTTGTGGTCTCTCTTAAGCACTGATTCAGAACATGGCGAAATGGGCCTAGATGAGGCCTAATGTCTTATGCCTTTGAACAGGTCCTACGGGTCTATAGTGAACTTCCTTTTCCATCAGATTTGGAAACAAATCACATTGTGTTCTTTTTGATTCAGGAAGAAGACTATTATTAGTTTTTTCTCTTCCTTGCTGGGCATGCTAATGAGTACACCCACTTGTTTTTAGAAGCATGGTGTTCCCTTTCCAGTGCAATCTCTGTATAGCTGGCCCATTTTAAAAAGGGAGTGGGGATGCCTGCTGATGACTGACTCATTCTGCACTTCACATGGAACAACTGGGAAGAGCAGACTGTAGACATAAGTGCACACACAAGAGTCAGGAGAATGGCTTGAGGTAAGGAACTGAGGGAGAGAGAATTGATGAAGACTGAGCGGAACTCTACTGGACGACTGTGCCTCCAGGTCTAATCCATTGTATATATTCGCCTGAACACAATGTTAGACCAGTCTTTTCCCAGCTTGATGGCTGCCAAATTTGTTTTGGCTGCAACTCTCATTTATTTATTTGTTTAAAATAAAAACGAAACATCCCCAGCCAGCATGGCCATTGGCTATTACATGGAGAAAAAGCCTGCGAGGAGGGCTAGGGCTGCACCGGGCCCAGACTCAGCAATGCACCCAATGTGGAATGTACACCTCCCTGGGATTATGCTGTCTTCCAAGGAGCTAATAACGCAGCCAACACGCCTGAAACTTTCAGCAGGCTTCCTGTTATTCACACTGCTAGAGATGCCAGATTGTCCACAAGCGGCAGAAGACTGAGGTATCTAGAAGTGCTCATTCTTGTCTTTGGCACAAGGATCAACCCATTAAAGTAGTGTTCTAGCCTGCAAAGGAAAACGCTCCTTTAAGGCTCCAGGCAGAAGAGTGTAGAAATGCAAAAAGAGTTGTCCTCTCATTCCCTCACTCTACAAACTAAGGCAGAGTTTCCTGTATTACACGGATGGGGATATGGCCAGTGTACTTTGAGCCTCTGCCACCTGGCTGCTAGAAGGCACACATAGTAAATGGGTACAAAATGCACTAACTGCTCCTCCAGTAAGTGAATTATTGCTCAAGTGAGAGAGCTGCTCATTCCAGGACATGCTTAACTAAGGCAAAAAGGAAGGGATGGCTGGTCATAGCCACTGCTTGCAGAACAGAGGCATTGTGTGCTAGTTCTATTGCAGGAACCATGCTTTATACAGGAATGCTTTTGACTGGTATGCACCTCCTGGGTCCAGTCTTCAGTATCTGTGAAGTGCACACAAAGTTATTGTTGTTGTTGCTAAAGATGAATTGAATTCAGGCTTCTGCCTGAAATCCCTGAAATTAGTTATCTGAGTAACTAACATTTGGATGGACAAATGGATCTGCCTCAAAAGGAGGCAACTTCCTTGTGTACTTCATAGCTGGTAATTCAAGGGGAGTTCTGCTTTATTCTTGCCACTTTATTCATTTCAGTTACAACAAGCAGAGCCTTGTGCCCATGATACCCGGTGCCAACTCAGTGTAAGTGGAAGCCCCCACCAGCATCCCTACCTTTCTCCATTCCAGTCCCCATTTGCACAGATGCACTGGTATTTGATGGCACTTTCCACCTGTGAATCTTAATTGTTGTGACCAGTGAATAATACTATGAATCAGAGCTACTCAGAGGTTCTGGACTTTACATTAACACAGGCCATTAGATCAATACCGGCCAGCATAAAAAAATTATACTCAACACTATACAGCCAGACAATCCAACTGTTCCTACAGCAGCTTTGTGAAACCTCAAGACAGTGACTTACCAAAACCATGGCCATTTTGATGATTAACTGGATTACTGAAAATGGGATGTCTCTCTTTAGTGTTGTATGGGAGCATACAGAAGAGTGAAGAAAATAGCTTCTATGGGGAAAGATTGATGCAGTTTACAAGCTGCTCAGTCCATGAAGAACTCCTTGTACTTCCTGCTTATTTAATTATATCTGTGCTTGTTTTTGATGGACACAAACCCAGTCAAAAAGGGCCTGTCCAAAACTGACTAGCAAAGAGTAAAGAGATTCAGACAAATATGTGCACATAAGCATCTTAATCGTATTCAATCATAACTACTTTTGAAATTCAATTTATTTTCTTCAGCTATGTTTTTCCCCCAAGCTCTTTAATTACTGTTTCAGATTGTGTGCCCCCAGTCATCACTGGAATTTGATTTAAGTCTATGACAGAACAGGCACACAGAGAAGGCACATAGAATTGTACTATATAATAATGCTATTTCTCATATAATGACAAACAAGGAAGTAGCTGGACAAACAACAGCCTTCTTAGGTGGGGATTCCATTTTGTCTGCTTAACACAGCATATGGCAGTGTGCATTTAATTTTAGCTCAGAATCCCTTCAGCTGTTCTAATTCATCTCCCTTGTAGTTCTTCTTTGTTACTGGCTTCATATGCCTTGAAAGTGATTATTCCTTTGCATCTTGATCTTACAATGTATCTGACTGTATTATAAAGTATGTCACTATGTCCACAAGAAGAAAATAAGCAGTACCTTGCTCTCATGAGACATGAGGGAGGGAAGGGGAGAAAAAGCAAATAGCTGTGATGGCGCATAAAAGCACATGACAAGCTTTTATTCTAATCCTTTATAAACAGAGCTCAACTGATTAGACAAAAGAGTAGAAGATTAAATAAATCTACATGTAAAGTCCTGTGTAGATGCTCACGAATTTGTAAAGGAAAGTACCAGATTGGTGCTTTTGAACGGTGGATTCAGATTATGAAAAATGAAGATAAAAAAAGGTTTGTGATTTTCTCGTGCTTGATGTCAGTCTGTGAATGATAGTGAACACAAGAAGGGATCTGGTAGACCATCTTGACTACTGACATTGGTGTTGTCAACATTCAGGCTGATCTTTGCTATATAAAGTTTGGCATTCTTTTTCTTGCAGCAACAGAGGGACAATATTCTGGCATTCTGAATCATGGACACAGATGTATCCATGATCATACCTTTATTAACCAGAGAGTTTTTTGAAGGACTGCATTTCTTGGCTGTTTAAAACAAGTTTGACAATACATAATACATTCACATTTACAATGAAAAAATCATTGGAAGAGCTAGAATTATAGTACCACATATAACTGGAATGAGTTCCACTGATGTTTTTGGTATTTATGTATTGTCAACATAAGAAGAAAATCCTTCTGGATACTATGTCTGCAAATGATCCTGCCTATCAGCATACTCAGAAGGAAGTCCAACCAAGTTTAATTATACGAATTCCTGTGGTAGTGCTGCAATCTTTAAGATATCTCTTAGCTAGAAGATCCATTTACCTCAAGGAGACTGCTGAGTTCATACATGCAAAACTGCTGCATTATCTCTTGGGACTAACCTGTTACACTGAATGGGGCCAACTTTAAACTACACCAGCACTGGCTTGTTCTGAGTATCTAAAAAGGAAGGAATAGGGAGGAAGGAATGGGTTTGGGTCAAACCTAAACATTAAAAAAAAAAACCTGCCCCTATTCCGATATCCTCTTTTTGACCTCCCTCCTCTTTTCTCTGCCTGCAACTCCTCTCTCTGGATGAGCGCATTTTGAGGCGTGCATGTGGTAGAGCAGACGTTGTTGAAGCCATAAGTCCTAATAGGTGCTGAGTGTGATGTGCTGATACTCTGGAGTGTGGACGAAAATGGTAGATTGCATTGCGAAGCTTCCGAATGCGTTCCGGCGGGAGAAAAATGCGGGCGTTGATGGAGTCCAACCGCGCCCCTATGTAGTCCACAGTCTGTGAGGGTGTGAGATGAGATTTTTTTATGTTCACTCTTAGGCCGAGATGCTTTAGGGTGTGTAGTACAAACTTGGTGTCTTGAATGGCCTTTTGCCGAGATGCCGCTACTATTAGCCAATCGTCTATGTAAGGAAAGATTGTAATGTTGTTCAGACGTAGATATGCTGCTACTGGTGCCATGCACTTTGTAAATGTGCAAGGAGCGGTGGACAGGCCGAAGGGAAGTGCGCAGAATTGATAAGCGGTATTTGTGAAGATAAAACGCAGGTATTTTCGATGATGTGGATGAATGGAAACATGAAAATAGGCATCTTGTAAGTCTATTACTACGAACCAGTCTCCTTGTTTTAACAGGTGGATGATGGAGTCTAGCGTGACCATACGAAAACGACGTGGTTGAAGGTAAGTATTTAGATTTCTTAGGTCGAGAATGGGTCTGATGCCCCCATCTTTCTTTGGAACTGCGAAGTAGCGGGAATAAAAGCCGTCCAAGATGTCTCGTGGTGAAACCCGCTGAATTGCATGCTTCTGAAGAAGAGTTGAGATTTCCTCCTCTAGAGCCGAGGTGAATGAAGTAATTTTCAGAAATCCTAATGGGGGGAGTTCCGTGAATTCTAGACAATAGCCAAATTGGATGATGTTTAAGACCCATGTATCTTTTGTAATTTGAAGCCAATTGTGTAGGAAGGGGGATAACCGTGTAAGTGGGGGGAGTTCTAAAGGAATCCTTGTGTCCAAGTCAAAGGTACTGCTTTGTCTTTTTTGCAGGAGGACGAAAAGATTATCGTCTTTGAGTAGGAGCTTGGGATCTGAATGGAGCAGCCGTAGAGAAGCCTTGTGAAGCTCTACCCTGGTTCTGATGTTTAAAGGAACGGTAAGACTGTGTGGAAGTTTGCTGGTATTGCTGTTGATTGTAAGGTTTACGCCAGGGGTCTCAAACATGCGGCCCGGGGGCCATTTGCGGCCCGCCGGATGATAGTTTGTGGCCCCCGCCTTGCCTGCCCCCCGAAGCGCCCACGCGTCCTCTGCTGTCAAGAGTAAAAAAAGTGCCTCGCCTCGCTCGCTGGCTCTCTCCCAAGACAACGCCTCTTGCACCCTCCATCCGGAACTGCAGCCTGCCAGCCAGCCCACCTGTCTGCCGGCTGGCAGGCTGCAGTTCCAGATGGAGGGTGCAAGAGGCTCTGTCTTGGGGGAGAGCCGGCGAGCGAGGCACGCTGCCGGCCTTTTTCCCCGAGTGCCCGAGCCGCCGCCGAGCGATGCCTGAGAGCGGAGCTCGCTCCCGGCCCGTCCTCGAAGAGCGCCTCCAAGCCGCCAACAGCAGCTGCTGCTGCCACCGCCTCTTCCAGGGAAGCGGCTCTCTGGCTCTCTTTCTCTCTCGGCAGCACCAGCCTGGCCAGCGGCTGCCTCAGCGCCCGGCGGTGCTTCCTCCTCCTCCTCTTCGTCCTGCTTCAGCCGCCTCAGATCTGGAGGCTGCCTGGGCTCGCCTCGCAAAGTTTGCTCCTCTGTCGTGGTGGGGGTAGCTGCTGCTGCTGCCGAGTGCACCTTTTTTTGAGGAGGGCCTTCAGAGGAAGGTTGCCGGACCTCCGTGTGTGTTTGTGTGCGTGCACGCACGCGCGCGCGCGCGCACCTGTGGGGGCCCCCGCCCTGTTCTGTTTAATTTCGCAGGTACCAATGGGGGCTTTTCTCCTTTGGCAAGGTGATTCTGTGAGGGTTTTTTTTAAAAAATTATGTCTTGCCCTCCCCCCCCCCCCCCCGCTAGGTGGTCGCCGGCACTCCCTCCCTTCTCCGCTTCTTCGTCCTGCTGCTGCTGCTGCTGCTGGTAGTGAAAAAGGAGCTGGAGGGGGTCGTGGCCGGCGACGAGGGCTCGCGCGCCCCTCCTCCTCGGAGCCCCAGCCAGGCTAAGGAAACTCCTGGGCGGCTTCCTCGGGCTCTTGCTCCGCTTGGCGGAAAATCTGATGCGGCCCCGCCTCACCCAGACTCTGCCTCCAGCGGCCCCCAGGTAAATTGAGTTTGAGACCCCTGGTTTACGCCATTGATATTTTTTAGGTTGTTGGTAAATCGTATAGGATTTGGCTGTCTTTTTGATTTTATGTAAGTTTTCCATGGTGTCATCAGTTTTCTCATTAAAGAGACCTTTAGCATCGAAGGGAAGCTCTTCGATGAGAGTCTTAGCATCTTCTGTTATGCCAGAGGATCTTAACCAGGCATGTCTCCTCAAAGCAATAGCTGAGTTCATTGACTTGGAGGCTACATCCGCAGAATGACGAGAGGCCAATCTTTGGTGCTTAGCCACTGTCAGAGCTTCCGCATAGGTGTTAAGCAAGGTTGTTCTAGTGTCGTCTGGTGCAGACTCCAGTGCTGGGAGTACCTTAGACCAGAGCTGACGCTGGTAAGCTCCCATTGCTGCCTGGTAGTTCGCTACTCGAAGTAAAAAGGTAGCAAAGGAATATATCTTACGCCCTAAGACATCCAGTTTTCTGCCTTCTCTATTAGTTGGTGTGACCTTGGCTTTTCCACCAGTCTTAAAAATGTTAGACTGTACAATAATAGAATTGGGTGCTGGATGTTTACTAAGAAAGCTTGATTCATCACCGTGCGTGCGGTAGTGATTCTCAACCCTACGTGTCACCTGCATGGAAGAGGAAGGTAAATTCCAAGATTCCTTGACCAAGTCCATTAAGGCTGGGATGAAGGCAAGACTTAAGGGGGGGGGGGAACGCTCCTGATTGATGTCTCCAAATATCAAATCTTCTTGAGGAGGGGGAGGTTGTTCCACATTCATTTTGAGTGATTTCGCCATTCTAGAGATCATATTGGCATAGGATGAGAAATCTTCTGAAGGGGAGGATGGGTGAGGATCGCCTGCATCAGAATCAGGTGTCCTGCCATCCACCTGAGTTTCTTCCGACGCCTCAGATAGAATCTCTCGATCTTGGTCGGAGTCAGCAGATGTCAGAAAATCCTCTTGATCTGAGGGTGAAGGTAAAGGAGGTGCCTTCTTAGCCTTATGCTTGCGGGTAGGCTGTTGCGGATTTGCGTGTGAATGGGCAATTTCCGAAGTGCCGCTGGGAACTTTGCCACGAGACACTGTCTGTGAGGCAGAACCCTTGGGAGCAGCACGATGTTTCACTTGTTTCAAAACTTGTGTATCGACCTCGTGTGAGTGTCGACGCCTAGGTGGTGAGACGGAGGAAGACGACGACGTCAATGCATAGACGTAACGTATCTTCTTGCTCCTCCGATAGTCATGTCTATCCGATGAAGAGTCGGTGTCGGACTCTACATCTCGACGTCAATGATGAGATCGTTTGCAATCGACCTGTATAAAGATAGGGTCGTCGTACTTAAGACTTCGCTCGACGTCGATTGGAGCGAGGCATAACAACGACCTCACTGTGAGACGATCGGTGATGGTCTAGAGAGATGTGCTTAGTTTTAGCCAATCTCTTTCGAGGTGGAGACTCCGGTCCCGAAGAAAGTGACGGGGACCGATGCACACTCGACGCCCGCCCGGTATAAACAGGGCTATAATGGGCAGAAGGCGAGCTAGACAAAACATTGTCCTCTAGCTGGCTTGGGCTAGGCGAGCAGCTCATTGTGTGGGATAGAGCCTGTGCCTGTCGGGGTGGAAGCGATGGAGCTGCTTCAGATAAAGACTCCCGGTCCCGAGAAGAATCCTCCAGAATAACAGACGGAGGGGAGGTCGGCACTGGAGGGATTTCCCCATGCCGATCCTTCTTATGTGCCAGCTTGTTCTTGTCTTTAACAGTTGTCTATTTCTTTTTCAGATTCTCCTTAGACGGTGCGCTTGAGCGATCCGTCGACGTCGAGGTAAGTTTTTTTTTGACACCGAGGTGGAGGATTTTTTTGATGTTTTATCGGTGGTCTTTGGCGCCGGTAAATCAGTTGGTGATGCCCCCAATCCCTCGGGGCGGGGAGTAGCAGACGGGGTCGAGACAACTTCCATGTCGGCGGGTTTCGATGCCGATAACGTTTTGTCCCACAGAAAAATTTTTAAACGTTGTTGTCTTGCCTTAAGGGTGGGTTTGGTAAAATTCTTGCAATGCTTACAAGATTGTGGGCGGTGAGTATCCCCTAAACAAAACAGACAACGGTCGTGACCATCTGAAAAGGGGAGCTTACGAGTACAGGACACGTACCATCTAATGGGCCCGAAGGGGACATAAAGCGGGGAAATAACTGACGCTCTGTAACTCACAAAAACACAGTGGAATCCAATACAGTCCAGATCAAAACCGATGAAGAAAATTGTAATCAAGGGGAAAAATAGAGTAGTCAAAGACAGTCCGATTCGGCACCAGAATATCAGCAATATCAATATCAGTCCGTGATAGAAAGCGCGGGAACGGTAACAGTCTGAGTCGTAGCAGGAAAATTCAATCCGAAAAAAGGGGACAACGCGAGGGGCAACAGAAGGAAGTGCGAAAATCGTAGTCAATCAGTCCGTGTCTAAACCGTTTAATCAGTTTTAATAAGAAGACGCTAGCTCTAACCGAGAAGTTCCGTACGCCACGGCGGTAAAATGGAACTGAGGGTTGAGGCGGGCGGAGCATGCACTGTAGGGGCAACTCTCAACTATGTATTTTTTCTAAAAAGCTCTAGAATATTCCGAGGAGTCCTGCGCAAGCGCAGACTGAACCCAATTGTGTGCATTCACAGAGGCCACGATGAAGAACCATTTACCTCAAGGAGACTGCTGAGTTCATACATGCAAAACTGCTGCATTATCTCTTGGGAATAACCTGTTACACTGAATGGGGCCAACTTTAAACTACACCAGCACTGGCTTGTTCTGAGTATCTAAAAAGGAAGGAATAGGTTTGGGTCAAACCTAAACATTCCAAAAAAAACAACCTGCCCCTATTCCAATATCCTCTTTTTGACCTCCCTCCTCTTTTCTCTGCCTGCAACTCCTCTCTCTGGATGTGACTATGCAGTGGAGAAAATACAGGTTGATCTACTGTGATTTCCCTGGGTGATTTGCAGGAGTCAATCCATTCCCTCTCCACCTGCCATCATCACTGCACTGCTTTCAGCTGCATCCCACTCCCCTCTCCTGGCAATCTACTGTTGCCCAGAGGTGACCCATATTTGCTCTGGCTGGTTCACAGAAGCTGGATAATCTGTTGAGCTTGCTGTTCTTTTCCACTAGGAGTGGGGAGTCAGACAAGAGCAACTGCTTGCAAGATGGGGAGGGGAGATGATGGGGTTCAAGCAAATCTGAATGGCTACAGCAGAAACTGTCTTAAGGTGTTAACAAGTTCTAATTGGCAATTTTCACCTTTTCCTGTGTCAACTGAACAAAAAAAGGCAATTTCCTGCCCAAAAAGGCAAATCCATTATAGACTTACCCCACTGAGCTTTTGCTTAAGTTGCAGCCTGGTTATAATTCAAATTTATTTGTGCCCAATTGGTTGTAAATTGCAGTGTACATGGCCAATGTAGTTGCTCTCCTCTTTCATTCTCCTTCGACACGGCCTCTGACTCCTTTTCTCTCCAGTTTCATTTTCTCCCTCTTTCCATTGTTCTTTCATTCTCACCTCCTGCCCCATGGCTGCTCTGTAGGTGTCAAACACACTTATTCCTGTGGTAAAGCTGAATTCCCGATCTACCATCTTACTTAGAAGTAAGTTGTATTTCACTTCAATGAGATTTGTTCACTTCCTGAAGTACTGGTACGAAGTTTAAGCAATGTCTATGGAATATTTCAATAAGCATGTGCAGCTAGGCCTTATGAAAATCTTGTGTAAAATAAGCATCTTTAAGGTCCCAAATCTTCTAAATGATAGGGAGATCAATTTTGCGTTAAAAAAACTTTAAGCAGGAATAATTTCCTTTTAAAGAAACAGTGGTAGGCAGCTGAAAAATAACTGCAGAATTCACTACAAGCCTCTGCCCTCAAAAGTCAATAAGGTGGGGTTGGAATTAAATTAACAGGAATTAGAATTTCTCAAGTACTTGTCCAACGTTCTCCAATTTCTTCTAAAACTTCTTTGAAACTCAGTGACTGTTAAAACGGTTTATATCAGCAGTAAGAAACAATAGTAACACCAATAATCACATGGCCTCTTTGTGAGAGTTCGACTTTTGGCTCCAAATTCAATTCCAAGAAATCAGTAGATCTTTGTTGTTTCAAAACAGGTGTGGGATTTATTGGTGCATTAAACAATAAACAAGTGCCTGGAACATGATTACGAGTCCTTTCTCCTTCTGCCAACGGGTCTGGAAGGGGCTTCCATTTGTTAAACAGGAACGGGTTTCTATAACTATTGTCCCATGGTCCCGGGAGATCAGCAGGGACCCAGTCCTTTACGGTCTGCCTCATCGTGCCTTCCAGCAGGGGCACGGTCTCCTCGTCCAGGTCGTCATCCCACAGGATCCATTCATCGGGGTCTCGGTTCTCCCAGGGTCCTCCCTGTAACTCCTTCTCTTCATCTCCCTTACTCTCCATTCCAATCTGTCTCTCCTTTCTCTCTCTACTCGTTCCTTTTCCTCTCTCAATCTCCTTCTCCACTCCCTCGCCTCTGCTTCTCCCCAATAAGAGGGTCTAGGGGGAATCTCCGCTCTTCTCCTATAATCTGCCTCCTCTTTTGGCACTCTTAATCTCTCCCATAATCCAGTCCAAGGATCCTGCATCCACACCCATTCCCAACCAGGCAGTAACTGGTCTTTCCTCCTCTCTACTTCCCCTGTCCCTGCTTCAAACTCCACCCTCCTTTCTCTCTCTCTTCCCGCCTTTTCTCCCTGAACCTCCCCTACCATCACTTTCTGTATGTCTTCTGTCAGCTCCTCTATCACTGTCTCCTGCTGAGGTTCCACTGTAGGTTCTGGTGCGGGTTTGGGGTCCACTTCCTTAGTTTTGTTGTTGAGGAGGGACGGCTCTCCAGCGAGTGGGGTATCCCTCTCGACCTCTGTCTCACACTCTTACATTTAATAGTTTGTACCTTTGTATTTTAAACTGCGGGGCTAAAAGCTGATTTACATACCATAACACCTGTGTAAAGATTGGAGGAAGATCCTAGGGGAGGTTTTTGGTTGTGGGTTTTGTTTGTTGGTTAAACAGTGGAAATTTCTGAAAGAGCATGTGGTGTATTTGAGGTTTGGACATTTTGGTGAAGGGTATAATATAACTTACACAAACTCTATTCAGAGATGGTAGGAGGAAAATCGAGATATTGTCACTGAAAAGATCGAAATGGCCTCCAAAAAACCAAAGCCCCAAACACCTGGAACCTCTCCTGCCCAGTCTCAAAGTCTGGGAAAACTAGTGACACAAGAACCAGACAAAGAATGGCAGACTACCATGCAAAATATACTAACAGCAGGATTTCAACAAGTAAATGAACGTCTCAGCCAAATAGCGGATCAGATGAAAGAGATGACATCAGAGATATCAGAAGCCAAACAACAGATAACTGAAGTGAAAACAAAAACACAAGATCTTGAGGAAAAAGTGAGAGGAACAGATGATGCTAGAGTGAATCAAACTGAAGAAACATTAGAAACAGTACAGAAGAATCAAAAACAAAATGATGACAGATTAATAATACTAGAGATGGAGAGAGCATCGAAGATGCTTAGATTTCAAAATGTGCCAGAAAAGGGGAGCACCTAGAGATATTAATGAGTAAAGCCTTGGCTGCAGAAATAGGGATGGAAGCAGCTGACTTCCATCATTATATGGAAGCAACTTTCAGAGTTAACTCAGTATACGCAAGAAGAAACAAGCTCCCCAAAGAAATCCACGTGAGATTTATGAAGAAATCAATTAGAGACAAGGTTTTGAGAGCCTCACAAGATAAACAATTGATAATAGAAGACAATGAGGCAAATGAGGCAGAGAAGGAAGCAATACTCCTCCCTTGCATCGTTACTTCAACAAAATGGAATTTCATATAGATGGCTGACACCAGAAGGTTTATTTTTTCGAATTGACACACAGAGATATAATATAACATTGCCGATGAAAGCGCAAGATTTTATGGAAAAAAATGAGAAGAACCTGAAAATACAGGGAGAAAGAAAGGAGGGGAAATCAGAAGAAAGACCTCAAAGAGAAATCAGATCACCCATCAGAATCAGACACAGAGCTAGGAGAAGTAGCTGAGCCAAGACGTACCAGAGGCACGACGAGGAAAAAACAGAAAGGTAGTAACCAACAAGATGACTAAAAAACAAATGAAGATTTTTTCAGTCAATATAAATGGCCTGAACTCACCTCAAAAATGGAAAAAGATCTTTCTACAACTGCAGAAACAGAAATCTGATGTAATTTGCATTCAAGAAACCCATATGAAAAGAGCAGACCAGAAACTGTTGGAATGTTCAAGGCTAGGAAAATTGTTTGTAGCTTCGGACATAAGTAAAAAGAAGAAAGGTGTGGCTATGTATATAAAGAAAGAACTGGAACCAAAACTAATTTTTGCCTCAGACAATGGAAGGATATTAATGGTGGAAATCCAAAGAGAATTAACGAAAATGCTAATTATTAATATTTACGCGCCAAATGGAAATCAAGAAAAAAAATTTAAACAACTACAACTAGAACTAACAAATGAAGATTATGACTACTATTGTGTGATAGATTTTAATGCTGTTTTTGACAAAGAACTAGACACAAAATCAGATAAAATAACCAAAAAAGAGAGAGAAACAATCTCAAGAAATTTTCTACAACTGGCGGAAGAAGTAAATATCATAGATGCTTGGAGGACGTGTAACCCAAAGACAAGAGACTATACCTTTTATTCTAACAGACATAAATTGTGGTCAAGAATTGATGCATGTTGGATCTCAACAAGCCTAATGAAAGAATTGGAGCAAATAGACATTTTACCTAACACATTTGCAGACCACAGTCCAATTTCATTACAACTGGGTAGCAAATCAAGAGAATTTAATTGGAAGTTCAATACTTCACATTTAAAAAATGAGTAATTTATTAAGCAAATAAAAGAAGACATGGATTTCTTCTTCAAACAGAATATGAGGCCAGAAACACCAATGACAATGGTTTGGGAGGCAAGTAAGGCATTTTTTAGAGGAGCAGCCATAAGATTCGTATCAAAACAAAAAAGAGAAAGACAGAAAAAATATAAGATTTTGGAAAATAGATTAGCCTCAGATGAACTACAGCTGAAACAAAACCCAACAAATACAGAACTGAAAGAGAAGATAAAGTTAGTACAACACCAGATATATTGCTCACTGAGGAAACTGCAAAGAAGCTTAAATTTGCAAAGCAATTTTTTTTTGAAAATGCAAATAAGCCGGGGAGATGTTTAGCATATAAATTAAGGAAAGAGAAGGAGAAAACAATAATACAAACATTGAAAGATGAAACAGGGACTGAGAAATTTAAACAAGAAGAAATAAAAAAGATTGTTGAGGACTTCTACCGGAATTTATACAATAGAAAGGAAGTAGACAAAGAATCTCAGAAAGAATATGTACTGAAATACAATAAAATGAAACTGACTAAAGACCAAATGCAGTCCTTAAATGAGCCTTTAACATATGCAGAAATTATAGAAGCCCTCAAAAAGCAAAAAAATAAATAAAAATAAATTAAAAAATAAAAATAAAGAAAAAGGGAAATCACCAGGCCCACATGGTCTGCCAGCGGAATATTATAAAGAATTAGAAAATGTATTGCTCAAACCATATAAGAAACTCTTGGAATTTGTAGAAGAAAAGGGACAATTGCCACCAACGTGGTCCGAAGCGATAATTTCTATCATACATAAGGAAAACACGGAGGGTAAAGAAATCAAAAACTACAGACCGATCTCATTACTGAACGTGGATTATAAAATATATGCAACCTTGTTGGCAACTAGATTGAAAAGAATTTTAATACAGACAATACATCAAGACCAGTCGGGCTTCCTTCTAAAAAGGCAGATGAAAAATAATATAAGGATAATCTTAAATATTTTGGAATACTATGAAGCTCACCCGGAAAAGCAAATGGTTATGATATTCTTGGATGCGGAGAAAGCTTTTGATAATCTGAATTGGAATTTTATGCTACACCAATTGGAAGTGCTACAAGTTGGAGAAAGATTTTTGAAATTAATTAAAGCAATCTATACCCAGCAAAAGGCAAAAGTTAGAATCAATGGAGAGTTGACGAAAGAAATACAAATACAGAAAGGTACAAGACAGGGGTACCCACTCTCTCCATTACTATTCATTCTTACTCTAGAAATATTAACTGAGCAAATTAGAGATAAAAAGGAAATAAAAGGACTGAAAGTAAGAGGTCATACCATTAAGCACCAAGCTTTTGCAGATGATCTAGTTATTATATTGGAGGATCCAATGGACTCAATTGAAGACCTGATGGAGATGCTGAGTAATTTTGGCGACATGGCAGGAATGAAAATAAACCAAAAGAAAACAAAAATACTTGTTAAAAATATGAGAGAACAAGAACGACAGAAACTAATAGAAAGGACTAACTTTCAAGAAGAAAAGAGAGTTACTGTAGATACTTAGGGATCCAAATCACAAAGAAAATGAGTACATTATTCAAAGATAAATAATTATATGAAGTTGATTAAAGAGATACAGATTAGCTTGGAGAGATGGGACAAATTACAGCTATCGCTGATGGGAAGAATAGCAACCATTAAAATGAATGTTCTACCTAAAATTCTATTTTTATTTCAGACAATTCCCATAATATTAAAACAGTCATTTTTTCAAGAACTTAACAAGATAATTATGAGATTTGTGTGGCAAGGTAAAAAACCAAGAATTAAAATCAAAGCAATGCAAGATGCCAAACAAAGAGCACGTTTTGGTCTCCCAGATTGGGTATTGTATTATAGATCCTGTGTATTAGTATGGATAAAGGAATGGATAACTTTAGAAAATGATAGACTACTCAATTTGGAAGGACATGATTTACAGTTCGGTTGGCATGCTTTTCTATGGTACAAAAAAGATAAAGAGAAGTAAAGTTTCAACTCGCATATGATAAGAAGAGCCCTACTAGGGACTTGGAAAAAGATCATCCAACAGATTTACCAAAAAACTCCAATCTGGGTATCACCTATAGAGGCCTTTACACAACCTAACCTTATGACGGAAGCGAAACTTCTAAGATATCAAGATTTATTAAAAAAGGATTGTGAGTTAAGGTCTAAAGAAGAGTTAGAGACACAAAACATATATCTAGACTGGTGGTCCAGAGCACAAGTGGAATCTAGGTATAGAAAAGATAAAATAGAGGGCTTTTACCCAGAACAAACGATATTCGATAAACTTCTGCTCGGCTCAAAGGATAAAGTAATTAAGAAAATGTATGATTATTTGCTAGAAATTAAAATGCAAGACGAGATGGTCAAAGAATGTATGATTAGGTGGGCACAAAATATAGGACATAATATTGATATTGATCAATGGTTGCAAATATGGAAAAATAACATAAAGCTCACAAAATCGATTAATTTCAAGGAGAACATATACAAGATGTTTTATAGGTGGCATATGACTGGAAAAATTGTCAAAGATTTATACAGAGGTGTCAAATGTTTGTGGGAAGTCTGAAGCACATGAGGGAAGCTTTTACCATATGTGGTGGACTTGTAGAGCAGTGAATCAGTATTGGATAGCAGTACATACTTTGTTACAAAAAATACTGCTTTGTATTGTTCCACTAACCCCAGAACTGTTTTTACTGAGCATTATACCAGACAATATAGATAAGACAAAGAACTACTTAATTATATATATAGTCACTGCAGCCAGAATTCTTTATGCTAAGTATTGGAAGAAATCGGAGATACCGAAACAAGAGGAACTCATTGAGAAGATACGGGAAGCGGCAGAAATGGATATTTTATCAGAAGTGTTGAAAGACTGTCCAATACAAAAGGCAACTGAACGATGGGATTTATTATATAAATGGCTTGAGTCACCAGATAGTGCTTGAATAACATAAGATTTAAACTAAGATGTAACTGTAAGTTGAAACTTGAAGGGCAATCAAATTGTAGAAAAGCGGAAAGTCGATTTGATATTGCAACATGAATAGATTGGATGTCAGTACATTTTGTGTTCTCCTCCCCCTCCTTTCCCCCCCATATCCCCCTTTACCTTCTGTACCCCTTACCTTATCCCAAGTTGTTAATAAAAAAACAAAAACAAAAAAAAATAGTTTGTACCTTTGAAGATTTAAACTAAGTGACATTTGAGAAGAAGTTTAATACAATGGAAGTCAGATACATTTTAATTTCTAGCAAGGGCACCTCTTTGTCTAGGTTTGAAACTCACTAATTCCACCCCCCCCAAACTGTCCACGCTCTCCCTCAACCCCAACACTTTCCCCCTCCTCCATCCCAGTACTCATTTCCACTGACATGGAAACAGGACTCCCTCATTCAGAAGCTTGGGGATACCGATTTCACTATTGTATTTGTCCAGTTACAACAATTAAATCAACAGTACTTTCAGCTTGTGCTGCTTAAGACTTGGTGTGTGTCAGAACAAATCATTACTAAAGCTAGTTTTCTGAAATACCAACTTGATAAACATTATTGTGTGATAGGCAGAACTGACAAGGGGGCCTAGTGGAAAATAGATTAACTACTTCATTTATAACCAAATGGAGTATATTTCATAGTTAATTTATATACTTAACAGAAAGTTCACCAAGTGCCTATGATCAGGTACTACTGAAAGCTAATTATCAATGTGTTGAAATTGAGCTCTGGGGAACCAGTTTCAGGATATTAGCCAATCTACTCATTTAAGTTGGGAAATCAATGCACAACTTTGATGCTGACAATGAACTAAAGGGATTAGAGATTTGGTTGTATACCAAATGGAGACTGCAGCTAAGAAATCAGAAGACTAAGACTTGAAAGGGCAACACTGAAGGAACTAGAAAAGATCATCAAGTGTAAGGATGTGTCACTGGAAATGAAGGCCAAGATCATCCATACTACCATATTTCTTATCACCACATTTGGGTGTAAAAGCTGGGGAGTAAAGAAAGCTGACGGGGGAAAAAAATCATTTGTAATGTAGTGCTTAAGGAGAGCTTTGTGGAACCCCTGGTCTGCCATAAAGACAGACAAATTGGTCCAAGATCAAACCTGAACTATCTCTGGAGGCAAAAATGAAACAGGATGTCATATTTTGAGCACAGAGAAGACAGGATTCTCTGGAAAAGATAACACTGGGAATGGAGGAAGGCACCAGGAAAAAAGACCAAATACAAGATGGATTGGCTCCTAAAGGAAATCACAGGGTTGACTTTGCAGGAGTTGGGCAGGACTATTGAGGACAGGATATTTTGGAGATTGCTCATTCATGGGGTTGCCGTAAGTTATATATAACATCATCATCATATTGACTCTGATGTTTTCTTACATTTGAAAGTCACTGAGAAACAGAATTGTCTTCTAGACAAACTGATTAAAAATAAATATGGTAAAAATAAGGTAGGATATTTAAAATACTTAAGACTCCTATTACAGTTGTGCCTCGACTTACGACCATCCCCACTTATGACCATTTCGAGTTACGACCAGCTCCGGCCGCAAAATTTTGCTTTGACTTGCGGCCGGAGCTTCCAGTTACGAACACAAAAAGGCAGGGAAAAAAGGCGGGGAATTCAAATTGCTAACTGTTGGTGGCGACGAGGCTGCTTCTTTGTAGCTCTTTCTCCCCAGCAGTTAGAGTGTGTGATTGGAGGAGGCTGCCTGGTAAGGTGCTGTTTTCTGCTTTTTAAAAACTGTTCTGGGTGGGTTTTGCAGCGTGGTTTTGGGCTGGGGGTGTATGTTTCTGTGCTGTGTTGTCTTGTTTTTTGGTGATTTTTTTTTTTTTTTTTTTGCAGCCCCAGCACCGGGGCTTGCTTTGCTGTTTATTTTTGGTTTGGGGTTGGTTTTTTTTTTTTTTTTTTGCAGTCCCAGCGCCTTTGGAGCTTGCTTTGCTGTTTATTTTTGGTTTGGTTTTTTTTTTTTAAGCCCTAGCGACGGAGCTTGCTTTGCTGTTTATTTTTGGGGTTTTTTTTAAAGCCCCAGTGACGGAGCTTGCTTTGCTGTTTATTTTTGGTGTGTGTTTTTTTAAGCCCCAGCGCCTTCCGACCAGGCTTGCTGTGTGCTTTATTTTTTATTTTTTTTGGTTATTATTATTTTTTGCCGGAACGGATTAATCGCATTCCCATGCATTTCAATGGGAAATGGTGCTTCGACTTACGACCATTTCGAGTTACGTCCATCTTCTGGAATGGATTATGGTCATAAGTCGAGGCACCACTGTACTCACCTTTTTATGTATGAAATGTTGCAATATGTACACCCAGAAATGTATTTCACTGAGAATTTAGGAAAATTTTAAATGACAAATTCTACCAAATAATGACAATAAAATATAGTAAAAGTGTAAATACTTTAAAAAGTTTATTTGTACAATACGTGTTAAGCAGAAAGCACAAGTCAAGTAAGGATGTTTAAAGATAGATATGTTTTCTAGAAGTTCTCAAGATAATATATACTTACCATAGAATTCACATATACATTTTTCAGAGGATTATTTGTACAAAAAACATACACTAATATGATGGAGAAAGCAACAGGATTTTAAAGTAAGGAGCAGTGTGCCCCCACAAGGCACCACCATACCATTGGTCAAACATTCCTCGCTTGCTCCCCATTTCATCTGCCCTTTGCTTCTTCCTTCTAGCCAGACAAGCAGCTAGAAGAATTTTCAAGGCACTCATCTCTGTGCTGCTAGCCCAGGGAACTTCCTGGACAAGAACAATGCAATGTTGCAGGACTGCTGCTGGACAGTCTGTGTACAGACTTGACCGAAGATGTAGAATTAGCTAACAGGATGGATGAACACTCTTGCTCTTTCCAGTCTGAGATGCAACTGTATTACCTTGTTCTATCAAGATATTAGAATGTAAAAGTGACCTTAGTCTGCATGACAGGAGAAGCCAGAACGCATGAGCTTCTACATTTTGGTCTCATGCATTAGTGTTAGTTTACCAGCAATTTTCTGGAAAACAGTCTGACATGCCCCATGAGAACCACCACTACTCCAACAGATTTTAACGAAGATTCACAGTATAATGAGTTCCCCAAACAAGAACTGGAGATTTCCCCATGATCTGGCAGCATGTTATGACGCACTAAGAGAATTCAATAAAATATCTTATTAAAAAGCAAATACCCTAAGTTAACACTGCTTGCTGTTGAAGTATAGGATGGTTCACATTAGAATTCAAAGCTTCCCTCATAATACCTTATAGATATTGCACTGTTATATTATACTTCAGCTGTCAATTCTCATTCCAAAGACTTATGAAACTGTAAAAAAGTAAACTTAGCAATTTTGTGCAGTCTTCAGCATTGCATCTGAGTAGTTGGAATTTGCAAAACCTTCATTACAACTACAGTAGCCTAAGCACAGTGGAATTTTTGCCCAGCTGCCTTCCTTATACAGTACAGAAACTGACTATCCAGTCTTCAATCTTCACACTTTGAGTTTCCTCTTCTGCTCAAAGTAGGCATCAAATCTTGACAATGCATAGTCCTAAGGGATGAAAACATTACAGCTGAAGTTACTTAGCCATCTTGCATGCCCCAATATTAGTGCACAAAAGTAATACTAAGACGTTACACACATTATAGGCTAAAAAGACTACCAAATCCTCTGATCTGTTTTACCAGAAATAATGTTATCAAGGCAGAAACTTGTCTTGACTACAGCTGGATTACAAGTGTCAAATTATACCTGACAGTAATTGCTAAAATAGGGATGTGAGGGATAATTTACATTCCTACTCAAAGCTTTGCCATTATTCTAAGCTTTGTTTTGGAAAGGAGCTGAAAAGCAACAATAAGATGACAGAATTCTGAGAGTATTAACCAATGTTCATTTCTTCAATTCTTTGGGGGGGGGGGAACAAAGCAAAGTATCTGGTTATGAAATCAGATGGCATTTTTAGTATTAAAATAAGCACCCATCAAAGCAGAGATGGAAAATCTTCAGAGCAAATGTGGCCTGCACGAGCCCTCCATCCCATTAAAAACTTCTTCAGCATTAGAAATTGGAAATGGAGGAGTATATAAGAGTATGTGTGTGATGTTCTGGCCTGAGGAGGTGATTTTTCCACTAGCTGGTTTTCACACTCCTTGTGTGGTCACAGGCACCCTTTTACACCCAAAATCCTAGACATCACACTCCTTAGTGTCACTAAAGAAGAGACTAGAGAAGAGACAACCAGTCTCCTCAAAACCTCCTTCCAAACACTTTTGAGTTTTTCCTTTTATACTGTCCTAGCCAGCGCCTCCTTCACTCCAAGCAGATATTCCAGGCAATTCAGGCGTTCTGTGAAAGGGTTCCTCAATCTAAACAGAACTCTGTGTTCCTAGGCTTCACATGACATGGATGTATTTTCCTTTATTAGTAGTCTGAGTTCCCTATTCTTAATTCCATACAAAACAAATAATGAGAGATTGGTTCAAATGAATATGTTTTTTAATTTAGCAACTATAGATATTAGGTATGAAGGGAAATGTAGGATCTTGGATAAGGGTTGAAACAGTAAGTTCTAAACATAGTTCAAAATTTAAAGTTCAAAATAATTATACTACAGATTCTCAATCTTCCTTACACACACACTTTTAGCTACTATAGACAGACTTCTCTTCATAAACTGTACTGCATACTACTACAGTGGTGCCTCGCAAGACGAATGCCTCGCGGGACGAAAAACCCGCAAGACGAATGGTTTTGGCGATGGGGTTGATGACTCGCAAGACTAATGTTCCTATGACCGTGCTTCGCAAGACGAATGTTTTCTGTTTTTTTGTGTTTTTTTTAGTTTAAATCTCAACCGTTAATACCCAGGATGCATTGTGCATTGTGCCGGGAGGTTTAAAAAGCCTCCCCAATGCAGCCTGGGTTCACTTTTCCACGTGCAGTTCCAAGGTTGACTTCGAGAGGAGCAACTGTGGTCTGTGTTGTGGGCGCATCCTGTGTTTGGTGTGGTCTGTGTTGTGGACGCATCCTGTCTTTGGAGAAATTGAAGGTTTTCAGAACTTTTTTGCCAGGGCTTGGGTCACACACGTCCTGTTTGTGGACTGGGTCAATCTGGCTTTTGGCCCTGCTGTCAAGCAGTACCTGCTGGACAACGACCTGCCGCTGAAGGCCCTGCTCCTGATGGACAATGCTCCTGCTCATCCTCCAGGCCTTGAGGAAGACTTGTTAGAGGAGTTCAGCTTCATTAAAATCATGTTCCTGCCGCCTAACACCACCCCGGTACTCCAGCCAATGGATCAGCAGGTGATTGCCAATTTCAAGAAATGGTACACCAAGGAGCTTTTCAGGCGCTGCTTCGAGGTGACCGATTGCACCAACCTCACCCTGCGTGAATTCTGGAGGGACCACTTCGACATTGTCAGCTGCTTGAAGTTGATCACCATAGCCCAGGACGGGATCCGCCGGAGAAATCTTAATTCTGCTTGGCGCAACCTGTGGCCAGACTGTGTGGCAACAAGTGACTCTGATGCTTCTGCGCCTGCACCAGAGTCAACAGTGATGGAGGACATTGTTGCCTTGGTGAGGACCATGGCCCTCGAGGTCACAGAGGAGGACATCTGTGAACTGGTGGAGGGCCACGACTGGGACCTGTCCACCCAGGAGCTGGTCGAACTGCAGGCAGAGGCTACGGAGGAGCAGGCCTCTTTGGAAGAGGAAGAAGAGCCAGGCGAGGAACAGCTGTCCACCACTAAACTGAAGGAGCTCTTAGAACAGTGGCAAAACGTGCAGACTCAAGCACAGCGGTACCACCCGGACAAGGCTCTGGCACATGACCTTTCAAACACATATGACGAAAGGATCATGTCCCCTTTCAGAGGGATGCTGAAAAGGCGGCAGAAGCAGCTGACCATGGAGAGGTTCCTCACGAAGAGGCCAAGACAGGAAGATGAACCTGCTGCTTCTACCAGCGGTGCCCAGTTGCCTTCTTCCTCCTCCTCGTCCTCCTAGAAGCCTTGAGGTCAAGCCTTAAAGCCTTCTCCCAGTTGACCATCATTCGGGCCATCGCCAGAGAGACCCTCTGCAGCTCTGGGAACGTAAAAGACTGCTGCTGTGATGTGGAGACAGTTCTGTCTGCCTCCAGTTTCCTGACTTAAAACACTGGTCCTGGTGGTTTAGAGACTTCAGCCTCACTTGTTCACTTTAAAATTGAAATGTAAAAAGTTTCTGTACTGTTGGTTTCTGTATGTTTACATGCCTTGAAAATGCACTTTCTGAAGAGTTTTGCACAATCCAAGGACTGTTAGTGACTGTTTCTGTTCAGTTTCAGTGAAGGCAGATGTTCCTGCCTCATGTTTGCTGATTTTTAAATGTTTTTCTATGATGTTTAAAAAGTTAGAAGTTTTTTTATTGAAATTTTTGAAATCATCTGCACAATATGTATGGCTTTAAAGAGCACTTAATAAACCCTTTGTAAACCAAATTTGACCTTGTTCTGGCTTTTTTTGCCCATAGGAACGCATTAATTAGATTTCAATGCATTCCTATGGGAAAACGCGTTTCGCAAGACGAATTTTTCGCAAGACAACATTAACCGCGGAACGAATTAAATTCGTCTTGCGAGGCACCACTGTACTCTCAAAGAGACTTCCAATTCCCTTCAGCTCTCTGCTCTAACTTTCTGATCTTTCTCCCTAGTCACATCTCAACTGAATTCTCAACAGACCCCCCCCCTCAAGATCACACTCCCACAACAGCCCAATCACACTAACCAATCACTTTCAGCCACTCAACCATGAAACACCACAGCACTCTGCCCAGCACCATCCACCCAAAACTGTTTATCTACAAACCTAAGACAGGTAGTCATATAAAAATTTATACACAGAGACTTGAAATGAGCAGAATCACCATAATCTGAATTTTGAACTGTATTTTTAGTGCTGATGTTTAATCTTGTGAAGAACTGAACTGTCCCCTTTTTTATGTCTGAAAGCTGTTGCAGTGAGACTGACTCCTACGTAGAAGTGTCTAAAAAAGAAGCTGTGCTTTGTATGCTTCTGACAAAACAATCAAACTTAAGAATTCTATTTAGTCCCACACACTTTGCTTGACTCCATCACTGTGTCCTTATACCTTGTCTTTTACACCCATTTACTGCTAGAATGTGAACTCTGAGACCCTTCCCCATTTTGAATTTGGCCCCTGGGCTGAAAAGTTCCCAAATCCTAGAAAGTGAACTAGTGAAGGATTATTATGCTTCTGAAAGTTATGCTTTGCTGAGTGGCGGTCAAACAGAATGCTAAACAAGATAGGATTTAGAGGGGATTTAACATGCATCAAGAGGAATGCCCAGAGACCTTTGGGTAGTGTGGGCGGCATATAAGTTAAATAAAAAATAAATAAATAAATATTAATAATTATTACACTGTTGAATATGCAAATATTTGACACTCAAGGAGAGTCATTTCAAAAGACATACCATGTATCCAAACTCAATAGATGATAACTTTGCCTGTATGATGGACCACAAACCCCAGAGGAAATGCGATGCAAGGGCGAACCTGTCAGTAATAAACAAAAATGTTTTCTATACATTTCAGTTTCTATACATATGAAATTTACACTTCCCTCACATGACAAGAATGGCATAAGGCAAAGGCTACATGACATTCACAGGCCACATGAAATGCCCTCCTTTTTGCAACCCCTTTCCAGAGCTTCTACCGTTGTGACAATGGCATAAAACCTCTCCTGTTGCCACAATGCTGCTGAAATTTGGTGTACTGACTTTTAAAAGTTTTGTAAAATACTATTTGTTGCAAAGCAGTGACTGCAACCACCAGTAAGTTAAGCAGAGGGATGCAATGTGGATTCCAAACATATCCTGAAGTTGCCCACTCTGTCTAACATTTATTATGTTAACAGTCTGTTCATATTCTGAATGAGAAAATAATTGTAATTGTATTTCATGAGACATACAATTACAGCTTCTTCAAGGAAGATAATTAAGGATGTGTTCACTTTGCTTCTGGAGATCTTTTAAACCTATTAAACATACACAGTCCCATTATGTCAGTTAATCAGCAGGCAAAAATATGGCTAAATAGTCCATGTACTCACTATCTGTCCTGCTTTTTTTGTATTTAGGTTCACTTCCTGACAAGTAACAATGAAACTGAGCTACTCTAGAATAGCTGCTAGATTAAACATTAGAGACACCAGAAGTGGGCAAAGTACATTTTTACCGATATTGGACTACAATTCTCATCAGCCCTAACCAACACAGCTATTGATGAATAAAGCTGGGAGCTGCAGTTCAGTAATACCTGGAGGGTCACACTTTGCTGATTGCTGCAGTTCAATCTCATTTAAAATGGTATGTGCAATCTACACTTTACCCAAGGCCAACTTCCTGTAATAGTATCACATATGGTATATTCAGAATGAAGACAAGGATTACCTATTTACTTCAATCAACATTTCTTCCTCTATTTTGGATTTATCTTCATTGCTCAGATTTTCAAACCCACTCTGAGACGCAGCTAGGTAACTGGAAATGAAATGGAGCTAAAAAAGGACAGAGTAGACAGAACCGCAGCTTAATATTTTTAGTGCTGATGTCAAGTAAGTAGTTTCATTTATTGAAGCTTTGATACAATTCCAAATCTTGTACCATACATAGTGCTCATTTCAGGTTCATATTAGTCTAGTGCTTTGTACTTCAAGTTTTGCTTTAACAAATCTGTATGAAGGTCCTTAATCTAATTCAATACCTAATCTAAAATAATCTGATTTAGCATTTTGGTCTATTACATAATTGCTATTATATATATGAAAATGGACACAAATGTCATTAAGAGACACTCTAAATAATTTAATAAAAATGCCTCTCTCTAATGCTGAATCTCTTGAAAAATGAACTGAAACTTCAAAAATTTATTCCAAAGCACTCCAAATTGTGGGCTCCTCTGCAGCAAATTGAAAACTGCTATTATGAATATTTAAAATGTAGTGGGATAAACCATACATTATAAACTCTTACACGATACCAAATATTAAAAAAGCAAACATAATTACTGTAAACTGGAAAGATTAAGATATTAAGATACTGTTGAAGATATAAACTAGAAGTCTGATATGAAACCTTCCTTCATATGCAATAACATTTAAAAATGCAGTTGAACTTGAAGTTTAGACACAGAACTCAAAAGCAATTCTACTTTATTCCTTACTTGTTGCTTCTTTGTGGGATAATTCAAGAAGCTGGCTTTGAAGAAGGGGTATTTTTCATACACATAGTCATACATCCATTCACAGAAATGGTTTCCAATGTCAAACCCTCTAGAAGATATGGAATAATCAAGATGTGAGGAATATTTTTTAAGGTTACAAAACACACAAACACACACAAAACCCCTCCTGCTCCTTGCTAGCAAATTAACATTTAATGAATGTTTACTCATTTATGTTGTGAGAGAGTTTGAAAATATAGGCATAAAGTTAGTAATCAATTCTACTTTCTACCCCAGGGAGGACATCTCTTAAATGATCTTTTCAGCAAAAACTGGGCTGAATCCTTTGCACATATAAAGTATGTGCTCCACTCACTATTACAGCAATATGTTGCCTTTGTATGTTGCAAACACCCACAAATCCTGTATGTTTTTATATAATCAGTACCAGATTTAAATTTAACCAGAGATTACTAGAAGTTCACAATTAGCACACCAAGAATCCACTGTCTCCATAGTCCACTAGTCCAGAGGTCCCCAACCCCCAGTCCACGGCCCGGTGCCAGTCCGTGGCCTGGGCCAGACCGGGCCGCCGAGACAGACCTCCCGCCCCCCCCGCATGCACTCACCCCGCACCGCCCGTTTGCGCATGCGCACGGGCGCGCGCCCGCACGAGCACCGCCATTTGCGCATGCACATGGGTGCACGCTTGTTCGCGTGAGTGCCCCACCTTCCCCAGCCGGTCTGCACACCGAAAAAGGT
Organism: Intellagama lesueurii; assembly: GCA_037013535.1. NCBI lineage: Eukaryota > Metazoa > Chordata > Lepidosauria > Squamata > Agamidae > Intellagama > Intellagama lesueurii. The sequence continues at coordinate 104,963,736 of JBAJHW010000001.1, forward strand.
TGGGGAACGCTGCACTAGTCAACATGAACAGGCTACCTGAAAAATGCAACACACAGTTGAACAAACCTAGTATCATTCTGAAATTGCTCCATTAACCTTTAACTGAATATATGAGGAACTAAGCTAAGGATCTCAGAGACACAACACACAAGTGCTATCAAAGACATTTATGAAAATATGTATGTGTTAATAACCCAAAAATGAGATTTTGTCCAATATTTTGTTTGGATACAGCAAAGAGAAGAAAATAACAAAACAGAATAGCCATTAGTTACGCTGGTCAAAGCTGATCCAAGCTGTCGTCAAAAACATCTGGAGGGCACCAAATTGAGGAAGGCCAGACTGGAACTTCAAACTGTCTGTTGCTGTTAATTACGCTAAAAATGAGCTTTCAACTGCCTTTAAAAGAACTAAGAGAAATGTGTGAGTTTACTCATTATATCCACACTGATTCAGTGGGCCTAGTCTAGTGCAACTTACTGCACTAAGCAACAGAAATTCAGCCAGCCTGTCTTCAAATGTAACATCCAGAAACAAAGAGTTAGCTCTCTGACTTAGGTAAACACTGGTGTTCTAAGTGAACCAATAGCAGGCAAATAAATGTGGGCAGACACAGTTCTGACATATTAAGTATTTGCTAACCTTGCATTTTCACTAGTCTGAGAACAGCAGAAACATCTAACATTTACCTGTAATTGTAACTGCTGTATTCAAAGTCAATTAACATCAGTTTTTGCTTCTCAGAATCTTCTCTGCCTTCAAGCAGCAAGATATTTCCTGTGGGAGAGAATAAAGAGAAATATAAAGTAATAAGAGAAGTATAAAGTAACAAGCACTCTGAAGGATATAAAATCAGTTCCTGACAATACTGTAGCCTAAACATGTGAACTCAAGTATCAAATATTCTGACTCCTGAATATTAATAATCACCACAAAATGTCCTATTAATGCAAATGTTCATCATGACAGTGAATGGGCTATGTCCATGAAGGTTTCGTCTATTATAAATACTTCAAAGATGCAGTCAGCAGCTGTGTGAGCCCAATCAGTGATGACTGTCAACTGAACCACCAAGTGACACATGCTTTATCTTTTTTGTTGGTAAGAGTGGGTAGGAATTACGCCATTTAACAACTGTTAAGTAAAACGTGTGAATTCTGACTCATTACTGCCTGGGGACTAAATAAATCCACCAATACGTCTGTACATCCCAGGTTTCTTTTTGATACAGTGTAATGTAATCTTGAGAAGATACCACTTTTGGCACTACAAACAGCTTTCTGGTCCTATCTAGGATATTTTACATTATATAACTCTATAACATAAGCAGGTCCCACTATAAAAATTTCACAGGGCTATCGAAAATGATTTTGACACAGGTCAAATTATTTTCCTTCTTATTCAGTTATGTAACATAATTCAACTGAGTAGTGACACCATTTACTGCACTAAACACTATTGTCATCTACACTGTCGCTTCAAGACCTCTGCAATAATTTACTATTTCTCCAATTTTAGGAAACTCACACCATACTGACAACTATGGTGTAGAATCTAAACTAAATAGTGGTAGAAGAGGCAGCATTAACTTTAAATTAGTGGTTTTATTTTGTAAAAGGACTACATTTCATTCTTGAAGTTTTAGAACATCCTAAGAGTTGCAAGATACAAAACACGATCTTATGGTACCTTCTTGGCAGTCATTATGGCAAAACACAACTGGAGATGGAGTAGCTTCTAGCAAGGACCTGGAAAAGCAAGGCAAAGTGTTTAATTAAATAATGGTGACCAATAATTAAACGCAAGATGTTGAAAAGACAACTATAATTGTTTGCAATTTCTCATTTTCTGTAAGCAGACAACTCTGCATGCTGTCTTCCCTGAATTAATTCAAAGAGACCAAATTGGTTATTTCAACAGACCCTTTCAACTTTCAACTCCTAAAGTCAGAGGTCTGTAGTACCTGCCCTTTTCTATGCCTACCCAATCTCCAAGAAAAAGGCAAAATTTGGGAGCGAAAGACCTCAGTTAAACACTCGTTGGCTCTTTTCATTCTAGAAACACAGCTGGTAAAATATTCACAACTACTGTCTGAAGGCTTCAGAGAATCAATTATATTTTTGTAGAAAACAGGTTTTGTGATCACATTATCAATGCCTAGTTTAATCTGGTAGTCTCTACGGATCCGCAGGCAAACACTTTCGACAAGTCGCCTAGATTGCAGAAATATCCTGACCAAGGTCACTGAATGCTAGACTCTTAAGTGATACAAGCAAAACTGGAAGCTCATCACATGGGCTACTCTTACAAAAGTAACTTCTCAACTAAGCAATAAGAAAAAAGTTGTCAATCAGCTGCATTTCAAGCATACACTCAGATGTTTAGATATATCTTTATCTAAGTGGAAAACTGATTCAGTCACAATATTAAAATGCAGTTCAAGAAAGTGTTTACAATTTCTTCAGTTAAGAATTATGCAAGAATCAGTCAATCACACAATGGATTTGCAAATGAAATGTAGTATTTTTAAGATTCAAAACAGTACCGTAGGGTTTTCATTTCTTGAGGTAGGTTGTAACTGAGGATCTTATTCAGTTTTCTAACACGTGACTCCCTGGTAAACTTGATTCTCATCACTTGGTTTAAGTACCTGTATAAATATTTTTTTGTTCAGTCAGTACTTGTAAATCGCAATGGCCAAAACAGCTCCCTGACCCCAACCATGCTGTAGTATTCCCAGGAGATAAATACAGCTAGAGACATTATTTTAAAGTACTTCCTTGCCACAACAACTAAGTCCTTGGTCTAATGTTCTCTAGTTATCCCCTCGTTAGTTTGCTACTTTTTTTCCTGGTCACACGACACACAGTCAAGATTGAGACATTTTCCAAGCCAGTGTGGAAAATTTCCCCATCACCAGGAGGCTTGTGTTATTTCACACCTTTCTTGTGCTGGTGCATTCCTTACTGGGATTGCCTGTGTGCATGCCCTGCCCTGCTTCTTTTCAGAATCGAAGCCAGAAAGGCATGCACATTAAAAAAAAAATATTGGGCCTGATACATTGGTAAAAATATGTCATCAGGGGGCCTCCGCCATTACATTACTGGCAAGTTTATTCTATGGGAAGATACATTGAAACATTGGTATGCCAATGTCACCCTGGGGTGGTGACTGCCAGTCCTGCTGCGCGGATATCCCAAGTCTATTGTGTGCAATGCATTTCTGCAGGAGCAGCCAGTACAACAGAGGACACTTTCCTAAACAGAACCCCCTTACCAATCAATGTTCCCTCTAATTTCCACCCCCTCATATGCGAGTCCATGGGGTTCCGTTGCAACTGGAATAAAAAAGGCTGAAAACAATTGCTGTGGATGCACAGGAAAGAAGAAAAGCTGTCCGGGGGTGTGTGCAGAGTCAAGCTCACACGCGCAGTCAAGCACTTTAGAGGGAGCCTTGGTAATGAAAGATATATTTTCATCATAATAAAAGGAAGCAAAATTCTACTTATTTATTTTATTTAAAGTATCTTTTACCCCACCTTTCTCTTTAAAATGGATCCAAGGCTGCTTACCATCATTAAAAGCTAACGATGGTGCATATACAAATACTAAAAAAGGATCAAATGAATACCATATTAAAGCATAAGCAGAAAGATACAAAAATCCATTTTAAACCCCAATCAGGCAGCCAATCATTCAGGGAAAGCTTGCCTGAAGAGAAATGCCTTTGCCTGCTTGCTGAAGGACAGCAAAGATGAGGCTAGGCTAGCCTACTGCGGGAGGGAGTTCCGACGACTGGGAGCAGCAACAGAGAAAGACTTCTTTTGTGTACCCATCAAACATACCTGTGAAGGTGGTGAGACTGAGAGAAAGGCCTCTCCTGACTATCTTAACACTCGAGCAGGCTCATAAAGGGAGATGTAGTCCTTGAGATAGCTTGAGCCCAATCTGTTTAGGGCTTTATAGGTTAGAACCAGCAATTTGAATTCTGTTTAGAAGCAGATCAGCACCCAGTTGATCTGCTGTAACAGGAGGGTTAAAACATCTCCCACCTGAGCTTCAATAAGAGCCACTCTACTTAGATATTTAATTCTTATGTCAAATAATAAAAATAAAACAGGAAGTGCTTACTTTTCCATTGTTCCAAAAAGCCATTTTGGTTCTTTATTAAATGGCATTTTCATACCATGAAACCTAGCCATTTTCTCAGCTATTTCTGCTGATATATCAGGCAAACCTAGTTCTTCTGTGTTCAGCTTTCTACTCTGAAAAACAGAGCACAGTAGAAATTGAATGAGAATATATTTCATGGTAATTTCAGATCACCAAATTAATTATCAATATACCTGTGACATAATGACAATAAGTAAATATCAGGAAGTTAAGTAAGTGACTGAAGTACATTTCTCACTTTTGTTTTCAGTGTTACAGTTTACCACCTTGAAGGGTAGTTCTTTGATACACTGCAGAATGCTCCACATGTAATTCCCTTAACTGAAGTGTTCTAAAACATTAAATCTAGAAAACATGAGAAAACAGCTTTCTAAACCCTATGGATTATTTGGCTTAGCTCAATGGGTGGGGGAAATCTTAAGAAGGTTTAGGTAGCAGAATTTCAATATCCTTATGCAGGAAGGGCAGTGGAAGGGTGACACCATGTAGTGATCTTACGCATTTGCATTTGATTTTAGGGTTTTAAAGTGTGTACTTGGAGCCATTTCCTTCATACTGTGCATCTCCTACCTAAGTCGAAGTCAGACTCTATTCTTATTTCACTTCAAAGAGACATTTGTATTGTTCTTTGTTTCTTCAAACAACTCCTGCTTATGTGCTGCTGAAAAGAATTTGGTGTGTCTTGAATCACAGCCCCTTCATACGATTTCCCCACCCATTTGAGAGAACAGTCCATAGGGGGGTTACATATACAACTGTATAACTGTTACAAAATCTAATTATAGCATCATATTACAAAGATCTATTAATGTATAATGGCAAATACTTCCCACGTTTGCTTTTCCTAATGATATACAGAGAACAGTCATATTCCATTACAATTGCTATTATATTAACAAATGGCACTCACAGGAATGAATTCCTCCAGCCGGCCTTGTGGAAAAATGCCATATAGCTTTGGTCCAAGAGCTCTTTCCGCAAGAATGGCAAACATAACACTCTCTAGAACCACAGCTTCTGCACCCTAAAGAGGTCAAAGAAAATTAGCTGGCACAACCTAATTCCTAATAAGTCACACATACAAGATTTAACTCATCTCCTCTTCCAGATTCTGGATGTTAAAACCCACCATGACCCTTCCTTGGCATTGACGAGTGCCTCTTCATTTTCCTCCACTTTCAGGCAGCCATGGAAAAGTTCTAATGACACTGGCAGACAGGGACTCTACTGCAGTAGCCACAGTCCTCCATTCAGCTTTAATGGGCAAGCAAGGGGGACATTCTGATGCACTTCTGACAACCCTTCTCTGGCAGCTTGGGATGGACAACCTCCCCACTCTTCCTCCTGTGTGGTAAAGCCATGGGGGTGGGTGGGCTTTGCTATCTCCCTCACACAGCAGGATAGTTTGGGCCAGAAAAGAGAAATTACGTCTGCAAAGGTTTTACTCATTTAGTAAGACATAATGAAGTTTTGGCTTGTACTTTGATTCAAATATGCAATTGCTATAAACCCAGAAATTCTTCAGTAGAAAGAGTACAGCAATTCCAATTCAGAAGCCTCTTTACTGGAATTAGGAGCCTTGTGGGAGAGTGGTTAAACTGCTGTACTGTAGCCAAAACTGTGCTCACGACCAGGGGTTCTATCCCAGGTAGCCAGCTCAAGGTTGACTCAGCCTTCTATCCTTCCGAGGTTGGTAAAATGTACCCAGCTTGCCCGGGGGGGGGGGGGGGGGGATGTGTAGCCTGCATAATTAACTTGTAAACTGCTCAGAGAGTGCTTTAAGTACTATGGGGTGGTATATAAGCAGCATGCTTTGCTTTGATCTCATGAATGATTAAATGTGCCTTTAGAAATCAAGACTTTTAAAAATGGATACTTTTGAAAGGAATTTGAGAACAAGATCTAAGCAATCTAAAATGAACTATATACAGGTTTAACTTCCAACACTTTCAGTCTTATAGTTGTATATCTAAAAGGAATATCAACGTAAAAATGAAAGGCAAGATCTACAATTAGAAAGTTGTTAAGAGAAACTCCTATTCCTCAGAATCCTCCTTCCTATAAGTAGACCTGCTGGTAGGCAATAATACTGCAGGCTGAGGCCCTTTTCTGTTAAGTGGGTCTGGATGAGGCAGCAGCTCCAGCCTTTAATCTCAGATGGACTTGTGATGGCAAAATATTACTGTACTTTGCTGTGTGAATCAAGGTAATACATAATGATATATAAAAACAACTGCTGTAGTGTGGGACAGAATAGAAGGATAACCTCTTAGAACAACACCCAACACAAATATTAGTCCAATAAGGAAAATAAAAAAACTAAATACGTACTTGTAAATCATTTTCCTTTTGAGCTTGTCCAGATCCTCCTTTATTACAGGACCTCTACGAATGAGAAAGGTCAACATTTACAATGAGATGTTGAAAAAACACGAATAATATCTTGCAACCACCACAATTAGGAAAGCTAGGGAAAAAAGCTACACTTAGAACTATTTACTTGGCACTGATCTGGAATTATCAGATATCTTAACACAACTCCTCTCCCAGTTGCCATGAGACATCACTCCAGAAACTTCAAAAAGGATGTGCCACTGAATTCCAGTGTATCAATCTGCCTATAATGTCTGCCTACAACAGACAAGACCACTAGCATGAGATGCGGCCATCTGTCTGACAACAGCAGCTGGGAACCAAACATTCCTCATATATGCAAACACAGAGATTTGGGAGATACAAACACATTTTTACTATAAACCAGTTTTGCCACAAAGATGTCAAGTGAGCAAGGCAGCAGCACAAGTATATACAAACACTAGTTTACAGTTAATATTTCACCTGATCTTACAATTACAAAAGGCACTGACTTATCCTAGTATCAACTTGTCGACAGACCTCTTTTCTACTGTAAAAGAACAACAATATTTTAAGCCATTTGAGATATCATCTTAGGTCACTTTTCAAATAAATGTAAGCAAAGCATTAACCAGTTTCACATTTTACTAACTGCAATGCATTTATTAATCCTTATCATCAAGCATTTTCTAAGGTTCCAAGTTGTGCTTTAATGTCTGAACTCAATGGCACATGCTTTTACAATAACTGCACCTATAAAATGCAGCAAGAATGCAAGCTTTGTACTCCATTAAGGAATTCAAAGCAATAAAACAAAAACATGATGTTTCAATGGCCTTGTTCCATTCAAAGCACTAAACTATGGCTACTAACACTGCAATTCTGTAACACATTGCCTAACAACAAACTATACTGAAAGCACTCAAAGGAAGCCTTTGACAAAAAATATGAACACTAATAAAGACAATAGAACAGAATATACTATTTCTGCATTGGCATCTCTTTTCCAAGGACCAACTTAACAAAGAGCCAGCAACAGCTTAGGTAACACCCAAGCTACAGAATTTCTCACAGCTTATTTGCTTCAAGTTGAAATAAACCATTTGCCACAGTACAGTGATTCTTCCCTTTAAAATACTGTAAATTAGCAAGTATATGTAAATAGTACTGTAGAACTACCTTCTTTCCAACAAAAGCATAGATTATCTTGAATATTCGCAAGAGGAAGCTTAGAACTGTATACTATTTAATATTTGTTGTTGTTACTACTTAATATATTGTTATACAAAAAATATTTCTATCACTGACAATTTCCCCCCCCCTCAACTGGCAGCTCCTTGAACAGCGGTCAAAGTTGCACATTACCCAAATAGTTTATGTTTGCTGCTCCCCTATGATGGTATAATCTATCAGAAGCAAACTGGATTAAGAGAAATTTTATCATGGACCTTAATAGGCACGTTAACTTGATCAGATCATAGAAGTAGACGCCTGGTCAGTATCTTTATACTTCTGAAATAGGTGCCCAACTAACCTTTAAATTATCCTAGTGGGATGAGTTTTGGAGTGAGCCAAGTTGGAAAAGAAAAAAGGGAGAGGTAGGTTATTCAAATATTATCACAAAAGCTACATTGCCCTTCTAGTCTCTCAGTCCAAATTAACAACTAGGAGAAGACAATGATACTGAGTCCATGAGGCTTGTTTCTAGGGACTTGCTATTTTGTTTTTTTACTACAACTCCCAGAATTCTGGGAAACACAGTTCCCAAACCCAAATCTACAGATCTCTAGAAAAGGGCTTTCAGGTTTTTTTACCTCCTACACTGACTTTATTTTCTCTCACTCTCTCTTTCCTACCATGTTGCTTCCTGGGAGCTGTAGTTCATTGAAGCTGACCTCTAAAGATTAATGGGTGGCAAGATTCCCAACATTGTGCATGCAAAGATCAGTTACATGATCACTGGCATGATTGACTAACCAGGCACAGAGGATGCAGGGAGTTGTAGTCTTGCTGCCCGCTAGGCTCTATAGAGGGTGCCTTCCAAAGAACTATGACTCCCAGGAAGCACTGTGGCATGAAGGGGGAAGTGAGAGGAAATGAAGTCAGCACTGAAGGTAACAAACCTGAAAACTCTTCTCTAAAAGTCTGCAGATTTGGGTTTGGCAGTTGTGTTTCTCAGAATTCTGCCTGCAAATTATTGGAGAAATCTGGATGTTGCAGTGCAAAAACACAAAAGAGCACACAGCCAGTTTCTAAATAACTGTTTTTTGCACAGCCAAAAAAATGGCAGGCAATTCATATGTTCTGGAAGTATTAATGCTAACAAGATTTTGCTGAAGTGTTGCTTCAAGGAATTCTGATGCAAAAGTCACCAAATCAATACGTTTACATTTCAGATTATATGTCTAAGCAGCAACCCACTGCCTTCTTACTAGGCAGACAATGGCCAAGCTCCAAGAAGACTACAATAAAGTTGTTGTATAGTTCTTAACAAAGACAACGGTAAAAGAGGATTATATTGCATAATAAGGCTGTTGGTAATGGTTTGAACCAAGCAGCAAGGACCACAGATGAGCAGGTATCTATTTAACATGTCTGCAGCTTCAGAAATCATGCCGTCTGCCTCCTTCCTGCTTGTTAGCAAGAACTGATCAACAGTTAAGAGTAATTCCTGTGCAGATAGGTAATCTCTAAATACATGGAGCTGCTACTGTCTCGTTTTTCATAATAGCCCATAATCGACTGGTGAAGCAAGAGACAAGGAATATATGAAATCCGTTCACTTTTGTATTATCAAATAAATAACATAAGAATCTTTCATATAAAACTGAGATGCAGTGGCTCCCTCTTTAATTATTATGGGACACAATGTATGTTTTTTAACACCATGAGGCTTATTAAAAAATGAAAGTCAGGTGCAACACTAATTCAGCACCCAAACTAAACTACTAATATTCATTATTGCATATTACTGTACTTTAGTTTGAGGAAATCAAGTTCAGTTTTCTTCTACTTACATAGAGCAGACTAAGGCAGCATTTCAAATTGGTGACCATATGAATCAGATTAATAAATACAATATCCAAAATGTAAAACTGGTTCTATTTGTACTGGGTTTTCATGTAACACTAACAATAATGTATCTCACGTTTTCTGTTCGTGGGTAAAAAAGCATTTATTGAGATTGGGAATCTAGACCACCAATAACTAGACCCAGTTCAAGACGCAAGTACAGAATTTAGTAACATACTTGCAAAGAGGCAATCATAAAGGCTATTGAGATAAGTCATATCAAAAAAGTCATTGAAAATTTGGCATGTTTATCTTGTGGAGCTCCCAGAGGACACAAGAAGACTCACACCTAACCTTTAAAATAACAACCCAACTACGGTGAGCCATAGCCTCTGGTAGTTTTATATCCAATTCTGTATTTCAGCCCCAAAAAGAAGGAGGTGCAATATGGGACTTAAATTTCTGAAGTGTCAGTATCACTTCAGGAAAAGGATAATAGGATGAGTTATTGATTCAGGTCCTATAAAACCCAGGGATATTCCTAATCCTTTTTACTTCTGATCAAGTTACCATTCTTCTAAGGGAGCAGAAAGAAGGAAGTATGTTTAATTCACTACTTTGGCATTTACAGCTCCCATTTAACTCTGAATATTATAACAACGTTCATGACAAGCATTTACAACATCTCTTCACTCTGAACCATAAAGAAATTAAACCCGTAGAGAATGCTCCAACTTCAGAGATCTCATACTATACCGTGAATCGTGTCTGTCACCTGGAAACCAGAGTGCTCTAGGCACGATCGCATGGACAAGCCTGCAGCAGAGAACACATGCACATACAACTAAAATGGTACATTACCCTCAGATGACCCTTAATGCCACCCAACAAAACAAATGTCCCCTTAGCAAGATTTCTGCTATCAGACTATCTGCCAATAAAAGGTGTCTGCAGTTACTCCATGCTACAAGACATTAAGAGCAAGAATCACATCAGTAATAGAGTATTAAGAGTACAGGACTCTATACCCTGTTTCTCCGAAAATAAGACCTAACCTGAAAATAAGCCCTAGTATGATTTTTCAGGATGCTCGTAATATAAGCCCTACCCCAAGAATAAGCCCTAGTTAAGTGAAACCCCGCCCTCCACCATTGTGCAGCAATCAGATGACATGACTGTATTTGAATAAATGTAGATTGTTGTACATGAAAAAAATAAAACATCCCCTGAAAATAAGCCCTAATGCGTTTTTTGGAGCAAAAATTAATATAAGACCATGTCTTATTTTCGGGGAAACACGGTAGTCATTTAGTTGCAAACAATACAGCAGAATTAAAGTCAATACTCTGCCAATCTTGTTCTCTGTATGACCAAAATGACAAAGGCTACAGGAATATTACATAGCCTTAAATGGTTCCTGTTGTATGAAGTATTCTGATTCGTCTGTGAGTAACAGCAGAACTAAGTTTTACACATGGAGATTAGAGACAGAAAGGAAGCTGTAATTCCCAGTTCTCTTTATCTGAGCAACACAAACTTCTGCTATAATTAAGTACCACTTTAATACAGTGATCACAGCAACCTAACAAATTTTAATTTCTTTAAAGGTACAGTATTAGCTCAATTTCAAGTTACTCTGACAAATAAATGCCTTTATGGCTTAGAAACCAACCAGTGGTAGTTTCCTTATTGCAAAAAATTAAAAATAAATAAATAAAATTAGTGATTTCCAAAAACGAATCCTTTAAAGTTGAGCATGGAGGCCAAAAGCAATTCCAATTAATTTCTATGCACAAAATTGAATTGCTGCTATGAAGGCATGTTCTTTCCATTTGATAAGAGTTAAGGAAAGGAAACTAAAATGCAGCACAGGGATTTGCCTTTCAAGCACACTAATGTTTAATTAGAACCTCAATTCTTCTAAAGGACATATAGAAGTCTTTTTTTAAAAAACTAGCTCAACTGTGTGCTCGGAGATTCTCTAAATTAATTTCAGGCTGACTGACAACAATTTTTACACTGATCAACCAGCTCAGCTCAACTCCTGGCTTTATATCATACATGTACAAATAGTGGCTTAAAATAAAACCTAAGACTAAACAAGGCCCCATTCTCTTTCTTCATAATAGCTTTAGCCAACTTAAACAATTTATATTGAACAGTATGTACTTACATTTGTATTTTCCAGAAACGTATGATAAGCAAACTACAGTCACATTTAGTCTGTAAATAATAGTGTGTTTCTTTTTTGCTAGGTATTTTCCAATTAATATTTTTTAATTCTGGACATAGGAGACAAGATAAAATTTTGAACCCTAATTTTTTAAAAAAATTGATAACAATAGTAATGTATTCTGTAAGAGGCAGCCACATAATATAATTTACATTCTAATTGAAATCTTCTACTTCTATTGGGCCCAAGGTCTTTTGCCATTCAAACGGCAAATAAAGATCAGTTATAACATATGAAAAATAATGGATTATCTATACCTGTAATTAAAACCTTCATCCTTAAGACTTTGATAAATACTAACCGTTCTGATTTTTTCTCTGCTCCTATATATAAGCAAATGAAAAATTTTCTGAGAATCTCAAAAAATGGAAAATGACAGCAAAACAGTTTGCTTATGCATTAAATACTGATCTGGAAGAGACAAATGTTTAAAGCTGAGATCCTCAATATAATCTGAAAGTTTTACCTTAGGACTGTTTCTGCTTACTTAACCCTTAGTGAACTGCACCAAGAGCAGTCATTTCACTGCCACTATGGAAATAAAGGAAATTAGATATCTTGGAAGATCTTGCATATGAAGAAAAATGGTTAGGATGTTAACATTCAAATGAATGGCCAAATTACTCTGAAGAAAACTCCAGACCTCTTGTCTGATTTTCTTCATAAAGTAATACAATAGGTATGTTAAAAATTTGGAAGCTGAGGGATAGCAGAGATTTGCCTATGTTCTGAGTATGATTCTTCAAGTGTGGATATTCAGAGTATTATGATTACAACATATGTGCTAGAAAATCTACAGGAATTAATATCAAGGTCCTCAAAACCAATTAATTTTTTCTACATTGACATCAGCAATCATTGCAATGCACTAAGTTCTACTATCTACTTTGAGGTAGCTTAATTTTTAAAATTTAATCAGCCAATTTGTTGAAATTTTAATAAAACTATATGGCTTAAATACTATGTCAATTCAGTACCCAGAGTTAATGTAATTAAGTTAAGCTGGTAGTCCTAGTTACCAATACTTCAGGCCACAATTTCACTGTAATATACTGCTTAAGATGAACAAAAGGAAGATGTATTTGAGTAGTAACATACTAGCAGAATTCCAAATGAAATACCTTATGCAATATAAACAGAATCGAAGGTTCACACAATCAGTCACTAATTCATGCCCTGGTAATACTTTCTGAATATTCTCACAGTTACATGAAATCATGTATGCCTTTTTATTTCACCACACAGACATTAAATATTTAAGTTATAGGAGACTGAGGACAAATAGAGACCGCTTGGAAACCAAATCAAACACTCACTATAAGGGATCTCTGAGGGAATAGGGATCTGCTCCATTTCTGTAAGTATCTGGAGCATATACCTGGTGTTCAGTGTTAATGTGGAATTCATTTTCTTGCACTCTCTTAGGATAATGTAAGTGCAGGAGAAAGAATTCACCTTTTAACTGAAATAGACTATCCTTCTAAGACTCTTCTGCAAGATCATGTGCTTTATAGTTACTTTCATAATTAACCATGTTAATGTGCACATGTGATGGATACAGCTGACATTCTACAGTGTTGTATACATGCAACTAAGTACATGTTTAGAAAACAGCTAAGAAAGTAGAATCAATGCTAAATTATTGGATATAATACTCAGAAATAACAACAGCCACTGAGATTTCTCTGTTAATTCTACAACTCGAGATACTCATGTCAGGGTCTACATGGATAGCAGACAATATTATTACATGTCTTATTAGCTTCCAAATCCAATTTCATCATACTATTTCACAAAACTATAAACAGGATTTTACTGGATAATTTACTAACCAAGAGGCAAGTTATAATGCATATTTATTTATGGACAAGGCCCACTGAGTTCAGTGGGATTTATTGTTAAGTAGAAGGGCACCGAATTACACCCTTGTAGTTTATATTCTTTGGTTAAGCATAAACATTACAAAAAAATGTTTCAATCATTGCAAATGCAGCACATGTGTGTAGTAGATTCTTACAAGACCAACAGAATCCAAATAGCTTTGGCAGATGAGCTTCACAGTCTAGAGGTGCTCGAAGATCCTCTACTGTGACTCCATGTCTCAACTGGTCCTGGTAGTATAAAGCATCATTCATCACCATAGGCTACTTTAAACTAAGCTGTCAGGATTAGTCTGACCACAGTTATCTATTCTCTGATGAACTAAGGACCAATTATTACAATGCACTGTATTTATGGTTGCATTTGAGGACTGTTCAGAAACGGTGACAGGTTAAAAATACAGCTGCAAGGCTACTAATCAGAATCTATTACTCAGAACATCTTGGTATTTTATGATTTCCAGTCAATTTTAAACAAAAATCTGAAATACTGGTGTTTGCTTTTAAAAGCATTACACAGCGTGGGACCCAACTACCTAAAAGAAAGCCTGCCACATATTAGTCCACCCCTCATTATTAGGGACGTGGTGGCGCTGTGGGTTAAACCGCAGAAGCCTCTGTGCTGCAAGGTCGGAAGACCTGCAGTCGTAAGATCGAATCCACGCGATGGAGTGAGCTCCCGTCACTTGTCCCAGCTCCTGCCAACCTAGCAGTTCAAAAGCATGCAAATGCAAGTAGATAAATAGGTACCACCATGGTGGGAAGGTAACGGTGTTCCGTGTCTAGCCACACTGGCCACGTGACCACGGAAATTGTCTACGGACAAACGCTGGCTCTACAGCTTGGAAATGGGGAGGAGCACCGCGCCCTAGAGTCGGACACGACTGGACTAAATGTCAAGGGGAACCTTTACCTTTACCATTATTTAATGGCTCTCCTTCACGCCTCTGCATCTGAAGTACACTGGAGAGAAATTAGAAAGATGGCTATCACTGTGGCAGTAGCCTGCTTGTACTAGTTCCTCTTCAGGAGAGGTTTACTTAGCACCAACACAGTTATCTTTACACTAACATATAAATATGTATTTTATTCCCTAATGTTTTTAAGATTTTGGTTGCTTTTAACTGCTGCCAAGATACTGTCGTCTCTCTGCATTTCCCTTTTATTCTCTGTGTAATCTGCCATCGGAGTACAACTGAAGGGTAGGCATGTAATGTCTAATTAAATACATGGGAATAAAACACCTCAATTGAGCTTGTAAGAATCCTCTGTGCATGGCCACAGTGAATGTATCATGCTCTATCCATTTTACATTTTCCTTTCTATTCACTCGTTCTAAAACACCAGAAAGCAACAACATGGGAAAAGGAAAACAGGAAACTGGGGCACCATTATTACGGGCTGTATTAGATCAGCTGTAATAAAGTCCTGGTGTGCCTTTCCTGGGAAAGTTTTGGAAAAGATCTGTAAGCTGACATATGTTCAACATTAATTAGCCAATCCAGTTCCAGACAGTTAATAAACTTACTAACAGTACTGTATCTCAACTCAAATCTCTTAAAACAGAGAAATATAACAAATAATAGCATTTTTTAACATTTTGGCTCCAAGTAACTCCTTGTATTATTGACAACACCCAACAAAGCATAAATTACCTCTCATTTGAAATCTATGTACAAAGCAGTGCAGTTTATAAACAATAAGAAACCAATAAATCTGAGGAACTCTCAAATATTTCATGTTAGCATTTTTTTTCAAGCCTATGCTAAATCGAGATGTTTAAATACCCACCCATTCCTCTTCCAAATACTCACCATCTGTAGAATTGCACCATATAAACGAAGAAGAACAGTGCGTGGTTCATCTGCAACAGTCTCTATAGCATCAGGTAATGAGCATTGGAACAGCATGTTGCTCAGGCCTCCTCTGTGAAGAATGGTGTACAGTTTAATCACTGTATGAAAGCTTACTGTATCAACAATCCAAAGCCTGCACTGATCAACTGATCATTCAAGAACTATTCTTCTGTCCAAATTTTTTATTTATCCGGTCTCATCAGCACAGCCCCTTGCAATACAAGTTTTTATCAGTACTTGAACTTACTGTATTTTCCCATTTATAAGGCCACACACACTTTTCTAACCAAAATATTAAGAAAATTTAGCTCTGAGTATTCAGGCTCAGAACGCTCGGACATTAGGAATCCCTGTTGAACTGAGCACTGCCTACAGGCTCCACCTCCAACCAGGTGTGTTCCAGTTGGTTTGTTCAGCATCAGCTGACAGCAGTTCCATAAGGCTCACAACTGGACGAAGCTAAGTCTCCTGACTGTAGGAGACTAAACCTCCTGATTGGAGGCAGCTAAGCCTCATGATTGAAGGAAGCCTGTTTACAGAGGCAAGGTATGGGCCGTTTTGTTCTCAGATTACTTCTGTGTAAAAGACGCCCCTCAATTTTTTAGTGTAATGATTTTAGGAAAAAGTAACATCTTATACATGGAAAAATATGGTATGTGCAGAATGTATTAAATTCTAAAAATATCTATTTAAATATTATTTAGTAGTAAAACTAGGTAGACATTTTATCTAGTTACATGCAGAAAAAAGCTGTATTTGAATTAGGTTTAGCATGTTTGAAATCAATTTTTAAAAAGGTGACTACACGACATACATGAAAGCATGCATTTTTTTGCCTGGGAAGTTGTTTTTTGGTTGGAAAATGAGGTATTTTACTCGGCTGCGAGATGGTTGTTTATTTGAAATCACTTGTGAAATTGATTTATTTTGAATCATTTTGGCATATGTGAACACCTCTATCTATATAATCTGTATCTATGAAGTTTGTCGTGCGTGCATGGGCTGGAGGGAAATCCCTGTTTGAGTTTTTTTCCTGTCTGTCATACTGATCTAGCACTATTCCAGATTGCAATTTTTTAAAACAATAAAAAATAATTAAAAATAACACCACTGCAGCAGTGCAGATGCAGCCAGCACAAGGGTAGGTGGGCACAGGACAAAGCCTCAAATGCAATTGTTCTAAAACCCCATGTAGCTTCCCCCAACTTTTGAAAATAGATTAAAAGTTTTTCCAAGAAAAAACTTTTACACGAAAATAGATTAAAAGTTTTTCCAAGAAAAAAACTTTTACACACCAACCTAAAAACCACATGACTACCACATAATTTTAAACCAGCTTCAAAACCTCCGATCCCTCTCCTTATTCATTTTCATGGAGTAACCATGCCCTTAGGTGCAAAATGTATTAAATTCTAAAAAAGTGTATTTAAATATTGTTTAGTAGTAAAACCAGGTAGAACTTATCAGTCTTATCCTAGTGTATTGTTACTAACAGCTCCAAAACAATATTTATGACAGACCAACTAAAAATGTTAAGACAACTGGCGGAAGCACAACAAATAGAGTACACGCAGCATGCTTGTTTCTGTTATGATTCCAACATACAAACAACTGATCGATATAATCTGATGCTCACAATGGAAAAAGATGACCTTCTGCACGACAATGGTTTTATATTTGCTCACCACAGTTTATCCTGCATTCTTCCAGAGTAACTCAGGAGCTATCCCATTTAATTGCAAGATGAGGAAAACTAGAAAGCATTAGGCCTTTAAGTTAACTAATACAAATGATATTAGGTCAAACCTAACGAAAGTTGCTTTACTAGCCTTAAGACTGAATTGTACTACAAAATAGTTACAGGATTCCAGTTTGTCATCACTGGCTACTACTGGAGATACTTTAGTATCAACATGCGGAATAGAATGAAAACTTGAAGTTCAGTGACTAGTGTCATAACAATGTCAAGGAAAGATTAAATTGAGATTTGTCAGGCTAAAATGTGCAACCTGATCCCATGTAATTCCCAAATTCTTTGGTCACTCATAGCCAACTCCTACCTGACATAATAAATTACACACAAGATATGCTGCAAGCCCATTTCTAGTTTAGAGGCATAATATGAGCCATTAACTCCCTGCTTCCATAATTCTTTCATGTCTAATGTTACAATAAATATTTGTATCCCACCTCACAATGAAGATGCACATTAACTAAAACATATTATTTCCTTATTTAATGAAGACTTCTGCCTAGGTGATTTTTAAAACAATATTGCCTTTCCTAATGCTCTGCTACTCAGTCAAGAGTGATGGTACCATTTCTTGGCTCAGGACAAAGGATTCTAGTGAGATGGATCTTTCTCCCTTGTTTGAGGAGGGTCTACGAAGTTGCCCAATTTTCTCACATTTGCTTTCAGTTTGCTATGAGCATACTTTTTACTACACCTCTTAATATGAATTGTTCAGAGTGTGTATGTGATGTTGCCTTTATTGGTGTTACTCTTAAACTTTTGGAAGTTTTAGTGAATTATAACTGAGTTCACGTTATTACGTATTATAACTGTAATCATGGTTATTACTCTCATTTCTTTTTGTGAACCAATCTGAACACAATGTATTAAACAAACTGCAGCATACTGATTACTTCTGTATTTAAATAATTTTACTATGACAGAATTCTCATTGCAGAAGCCATCCTGATTATTCCTAAAACTCATTAAGATGGTTCATTTCAAAATTAGCTTCCAATTGATTCATAAGATCCTTTTTTAAAAGTATCTCCAAGAATACAATGACACTGAAAGAATTTACATTAAACAGTAACATTAAACACCGTAAAGAACTTTAAGACAAACATGCCCATTTACAACGAACTTTAAAGACAGATATAATAGCTATAATTCTTGGAATGTTTCCAAGGTCTGCTACAAGGTTTGGTGGTGTTTACTTCCAAGTGAATAGATTTAGTACTGGGCTACAAGAAATGTCTAACAATTCTATTAAGACTTGTTTTACATCACCACAATCCTTGTAAATACTCTAAAACTATATAAGTAATAAGCTCTATATAAGTAATAAGCTCTAAAACTATATAATAAACTCAGTCATCTACCTACTTGATGGACCACCAGTGTTCAATTCAACTACTTTTGAAGCACTATATTAACTAAGATGTGATTTAAGAATAAAATAATGTATATTTACTACTTGGCCATTCTAGATAAAGAAAAGTAAGTTCAAATTTAAGTGACAATTCTGGGGGAAAAAACCCACAAAAAAAAAAAATCTAATACTACATTTCTCAAAAAAGAATAAACTGTTTTCCATTCCTTATTTTTATTTACAAATACTGTATGCTAGTCAGCCCTCTACTCACTACTGGAAGACGAGACAGCAATAAGTGGCGAACAGGCTTACATACAGTAGTGGTATGCATACTACAGGAACTGCTGCCAAGAAATGACTCATACTGCTCAGTAATCTCATTCAAAAAAAAAGAGAGGCTCCACATAGAGGCAACATACCAAGTTTTCATTGGTCAGAAACCACACTGAGTGTGAAGCGCAACCAAAACTTTAAAAAATGTTCCCTTCAAATCAGTTACATTATTTGCATTCCTGAAACACCTATTTAACTACCACCACATAACCGACAACTCAAATTAATTGTAAATGTGAACACCTGTAAGGACAGAAGATATTGTCTTTGACTCTTAACTAATGGAAATAAACCATAGGGCCCCCTGAACCATTAGATCGTATTATGACAGAGTCTTCTATAGAAATCAACTTACACTGCAAACAGATATGTGCCTATTGCACCACATACACATTTCTCACATATGATAAACTGCAGGTGACACCTGTACCATTTCCTATGGAACTAGCTTCCAACTTATTTTTAGATGGAAGGAACTCCTACATTGCTCAAAACTATTCTTAGAATGGAAACAATTATATCAGCATTGAAGATCACTTGACAAAAGATTTACTTATTCTAGTCTCACCTCTAGTTAAATTTTTTTTTTTTTTTTGCAGTGATTCAAGAACCTCTCTGACTGGAGACTAAAGCAGCAGAAAAGATATGTAAGTGTGGTCCTAAAAGATCAGAACTAGGAACATTTTGAACTGATTCAAGTCAATAATTACACTCAAGGAAACTTAGCTATGATTTGCGGTAAGAATCTGAACTGAAAACAATTCCGTTCCCTAGAATCAGAAAGTATGTTTTAAGACAGCTTACTAATTATTTGTACTATAACTTGGTGTAATATTTAAATTCTTACTGTGGCTACTGCATTGTAGCCTGGGACTTTTTGTTCCATTGCAACTGAAGTACTGACAAGAAGGCAACTAAAGTAGAAAAAAAAAACTACTCTAAACGGTGTGCCTTATACTTCCAGAACTCAAAATATTTAAGATTTTTAAACTGTTAGTGCAAATACCGGTCTGGAAGGATGTAAGAAATTAGTCAAATCATACGTTTCAGTGATTCACACACACCCCCCTTAAACGTTGAAATTTATGAACCTCTTTCCCACATGCCAACAGGCAGGTACTTCACTACCCTTAATGTGCCTCCTCTGAAGAACACAAGTCTCCTGACCTTCCACCGCTCCCTGCAGACTAAAGAAGTAGCCTTTGTGAAAGCAGCCTCCCTACTGGCAGAATTTCGCGGTTTAGAATTCCATTGTGCAGGGACCGCGCCATCTCGTGATTAGCGAAACTCGGAGGGACAAAAGGCGCCAGGTACGACCGCTTTGGCTGCCCGCCTCCCTCTTCCTTCGCCCTCAAGGGAAGCAAAATGACGCCGCCATCAGCCTCGTACCCCAGGGCAACAACGACGACGCCGCCGCCGCCTCCAGCCAGATGCCCTGCAACGGGTCCCTCTAATCCTAAAGAAGCACTCCCGACACCGCGGCTTTTGCTCCACAGGCTGGACGCCTGAGCCGGATGCATCGCCTCCCCACGACCCGCGCCCACCCGGGCCCCGGCGGCGAAGGTGCTGACCTGATGGGCGTGATGTGGAACTGATCTTCCCGCAGGCCCCGCCACGCCCCCCGCAGGAACTCCCTGCACCAGAGATACGCCTTGCGGCGGGTCCGGGGGTCGGGCTGCTCTTCCACCGGAGGGGAAGGAGGGGTCGGAGGGGCCGGTGGCAGAGCGAGAGGCGGCGGCGGCGGCTGCTGGTGGTGGTGGTGATGGTTTTGCTGCAGTTGTGGCTGTCCCCGGAGCCCCACCTCCTTCGCGTCTGCCTCGGTGTGAGAAGAAGGGGGCGACGATGGAGACGAGGGGGACTGGGTGAGGGCGGGTAAGACCGGGCCCGGAGGGCACCCTAGAAGCAGCCCCAACGGGGAAGAGTCGGCCCCGCCGTTACAAAACTTGGTCTTCATAGCGAACGAGCGAGTGGGAAGCAGAAGGAACAACGGCAGCGGCACGAGCACAAAACAGGCGCAACGGACACCTCTCCTCTCTTGAACGCCTGCACAATGTCCGCGGCGCGCGTCTGCCCGGAGGTTCTTATAGCCCGTCGGCACGCGGACCCTGCGCACGCGTTCACCGCACGCTCACCAGCCCCCTCAGGCCAGCCTTCCCCCCCCTCTCTTCGCGGCGTCCTTCCTCTCTGTTGATTGGCCGAAAGCCCAGACAACCGTAATATTGCGGCCGCGCCGCTCCCTGATTGGTCCCCGTTGCTCTGGTTATTCGTGAGGCTGGGGCTCCGCGTAGCTCTGCGAGGCACACGGGGAGAGGGCGTGGGACGGGGAGAGGAAGGGACGGCAAGCGGGGGATAGGAAGCAAGGTGGTTATTCTCCTCCTGGTAGAGGGAGGCGGCCTCCGAGCAGAACTCCCACCCTTTGCAGCTCTTCTTCCAGCGGTGCCCTCGGCATTTATATACCCTCCCTCTCCAGCAGACAGTCGTGACTCTCCTTCCCCCTCCCTCTGTTTTTATTATCGACTCCATTTTCTTTTTCTTGGTCCATTCAGTCAAGTCTTCTCTTAGGCATCTCGATACGTGAGGCTGGGGTGATTTCCTTCAGCATCCACAATCTCAAACGGGGAGAAAGACAAAGACAAAAGGGAACCACCACCCCCCCGCGAAACATAACCATCCTCATGAAACATGTAAGGGTCGTGAAAATCAAGGACTGGTTGCAGGCACGGTGGTGTTTGGCACGTGGACCCCAGTCATCCTGGACGCGGCAGATCACGAGAGCAGCGTTCAGTCCTTCCCCTTGGCTTGTTCGTTCGGCAACCGGATGATGCTAGATCTTTCCGAGGCTGCTAAGGATGCGCAATTTTGTCGCATTCGACTTTTAATTGATGCGGCATCACTTATGCTGATATTAGTTCAAGGCTATGACAAAGGCATCAAGTAATTAGCAGAGCGAAGGCGCAATATGGGGGGGGGGGAAGGCAATGCGTGCTGTGGGTCGGAAAAAGGGAAGGGTTGTGGGGGAGGGGAAGACGGCTACTACGCATTTTTAATTCGGACATATGGAAATTTACAGCTCAAATCCTATTGTTACATCACTGCTTGAAATAAAGAAAAGGGGCGGGGAGAAACGGATGGTTTGAAAACGTGCCTCCCTCTCCCTTCCCCCCGCACACACTCGCTCTGTTCTTATTAATAATTAATCTTAGAGTTGCGAAGTTATTAGTTATTTTAACACCACTTCGTTCTGCATTTGGAAATGTAAAATGGCCTCAAGCTGTGATCTCACTTCTGAAACACGGGGGTGACATCACATAACTGTGATGTGTAGGATACCTGTGTATCATTTTTCCAGGTTGCGATGGAGTGAACGTTGCTTAAGGGTAGCTGCTCTTGTTACAGCAGACTCACCTAAGAGGCCCTGTGTTGAAAGCCAAGGATTCCACTCCAAAGACGACTTTAGATGTGTGTTTTGCCTCTAAACCCGAAACCGGGTTTTCCCAGATTTCACCTACAAGTGGTTTAAAGCATCCCTAGGAATTTTGCTTCTACATCAGTAGTAAGACTGTTGTTATAAACAAAGCTAGCCCTATTAGTGCAAACAATCTGCAGGCAAGAAATACCATTCATTACTAGGACCAACTAAAATTAACGGAAGTACGCAAAATTTCAAGTTGTTCAGATTTTTTCTAGTTCCTCTCCTACCAGTCTTTCTTTATTTCTTTGTATCAGAGTGTTGCACAATTTAAAATTATGGACATATATGAAATATGTGTAAAATTTAAAACATTAAAATGTTGAAATAATTAGATTATATTTGAAAAGAAGAGGGCTACTTCAATAGTGTTATCTCAGCCATTTGCTAGACGATCTTTTGTACACGTGGTGGGGCATAGGTTGCATGCGTATAAGTGCTACATTGGTTGAATTTCTCCACAGTCATAGGAAATTTGTCCTGTATCCAAGTAACTCCATTTTACTTGATTATTCTTTGATCTTCTCCACTTCAAAGTCTATTAAGTGACTTCCAGATAGTCCAGCTAGAGTCTTGTACTGGTGGGAGACACTCTTCAGCATTCATCCATTTGGCAAGGTGTGTTTTTGTTCTTCATAGGGGTAGCCTAGCCTCTTCTAGTTTTATATTTAGAGCCTGAGATGTGTGCAGAAAATTTTTCCTCAATTTTAGCTGTCGTCTACTCTAGGGGGTTGATATCTGTGAAGTGCTACATTACCTTTGGTGCTAGATTACCTTATTTCAGAGGTCTCCAAACGTTTGGCCGTGAGGGCCACACTGGATATTTTCAACATTTTTGAGGGCTGAAGGAACAGGAATGTGCGCGCGCATGTGTGTGTGCAGATGCACACACGCATGCGTGTCCCCCCCCGGCACTGATGCCCGCCCCCCGCCAGCCCCCCTGGATGCCCACACTGAAGGGAACGGGCCGGATAAAACGGCAAGGCGGGGCGGATGTGGCCCGCAGGCTGTAGTTTGGAGACCCCTGTCTTATTTCATTCATTATTTGCTAGCATCTCTCCATGTAGTACTGGAGGGACAATGTTGGCCAAATAATATACTTTTTCAAGGGGAGTAGGTTTCAGACAGCAATTACTGTGTTTCCCCAAAAATAAGACAGGGTCTTATATTAATTTTTGCTCCGAAAAACACATTAGGGCTTATTTTCAGGGGATGTTTTATTATTTCATGTACAACAATCTACATTTATTCAAATACAGTCATATCATCTGGTTGCTGCACAATGGTGGAGGGTGGGGTTTTACTTAACGGGCTTATTTTTTGGGTAGGGCTTATATTACGAGAATCCTGAAAAATCATACTAGGGCTTATTTTCAGGTTAGGTCTTATTTTCAGGGAAACAGGGTAATCTGCATGATTCATTAAGTATATCCACTCGTTTGGCATATGCTGATTTGTAATGGAGGACATAGAAGGAACCTCCCCAAAGAGTGGAGAAGTGCTGCTAGTAAGCTTGGACAACCCCTGGACAACAGCATGCAGCTGGCCAATCTTTGACTTCCAGAAGCTTTGCACTGTAAACTTACTCTCATATCAGTGGCTGGCCAGCATCACAGGTATTGTGGCATTCTCTAAGGGGTTTTAGTTAACAAGTTCATCTCCTTCATTCACTCCCCTCCCCCATTTATTTTGCCTTTAACCATCTGTTCTTTTTGTTGCTTATTCATCAGGCTAGGGCAGGGGGAAAGTAGGGAAGTAGGAAAAAATGGACAAAAAGCAAAAACTGTTTAATTATTCTACTTGAAAGAGGGATAGACTTTTCTAGAAATATCTAACAGTTACTTGCAAAAGTGGTGTGACTGGTTTGAGGCAGTGGTTCTTTCTTTTAAAATGATATTTTAATCTGTTTTAATCCAATGTCTCTCAGTATTGATCTCCAGGGTCTTTGACTCTGGTTGATGTCTGCACCACACACCAACACATCCATGAGAACAGTACCCATGAATATGGGGATTGAACTCAAAGGATATAAAATACTTCTTTGGAAGAAGCCTTCCCCATTTCTTCTCACTCCTGGTCACATGTCCAGTTGTATTTCTGTTCACCCCTCATTCCACTCATGTAGGACGTGCTCAGCAGAGATGAAAGATGAGCTAGCAGACATTACTACTACGGAAAGATCTGACAGTGAATTATACTCTGTAATCTGAAAGGCTGAGAAATTACTCTCTAACCAGGAAAGGAAGCTGTGCTGAGCTAGGAGAGAATGTGAAGCTGAAGTTAGGGCTCATCTGGTTGTTTTGAATATCAACTCAAAGAGAAAGAATTCATCCAACTTTGTTTCCTGTACCTACTACTTGCAAGAATACAAAATCTATAGGAGAAAACCTTTATTAAGACCAACCAGAGCTTGGAAGTAGCCAGTTACAAACCAGTAGTTACTTAAAATTAATTTCTTTTTCCAGTAACAAAGTATAACTTACATTACATTATCAATGTCACTTAACAAGAGGAACATCTTTTGCAGTGTAACTGTAACATATAGTTATTTAGTTATGTGGGATAGAGGGAGTGTCATTTTCCAGGCACTGGCTCGTGTTGCTGCCTTATACTTTGTTGTAAGTACTGAGGTGATGATAGGGTGGATGAGAGGAGAGTATCTTCTGCATCACAAGTCAAGCAGCTTGTAGAAATGTGATGGTTTTTTTTTTTAAGAAACTAAGAAGTTTATTTAGTTACTTCCTGAGAAATAGGGAAATAGTAACTTTGAAAATGGAACTGTAACAATAACAAACTGAAAAAGAAAAACCTGGACTTTGAACTATGATTGTAACAGTGCCATTCTCTCAAACATACAGCATAGCTACTCCTGGTAGTGCTGATTTCCAGTAATAGTCCAAGGAGCAAAGTACTACTCCTGTCCCACTTGCAGATACAGTGGGTCATGAGATAAAAGGCTTTGATGGCACCAGTCCCAGAAAGCTGCATTCCCCAAAGACTGGCTAACCCTGCCCCTGGTTATGTAACAAGTAAATCAACTTACGTGGCAGCAGACCAGTTCCTGCCACCCTTGTGAACTTCCTGGCTTAGAGTAGAAGCATGTTCTTTGCCATCTGAGTAAAGTATGAAAAATACACTTCCTGCAGCAGCTTCATTTGCTAAGATTATGTCCATGGCAATCAAAATCTTCAATTCACACATAAGCTGCAGAGAAAACTTCAGAGAAAAGTTCCATGGGTAAAATGCTTTTTGTTTCATTTTACATCCCTCAACTTCTCAGGTTCCCCCTGCACAGTGAGAATTTATCTGCAGTGGAAACATTTGAGTTGTTTCTTTGCTTGCTTGTTTAAAGCGCTTTTGTCTCACCTTTTGCTGCAAGAGAACTTACAACAATAATTCAGGTACAAGTGCATCAGAAAATAACAATATAAGAATATAAAGAAAAGCATAAAAAGGACAAAACAGAGTGAGACAGAACCAACCAGAAAAGCAGGAGTAAAAAAAACTTGAGTTACTGTCTGCACATTTCTTTAAATGTCACATCTGTTCACGAGCCCCAAAGTATGACTATGCAAGCAGTCCACTCCACTGCCTTAGAGGAATGTTCTGCGTGCAAGACTTAGTGGCGTGGGGCAAGGTGGATGAAGAGGCCATGTCCAGCTTGATGGCATTTCTTCCAGTGCTAAATCTGTTTGTGCTCAGCACTCCCCCATCTCTTCAGCGAAGTTATCTTATGACTGTCTTGCAACAGTCCATATGAACAGACCACATGAACAATTTCTCCACTGGCAGAATGAAGTGGGTTTAACCGTTTGCCTTATGTCATTTCACCAATTAAAATTCCCTCCCACAGTTGTACTATGTTCTGTGGGGCAAAACATGCTGGTAGCATTTGAAGCCTATGCTGTTTACCTTAGCTGAATAGTAAATTTAAGAAGGATTTTTATTTGGGATAATGGCTGGGAGGGGAGGATGGATAAAATTCCTTTCCTAGCACTGAATTCAAAGTACATATTGAGCCTCCTTTCATGGTTGTTGGTAACATGTTTTTTTAAAAAATCTGGAAGTCCTGCTTCAGCTATCTCATATCACAAGTCGTTTGGCTTCTGGTACGGACAGATTATCTGTTGTTATGTTCCTTTCATTTTCCTCTTTTCTCACAGTCTTCTATTTTGATATGTCTTTGCTGCTGCTGTATCATTGCCTCCACCTACTTCCTCATACAGTATGCTTTTTGATGCATCTGTATGGCATTGTCAACCTACGAAAAGAAGGGAGGGTGGTTTCAAATTTTTAGAAGTGTAATGCACTTTAAGGGCAGTCCCACTGAGGACTGAACATTGCTGGTCTCTACCACTTAACGGAAATGTAATAGTACATTATGTTTTGCAAGTCAAATGTCTGCTTAAAATGATATTGTCACTATGTTTTTTTAAAAATTCTCTGAGTAAAACATAAGAGAAATGTCAAACACAGCAGGAATTTTATTCTTTGGCAAGTGGAAGTGGCAGACTCGTGCTTCTTCTCAGTTGTTCAGCCTAGCACTGAAAACCATGAATTGCTCAGTGACACCGGTGCTTCCTACTTGTGGTTTTGTTCTGATACTCATACGAAATTCCATCAGATATAAGAAGGACCCCCATTCTGATCAGTAGAGATGGGACTTTATCTGGACTGGAGCTTGGAAATATTGGCAAGGGTATTCTGGGTATTGTAGTGCAAAATAACTTTCCAAAGTTGTGCTCTTAATGTCTAGCTCCAATCCTTTGTAATGTTTTATGCACTGGGCGGTCTCTCTTACAAATTATACTGCCTCAAGATAATACAGAAAAATATCACAAACCAGTCTAACTTTTTCACTTATTGGATTTCACTGCATGGTCAGAGGTCTTGGACCTCATCTCCAGCAATACCCACTTGACTTCATTGCTCAGAACTGTAAGCACCAAAATCTCTCCTGTCATATGATCTGTCAACATGAAAATTCACAAGGTTGCACTGGAACAATGGCTCTTACATTTATTTAATTGTCTCTACTTTTTGTTTTGTATAGTGGATTATTTCTTTAAGGCAGAAGTAACTTGAGTGCACATAACAAAAACAAAGCAACAGTTTTTGCTGTGCTAAGCACACTCTGGATGTCTTTTAACACAGCGGTCCCCAACCTTTTTGGGACCACGGACCGGCTGAGGAAGGCGGGGCACCCCCCCTGCGCTCGTGCGCACGCGCGAAGTAGCGCTCTCTCAGGTGCATGCGTGAAGCGGTGGGAGAGCGCGCGGGCGTGTGCCAGCGGGCACGCAATAGCTCCTCCACCCCTTCGTGCATGTGCTGGAGCACCCGCCTGTGTGCGCGCCCCCACCCCTTCGCGCAGGCGCACGGGCGCATACGTGAAGGGGTGGGGGAGCGCTCACACCAGCGCTGGCATGCACGTGTGTGCGCAAAGCAGCTGTGGGGGGGAGTGCGGGGGGAGGGAGGTCTGTCTTCGCGGCCTGGTCCGGCTCAGGCCATGGACCGGCACTGGGCCACGGACTGGGAGTTGACGACCTCTGTTTTAACCTAATTATGCAAACAACAACTTTGCCCCCCCAGCAAACTTGGTACTCAACTTTCCGACCTTGGAAGGATGGAAGGCTGAGTCAACTTTGAGCCAGCTATTGGAAACTTGT
Source organism: Intellagama lesueurii (assembly GCA_037013535.1). Taxonomy (NCBI): domain Eukaryota; kingdom Metazoa; phylum Chordata; class Lepidosauria; order Squamata; family Agamidae; genus Intellagama; species Intellagama lesueurii. The sequence goes on from JBAJHW010000001.1 coordinate 104,991,819, forward strand.
CAGGATCATACTCAGGTTGTGAGCAGAGGCTTGACTGTAATATTGCAGTTTAACCACTGTGCCATGGGGCTTTTGGGTCATAGGAATCTGAATAGACATTTTACTTCACAGTTGTTTGCTAAAGTCACTCAAACACTCTCCAATGAGTCCCCTGACACTTTTTATTTGCCCTGTTTCTTGCTGGAACAGATCTTGTGTGTGTTCTTTACCATCAAGTCAGAACCAACTAATAGTGACCCTAATAGGGCTTTCAAAGTAAGTGAGTTACAGTATTTAAAGTGTGATTTTACCAGTTCCACATCCCCAGTGAATCAGAATAGACTTGACAGCACATGGTGGTGGTGGTGGTGATGATGATGATTATCTAGTCTCCTATCTTCCACCCTCTTCAACTGGGAATGGCCCAGGAAACTGCAAGCCTGCAAAAATAATTTTACCAGGACGTCAATTTCAACAAGCTGCAGGAAGAAGTAAAAGGGAGAAGTTAACCAATAAAAGTGACATATCTGTGATTATTTACTAAATGTACAGTCAGATAGGAAAATAGCTCACAACTGGTGCAAGCTACTTCCTAGTGATCACATGACATACAGGAGATCTGATCTGTGCCCAAACTAGACCTTTTTGGGCTAGTGGTAGCATTTTTTTTTTTTTTTTTTGGCTGGGCTAGACTAATTCCCACATAGAAATGTTGCTTCAAGGGAGATCCCTTCCAACAAAGTGAGCCTTTCTGGTGAGACCAGATGTGGTCCTTTCTTGCTGCTGTTGGCTATTGAGATAGTAGGTGCCAGTTGATGAGAACTAAGCAATAATGGGTGCTCTACTGAGGGGAGACTTGAAGCTAATTCTGCTCTTTAGGTCCCTGAATTTTTTATGCTGCATAGCTAGAAGTTTTTAAGCCATACATTTCCAATCTTCCAAGAGTAGCGTCCCAGTGCTAGAGATTCCTGGATGAAATGGATTCTCTAGAGCCATTTTAATCAGGCTTCAGGCCTGGGTATGGGACAGTGTGAGCGGTTGAGCTTGGGCACTCAGGAGGGATCTATTTGCTTGCCCCACTAGCTTCTTAAGGGTACTTTCCAAGGATATCTGTTGGGCACCAGTGAATCCCTTCTCCTATGTTTTACCACAGAGTGAACTCTCCATGAAGACAGGAAATAGGAGAGACCTGGGGGTTGGGAAAGGTGAGGGAAAGCTTGCCAATGGAGTTTCCCATCAGGAGGAGAATAAAAAGGAGACAGAGGAAATGCTGGGGCAGTCAGCAGGAAGGATAAACAAGACAGCAAAGCAGAGGACTGGGCAAACACAGCAGATTGGAGTTTGAGCACTTCATGCAGGGGAGGGGTATCAGGAGACAGGTATCTAGTTGTCTCGTGTGCTCCCAGAGGTATCTGGTGGGGCCACTGTGAGATACAGGAAGCTGGACTAGATGGGCCCTTGGCCTGATCCAGCAGGGCTCTTCTTATGTTCCTTATGTTATATGTTATGACTCTGCTATGTATGCTGGATTTGCTGCATCAAAAGTTAGTCTTCCCTTGAGTTCCTTCTTCCTCTACTCACTGCTGAAGGGGAAAAATAGAGGACCCTAAAGAGCCTAACAAAGTTGAGAACAGGCCAAGGGTCATGCCTGAGGTTAAGGGGAGAGGGGAGATGTCTGGCTGAGCTAGAAAACTTACCCCCAACCCAGCAATGTCATTTGCATGATGAGCAGCAATTCAGATGTCTATGGCGACTAGCAAGAGACAGCCAAGAAGGAAAGTTCATAATAAATGTTCGTTAGCTGGCTGAATACTGATTCTACATCTTCTTCAAGACGATGAATGACATAAGAGTGTAATTTGTTGCCCCCAGAGGAGGCATTACCCTTCACAGACAGAAACAGTTTTCTCGAAGGCTTTCACGGCTGGGATCTGATTGTTGTTGTAGGTTTTTCGGGCTGTTTGGCCATGTTCTGGAGGTTTCTTGTCCTAATGTTTTGCCAGTCTCTGTGGCCGGCATCTTCAGAGGACAGGAGCTAGAACTCTGTCTGTGTTCTGGTGTAGTGTGTGGGATTGTTGAGTATTTGTAGCTGTGGGATCAGGTTTTTGTTCTTTTCAGGAGATTGGATGATTCCTGTGATCAGGGTGTTTTTTGTTATGGGTGTTTTGTTGCGATAAGGGGGGAGATGATCTGTCACTGTGATTGATGGGTGTCGTTAGCTAGTCTTTTGTGTGCAGTGATCGTCGGTCCTTGTGGCTGGGTAGAGTTCATTGACCTTTTTGCAGGCTGTATTTTTCAGTGCTGGGAGCCAAGCTTTGTTGATTTAGACTTCCTTCTTTTTTGTTGAAGCTGTGCTGGTGTTTGTGGATTTCAATGGCTTCACAGTAGCTGAACATGCCCTGAAACAAGCTCGACATGAAATCCTATTTCACAGAAGTACTGGACAACACCAGCAATCATTATGTTAGACTACACAGGGAAGATGCTGGCCACAGAGACTGGCGAAACATTAGGAAGAAAAACCTCCAGAACACGGCCAAACAGCCCAAAAAACCTACAACAACCACCAGAAGCAGTTTTGGTTGCATTGGTGGATGACGTGTACTGGGAACTGCTCTCTCTGTGTGTGTGTGTGTGGGGGGGGGTTCTGGTCAGTCTTAGAGGACTGATTTCAGAAGGTGGTGTGGAGTGACTCCTGTTTGCCACCTTGGCCATTAGCTTCTGTTGACCCTCAGGTCTTTCTCTTGTTCTGTGTATCATTTAACACATATGTGGAACTGCTAGGAGAGGTTGTCCAGAGTTGCAACCTATATGCTGATGACACTCAACTCTATTTCTATCCAATTCCAGGGAAGCTGTTTCTGTCCTAAACTTGTTTCTGGGTTCAGCAAAGGACTGGATGAGTGCAAAGAAAATATAGCATTGTCTTCCTGTTGTCTGACGAGGTCCTACTGGTTAGTCAAAAAAACAGATCAGGGAACAGGGATTCAGGCTGTGCTGGAAAGGGTTACATGCTGCCTGGAAACTCAGGTTTGCAGCTTGGGTTTACTTCTAGATTCATCTGTGAGCCTGGATGCTATGGTCTCAGTGGTGTCCAGGAATGCATTTGCACAGTTAAGCTGGTGTACCAGTTGTGCTTGTTCCTGGAGATGTCTTACTTGGCTACACTGAAACACACCTTAGTTATATATATCCTGACTGGATTACTATAACACACTCTGTGTGGGACTGCCTTTGAAAGACCGTGTCCTCCCATCCAAGGCTACTCAGGTTTTAAGAGTTGCTGGAGAGTCCCTTCTCACAGTCTGGCCACATGCAGGGGCCTGTTTAGTGAGGACTTAGGAAGAGGGCCATTTTGGTGGTTGTGGTCAGCCTCTTGACCCCGTAGCCAAGAGAGGCCATGTTTGCCCCCTTCCAGCTATCCTTCTAGCAGCAGATAAAGATCTTTTTATTCAGGCAGGCCTTCAGAAACTAAGTGCCTCAAATTAAAAGATTTTACACAATGTGCAGGTTCTCTTTTTAAAGGTAAACATATATTGGTATTTTTCATTAAATATTTTCAAGTGTTTTCATTTTAATACTATAATGAATTTTATTTTATTTTAATGTTTGTAATTCTATCATATTTTAATTTTCTATTTTTTTAAATGTTTTGGAAGCCATCCTGGTAACATATAAATACAATAAATAAATAAATAAATAAATAAATACATGAACCATTCAGTCAGATAGGTTTCTGATACTAGTAAGGTCCAACATGTAGATATGGATCAGTAGTATGTCTGTGGAAGCAGCTTTGTGGTACTCAATTCCTTGTCTTCTGGTATTCTGGAAAGTATGTGAAATGTTTATTTTCTGTTTGAAGGATCAGCATGGCTGATTAGTTTGTTTGTTCAGTGCTGTACATATGTTCTTTCAAATTTGTTTTATTTATTTCATATTTTCATACTCTGCCTTGACTGCAAGGTGGAAAGCCTGCCAACAAATGATTTCAATCCATTATACATAAATAAATGCTTTCTTGATAATGTGAAGTAATCTAATAAGTAGGACTTTTGTGGTGCAGTGAGTAACTGCAGTACTGCAGTCAAGAGTCTGCTCACAACCTGAGTTCAATCCCAGTGGGCTCAGGTTGCAAACTCAAGGCTGACCCAGCCTTCCAGTCTTCCAAGGTTGGTAAAATGAGAACCCAGCTGACAGAGAAGGGAGATGTGTGGCCTGCATAATTTTAAAGAAATGTAAACACTCCAGAGAGTGCATGAAGCACTATGTGGGAGTATATAGCAGGGGCAGCAGCATTTTTTCCTTTTAAATTTTTAAAAATTATTTCTTAAAACATTGATTGCTACATCACTTCATCAATACATTTGGCATTACAACCATCTACCCAGTTCTCTCCATTTGGCCAATGAAGTAGCCGGTGGAGCAGCAGAAGACCAGCAGGTGCAGAGCAAGCGCAGAGTGGGCATGCCTGGATACGGAGGATGGTCCACACACCAGGAGCATCACCCCACAAAGCAGCTGGAAGCCTTCCCCCCCCCATTCTTATCTTTTCAACATTAATTGGTTGGGGTCACCTCCCTGGTGTTTCCCCCTTGGTTTCTAGTGAGTATTATGACACCAGGTGGCACATCCTAGACTCTCAATTTATCGGTGTGTCACTTTTTTAAAAAAAATAATAATAAAATAAAAGTCTTTAAGAATAGCATGCTCCTAAAACAGAAAAGAAATGAGTTGATTTCAGAATCGGTTTAAATCACCAGAAATAATAAATTGATTTTCATTCAGTGCATGTGAACATGGCCACCAGTTTATATATCATGTGACTGGAACCTGATTTTTAAAAAGTCTGAACAGAAATCAATTCAAATTGCCAGTGTGACCACAGCCTGTCACTAAGAATATATCTACTAATTATTATTGATAATTGTCAATTATTATTGATTAATTGTCAATTAATTGTATGCCATGTACAATAAACAGTTGGCATTTCTGAACCATCTTAAACTGTCATTAGAATTAATAAATTCACACACAGTATTTTCATATGAAAGGAGGAGGAAGTTGAGGCAGTTGTGCCTTTGGGGATGCTGCAGCAGAAACACGTGCTATGGGATTGTAAAATGGATTGATAGTATAATGTTTTCTCTAGAAAACAAGTAATTCAGCAACATTTTTTTTAAAAAATCACATTCAGAATAGTTCTGCATTTTTGGTCATCTTATTAGGCACCCTGTTATTCAGAGACTGAGGAAATCGATGAAACAGGGATTCCAAATGGTTATAAAATAAACAACAAAGTAAACCACATCTGTGCTGCCAAGGTATATTGGCTGTATATCAGTTTAACTATCACATCTTTCTGCAGAGAAGCTTTACAACATGTTTAAAATGTAGGAACTCTCTGGTTGAGAAAGCTCCCAAGCCTAGTGTTGCCCTCACATCTTACTTGTGGGCTTCTGGTTAGGCACTGTGGGGAATGGGATACTGGACAGGATAGACCTTTGGTCCAGCAGGGCTCTTTCTATGTTTTTATGTCCAGTAAATAATGCATGACAGTATGACATATGGCAGGTAGTCAGTCAGCCCGTGATTTAGTCAGCCATAAGTTTCAGATGCTGTGTATGCACCTGACTGATTAACCCTTTGAATTCTCCGATCTGGTTACAGAAAAGTAAAGCTGAAGAATTATAGTGTGGAAATGAATACTATATAGCAGTGGTCCCCAATCTTGGGCCTCCAAATGTTCTTGGACTTCAACTCCCAGAAATCCTGGCCAGCAAAGGTGGTGGTGAAGGCTTCTGGGAGTTGTAGTCCAAGAACATTTGGAGGCCCAAGGTTTGGGACCACTGATATAGGACAGCCCTTGAGCTGGAATTTTTGTTGCAGGGCTGTAACTAGGCCAACCAGGGCTATGCCACAGGGTGCCAAGCTTAGAGGCTGCAGGGGCTGTGCAATCCTCTGTTTATCCTCCAACAAGCTAAAGGCAGGGATAGCTTCACAGCTGAAGGCATGACGGGAAGAGTAGTCACTTGCACTCTGATAGTGCTTGGCTTGGCAATGGGGTGGCACTTTGCTTCCCGCCTTTTATTTCTGTTATGTCAGTGTGTCCTGGAAGTTTCTTTTGGTGTTTGTTTGTTTTTCAGGTTTGCCCTGGATGCCACAATTGCTAACTATAGCTCTGTTTTCTTATAATTGTTTAACGAAGAACCTTACAACAACACAAACTCACAGAATCTCCAGCCAGTGTTGTGGCTCAAAACGCCACAATGGATGCGCGTGACGAAAACATTTATTTTTGTTTCATTTTGGGGGTTTTCAGAGGGTACCTTTTGTTGAATTTCTGGCAAAAATCTCCTTTTACTACATAGCAGAAATATAGAGATCCACAGAAGAAAATAGTTATAAATTCCCCAGAATCCACCCTTTTCTCATTAACTGGCACTTAAAGTCTCAGTAACTCACTCTGAGACATTTATGGGAGAAAGAATAATAAAAAACATTTATTTACAGTTGCTTGAAATTGCAGACTTGTGTATACTACTTTCTTTACTGCACAAATACTAGCAGCCAATCGAACAGATCAACAAACGACTACCACCAACTGACAATAGAGAGGGATAGAACACTTAGCAAAGAGACTGGGTTCTCTTTGAATTTCAAAAGCTGGAAGAAATCATTGGTTAGTGCTGGGTAGATGGACAATCACTCTAGCCCCCTAAAGTTCCTCTCAGTCACTCAAACTATAAACAGCATGTGTGGTTGTAAATAAAACTCCAACACCTCTTTTGTTTTCCTATTTTTTATGCACTGATCCTTTAGTTTAACACAAAAGAGATTACCTCTTTCAGTTTATTTTGTTCTGCTCTTCCTCATTCATGTTTTCTGGTTCCAGTTCAGAAAAGCCCTAAAGAACCCATAAAATCTACTCAAAAAAAGAAGAGAAAGAAAGAAAGAAAAGAAAAGAAAGAAAAAAGGAAAGGAAAGGGGGAGAGAGAGAGAGAAAAGGAGAGGCAAGGCAGCAGAGAACCAACCTACTCCAAAAGCAGGCAACAGTACAAGCAACCACAAACAGCAGTATACAAAACAGTCCCCCAAACCTACCAGAACATAAATCTTTAACAGAATAAATGCACAGTAAGTTAACCTAATAACAATTTAAAAAAATTAATCAAACAGGAACAACACTCCATACACACATATAGGGTAAAAAAATAGCAAAATACACACCCACACAGCCCCTCTCCCACAAACCAAGAAGAGCAAAAAGTAGAAAGATCCTCCAAAACAAAAATGACTAGAATATGAGATTTATTTTCCCTCTCTTTGATGTCTTTTCTTGTCTTCCTTGGGTCCAGGAAGCAGCAGGAGGTAGGCAGCAAAAATAATCCAGGAAAGGAAATGACCGAAGGGGGGAAAATCTCCAAAGTAATTCAGGGGTGATTCTAAAATTAATCCCAAGTGAACAAGCTGGTAGAGGCACCGGCCTAGCAGCAGCAGCAGCAAAAATAATTTAAAGAAATGAGGTGGAGGGAATTCCCCTAAAAATTGGGAATAGGAGAGGAAAGAACTCAACAGGCACAGGCAGGCAAACACCAATCCAGGCCTTTTTGTTGTTGTTTAGTCGTTTAGTCGTGTCCTACTCTTCGTGACCCCATGGACCAGAGCACGCCAGGCCCTCCTGTCTCCCACTGCCTCCCGGAGTTGGGTCAAATTCATGTTGGTAGCTTCGATGACACTGTCCAACCATCTCATCCTCTGTCATCCCCTTCTCCTCTTGCCTTCACACTTTGCCAACATCAGGGTCTTTTCCAGGGAGTCTTCTCTTCTCATGAGATGGCCAAAGTATTGGAGCCTCAGCTTCAGAATCTGTCCTTCCAGTGAGCACTCAGGGTTGATTTCCTTCAAAATGGATAGGTTTGTTCTCTTTGCAGTCCAGGGGACTCTCAAGAGTCTCCTCCAGCACCACAATTCAAAAGCATCAATTCTTCGGCGGTCAGCCTTCTTTATGGTCCAGCTCTCACTTCCATACATCGCTACTGGAAAAACCATAGCTTTGACTATGCGGACCTTTGTCGGCAAGGTGATGTCTCTGCCTTTTTACATATTCAAAATTCCCACTCCCCCCACTGGATATTCTGATTGGTTGCTGATAGCATTCCTCATGACTCTATTGCAAAAGAAAAACAAAAGAACATGGAACTTTCATGTTTGCCTCTTTTGTGAATGTTAGGTCTCTCCTTTGTGACTCAACAAAAGAAAACCTGTCTGTTATGTCCCCGTCCCCCCCAGTTAAACAAAGAAAGAACCATACCTAAGTGTCAGCTCAAAACCTAAAGCAATTCTTTCTGTGGATTGAGTAAGCAGAAACATACCTATATATCTGCAGCAAAATATTGAGAAATATTTCACATTGTTGGAGGAATTTTGCACACTTGTTAGGCCAATCTATACATGGTCAGGAATGAATAACAGATTTTAGTATTTGCTGGAGGAAGAGATTTGTACTGTTAGGGAACTTCTGCTTGTTTGTGAAATAGGTGGGGGTGGGTAGAAGAAGTTTGACTCAGAACTAATTATATTTGTTTAGTTTCTGAGGACTAAGTGTATCTTGCAACACGCCTCATAAGAACTATTACAGGCAAATATTTGGAGTAGCTTCTGTGTTAGCCAGTCTATTTGATTAATTCCTAAAAACAGCTAAGGGGGAAAACCAGTTTCAGCTATTCATTAGAAAACAGGCTTCAACAGACAGTGAGATCATTCCAAGAACTGTTTGCTAATTGTGGAGGTCACTCAGCTGAAAAATGCTTAAGGTGGTCATGGCAGCTCAGGGTGATATTGCCCTCTTGCACATACATAATGAAAGATGTAAAAAAAAAGTTGGTATTTCATATAAAGACACCACTCGTCAGACCCTTTTATTAAGGTAGCCTGCTTTCTGTCACATCTAACTTTCTTTAGAAAGATGGAGTCAGCTTATGAACTGGGTTGCTGAGAGTTAATGCGATAGGCATAATGGATATAGCCTCTTTGTAGAAATGCAGATACCAAGATTCAGATGATGAAGCCCAGTTGCTAACTATCATTCTCAGCCTGAAGTACCTGGTAGGGTCACTATGAAGGTGAAATAAAGGGAGGGAGAGAAGCAAATATATATTGACTTTATATACCATGTTTCCCCGAAAATAAGACAGGGTCTATATTTTGCTCCAAAAAATGCATTAGGGCTTATTTTCAAGGGATGTTTCCCCCCCCCCCCCCCCCATGTACAACAATCTACATTCATTCAAATACAGTCATCATGTCATCTTCTGGCTGCTGCACAATGGTGGAGGACAGGATTTCATCACTTAACTGGGGCTTATTTTGGGGGTAGGGCTTATATTACGAGCATCCTGAAAAATCATTTTGTTGTTGTTTAGTCGTTAAGTCGTGTCTGACTCTTCGTGACCCCATGGACCAGAGCACGCCAGGCCCTCCTGTCTTCCACTGCCTCCCGGAGTTGGGTCAAATTCATGTTTGTAGCTTTGATGACACTGTCCAACCATCTCATCCTCTGTCGTCCCCTTCTCTTGCCCTCACACTTTCCCAGCATCAGGGTCTTTTCCAGGGAGTCTTCTCTTCTCATGAGATGGCCAAAGTATTGGAGCCTCAGCTTCAGGATCTGTCCTTCCAGTGAGCAAAATCATACTAGGGCTTATTTTCAGGTTAGGTCTTATTTTCAGGGAAACAGGGTAGATGCAGAATAAACAGTATTTAAAGCTGCATCCTAACCTTGGCTAGTGGACCAAATATGTCCTAAACTGGTATTCCTGTCTCAGATGATGATAAATGATTGTCAACTTGAAACACCGGCTTTATAAAGCCATTTTGTAGTCTTCCCCTTCCTGGGCCCCTTTCATACTTCCTGTAAATGCTTAATATCAGTTGTGGTCTTTAACTATATTTCTTGAGAACTCCTGCCATTGCTGTTACTTCTCTCCCCCTTCTGCCTTCTCAGTCTTTACATTCTACCTTTTGTTCGTATGATCAATGTATTTGTTTCCAATGCTCTCTTCTTCAAGCCATTCTGGCCGAGGCAAAGACTAACTTGAATTTCCTAGCATTTCAGGGCAGAAGAATGGGGCCATGTCTTATTTGGACATTCCATTATTTCACTATGTGCTGTTCAAGCCTTCTCAAAGAAGAGTCATACGAAGTTGAGAAATGGAACAGAACAATATGTAAAGTACATTGCATATGCAGCATTCTTAAGCTGGATGTGGCTAAATACCACTGGTGACATCATTACGATACTTCACTGCTCTCTAAAATGGAGTGGAGAACATTCTGTTTCAAGCAAGGGTGATCACAGGACTGACCTTTTAGTCCTCTGTTGAATACTGCGATAGAATCTACATTATGTTTTATGAACTAGCAACATATTCAACTGTAAGCCTTTAAATATTACTAAAATCATAATTATGATTTTGGTTAAGAATTATGGTTGATCCTAACAAAAGTAGTGCCTGCCCATAAAAGTCATAATATCTGTATTTGGAAAAAGAAGGAAACAATTCTGGTATTATATCTGAGGTCATCTTCCCTAGCACGCATCTAAACAAAAGCAACATCCTTTAAACAACTCTTGATTATTGAAGTTTCTTTGTTGTTCAGAGCTCCCTGTTCTGCATCATTATCATAGCCTCTTGCCAAAAGAATCATATTTTGTCTTGTGCAACAAAAACAAAATCAATCCCAAAGTATTTTGTCACAAAACTAATAGATTTATTTAAATGTGAACTTTGGGGATTGGAGTCTTGTTCTTCAGACACATGAAGTAAAATATTTCTGCCTCAAGTTTATATTTGTAGTGTACATGGTTGCAGTAGAGGACTGACTGAAATGGGGTATAGATACAGGTAATGAACGTTCATTATGACAATAGCATTATTAACAGAGGTAATTAACTTACAAAATGGTGGTTTCAAAAACATCCTGATAATAAGTAGAGTAATTAGCTTATCTAGATTGTCCGCTGGTTGATACACAACAGTTAGTATGTTGCCTTTAAGTGGTGAAGGAATGACTTTTGCTTTCTGGGGAAAGTTGGTTATGCTTAGGGTTGCCACATACATAGGTACCAAAAGGAGGACATAGAAAGACAAAAAAGAGGACAGAGGAGGACGTATTGAATGTTTCATTTGAATCATTCCGGATTAAACCCGCAATCAATACAATTTTATTACAATAGCTGCCAATAAATGTATCTTAGTGAACCGACCAAGAAACAGTCATGTTAAAAAATAAAAATACATTCAATGGAGGCTTTTTTTTTTCAAAATACCAAAAAACATTATTTAAACAGCCAATTGTACAATTATTACCTTATAATCTTTATTAATTACACGACATATTTCTCGGAGGAGCCAACTTTTCGCAGAAGATCTTCATTAGCAATCACATATGCATAAAACTGTTCACAGGTAATATTCTTCAAATTGTACTTCCGATTGGGAGCAAAGAAAATAAACCCGAACCCACCCTGGGCTGGCTGCAGGATCCCCCGGCCGCTCACACTGTACACTGGCTCGGAGGCAACCTTGCTAATCTGGACGCCCAAACAAGGCTCTGGCGCAGGCAGGGGGAAAGTGGCACTGGGCAAAGCTGAACGAGGCAGCCTCCCCTCCCCCGAGGGTCCTAAGTTCAAGGCTGGGGAGTGTGGGAGTTGCAGTCCCCGAAAGGGACTTTGAACACACACAGTCCGGGTGCTCGCCTTCCCATTGATGTGCTCGGGCGCTGCTTGCTCGGCGGTTGGCGGTCCGCTTGCGCTGCCTTTCTGAGCTCCACGTGGGCTGGGCGGGCATGGCGGATAGCCGAGCAGCTGCCACCGCGGCAGGACGGGGCGAGGGCTGTGCTCAAGCGGCAGGTAACGGGGGGCGGGCAGGTGGGGGCGGGGAAAGAGAGGGGGAGGGGGGTCCTTCCACCTCTCCCCCTCTCATCCAAAATTATAACATAAAATATACAAAAGCTGGACATTTTAAAGGTTTTTATCTTTGCCTGCCGGACGGAGGACATTAGGCTAAAAAGGAGGACATGTCCTCCTTTTGCCAGATGTCTGGCAACCCTAGTTATGCTGAGGCCAGCATTTTGCCAATGGGAATATAGATATAGAGGCCAGTGGGGATTTTTTTTTAAATTGGACTACAAATTCCATAATTCTCCATTCTCAGAGTTCTATCTGAGAGAGACATACCTTACAGATACCTAAATGTGGTTTTCCTAGGAGAAAAGCCTTAACTGGGAAGCACTGAGGCTTCACTAGGCCTAGCCCCACCACACTTCCTGTTCCTGTCTCAGTACTAGTTGGGAACTTCTCAGAATGTGAAGCTTCCATGGAGCTAGGCCTGGCTAAGCCTGAAAGCCTCCCAGCTGGGACATTCAGATGTCTGTAAGGTATCTGTCTCTCAGGTAGAACTCTCAGAATGGAAAATTGTGGGATTTGTAGGCCACAAAATCAAAAACTTCCATCCTTATAGTATTCTGTTGTTAATTACTGGATACGCAAGATAAATCACAGGAACAAATTCCGTTAATTGGTGAGGTGATTGTGCAACAACCAGGCAAGAAACGAGCACCTTGCCAACTAGCTGAATCTGCTTCCATTGTTACCATTGAGCACACGGTAATCTGCCTGCAGTATGCTAAAAAGCCCCAGTCTCCATTTAAGCCTGCAGGTGCATACTGGAATTTATGGATATAACCTCCTCCAGCTGTCATGTGTTTTCGCTTTCCACAAATCAGATTTCATTTATAATAATTTGCAATATATTAGGCCAGTTCTGTTTTGTTCGCATTTTGTCACACCGTACAAGGCATCTTTAAACATATGACCCGGCAACTGAGACTGGCTTGTTAATTCAACAACCCACATCCCCTGCTAAATTAAAGGTGAACCTCAAGATAAGTTTACTTTAAGATTTTCTTTCTAGAGGCTGGTTCACACATAATGGGACAAGAACCTTTTGTACCATTTAGACTAATAAAGATAATTGATTGTAATGTAAAGACTAATTATTTTAAACTGGAGGTGGCATGCTGACTAGCTGTGATTGGCCCATTATTGACACAAGCTCTCCCATTATTGACACAAGCTCTCCCATTATTGACACAAGCTCTCCCACTGCATGAAGCAGGAAGTGAAGAACCACTGCTGATGTGCACTGCCTGTAGCACTTCCTGGGAAGGGAGATGAAGAGACAGAGGGCGCCATTAGGGCTTTTCCACCCACCTCTACCTGCCTGCATACGCTGGACTTTCTTCTGCCACCTCTGGAAATGCCTCAGCCCCAAAGACTCTCACAGTTAAGGCTTGATGGGAAAGGATAGACCCCCAAATACCCTATGTGTCCAAGCAATGTGTTTGGCCATCCCTTCCTAGAATGCCTCAGCGTAATGCCCAAAACTGCCCAATGAGAGGCCAGGATATATAAATGGGCAGCAGTGTTGGCAGTGCTGCTTATCTCTTTCCCCTCCTCTTCTTCCTCCTCCCTCCTTTTTTTGTGTTGCAGAGATGTGGAGGACTCCTTGGTTGGGATGTGCAAGGGGATGGTGGCAACAGGGAGGAAGAGGCTGCTGGTGGTTATAAGCCATGCCTGAGGCAGCATAGAGTGGGTGGTAGTGGCAGCTCTGCCACCACCCCAATCACTTTGCTATTTGAAGCAGCTGCCTCAGTTTGGCTAACAACCAGTCAGCCCTGAATAGGCCTCTGCTTCTTTTACACACTGTTACTTGTTTATTAACACATATCTCCCCTTCACAGTTGATAGTGCCTGTTGTCTAAATCTCAGTATGTATGTGACAAGGACACCCGCCTCACAGCATGAATCTTTATTTATTTATTTATTTGTATTAGAACGTTGCACAATTTAAAATTATGTATGTATATAAAATATAGGTAAAATTTAAAACAAATTAAAATCTTAAGATAATTAGAATATTTCTGACCAGAAGCTGGTACTTCAATAGTGTTATCTTGGCCATTTGCTAGATCTTCTTTTATACACGTGGTGGGGCATAAATTGTATGCATGTAAGTGCTGCATTGATTTAATTTCTCCAAAGTCATAGAAAATTTGTCCTGTATCCAAATAGCTCCATTTTACTTGATTATTTGATGATCAAGCATGAATGAAGCCTAGACAAATATAATATTAACTTGTGGAATAATGACAAACAAAAACTGAAGCATTTTCATCATTGCAGTTTGAGAATATTTTGAACCACATGAACTTAACATATCTGGCCTGTTGTTCATTAACCACTTATCTCAGAATCTAAATGAGTAACATAGGAGTTGTTGCAAAATCACAGCTCCCATATAAATTGCCATCAGGCCTTGGGCAAATATTGGTTTAAGCCAAAGACATAAGTGTTGTTCAAGAGGTCACAGAGTTGATACACAGTGCCTTACAGATGATCATTACTCTTATGGAGAGCAATCCTAAATTATAATTATACTGGAATGGAGGGTAAGAAGATGCTGCCCCTGCCCCAGCAGAAAATACATAATAGTCATAGCCCAAGAAGGGAGCAAAAACCCCACACCATTTGGGGTGAGTGTGTGTCTCCAAACCATGCAAAAATAGCAGATGACGCCCTCCCCAGCACACTTCCCTATGTCGCCATATCCACAAGGCATAATGGTACCAGAGCATTTTGGCTCATTGAACCCTAACAGCACTGTCAGCGATGATTCCACTACTGCCAGTCCCCAGGCATCCTTCCAGTTTTCCTTTTGCTATTCGCAAAAGCAGTTTCTGAGCACAACCCACAAGGGAAAGGCAGAAGAGAACTTATATCACTTCCAGAACAGGAGCGTTGCAGAGAACACATACAGCTGTCTTAGGGCTGGTATCTAAAACCTATTTCTTTATGTGTTATATTTATTTATTTATTTTAAAATATAACATAAACATAAATGACAAATAAAATCACAACTCAAATATACAGTGTAACCCACCACCATCGGGAATATAAATTTTTATATATTTTTTTCATGTGCCCCGTCGCTTTCCAAAAATATAATGATTCTTGTGTTAGGGTATAACCTTTATATTTTGTAAATGCATATTCTATATAAGGGTTCCAAATCCCATTAAAACTATTTTCCTTCAATAATCCTTTTCTAACTTTCAATTCACAAGCTAATTTATTGTTAATAGCTAGATTCCACATCTCATTATACCATTCTTCCAACACCAATTGGTTATTATTTTTCCAATTCCTTGCAAGTATCAGTCTAGCTGCTGTTAACATAATAATAACTAGTTCCATTTTCCCTTATCTAATTGACAGTTTCCAAATATATCTAACAATGCTAACATTGGACATCTTTTTATATCTGTCCCTAGAATTTCTTTAATCTCATTCAATATAATAATCCATTCCTTCTGTCCCTATTCACATGCCCACCACATATGATAGTATGTTCCCCTTTCTTGTTTACATCTCCAGCACATAGATGATTGATAACTCTTTATTCAATGTATTCAGTTTCATTGGTGTTAAATACCATCTCCATATTACTTTATAACAGTTTTCCTTTACCCTAACTGTGCTCTATTTATATCTCACCTTTCCCCAGAAAAACTCAAGGCTGTCTTAGACCAGCACTCTAAGCACTACACACCACACTGACCCATTCAGAAAGGCCAAGAGCCTTTTGACAAACAGCCAAAGGGAGGGACCAGGACACAGAACAAGGGCAGGCACAGAACACCTACGACATTTGCTGTCTTACCAAAGAGACAAGAGCTTAAATTATCATGAGTGTATTTATTGTTCCCTGTCAGACACATGTTTTCATCAAGCCGACACAGATCTAAATTACATAATAGGATATTATATCTTAAGCCAC
Source organism: Intellagama lesueurii (assembly GCA_037013535.1). Taxonomy (NCBI): domain Eukaryota; kingdom Metazoa; phylum Chordata; class Lepidosauria; order Squamata; family Agamidae; genus Intellagama; species Intellagama lesueurii. The sequence continues at coordinate 105,007,697 of JBAJHW010000001.1, forward strand.
CATTTAGGAGGAGCAAGATGCCTCACCTTAAGGAGAGAATGCAATAAAATTGAATTGAGCCTATAAATTGAAATATCCATTGTGTTCAGTCTGTTTGTGTTGGCAAGATAAAGTCAAACAAGAGATCGGAGAAGAGCAAGTTGGCAAAACGATGGAATACTTTCTCCAGAGAGAGAGTGGCCTGGTAATAAACCAGAGCCATGTGCCTGCTAGCAAATGGGTTTTATAAGTGTATCCTGAGAAGCAAATTGTTAGTACCGTTCCTATGGAATGCTTTTGTTAAGAGATAAGGGAAATACCAGTTTACATGTGGTGTTAATGGCATAAGAAGCCGTTATTGGTCTGTCTAGCTTAACATTGTCTACACTACCCTAGGAAACCTCTAGCTGGAGGGTTGAATGCAGTTGCCAGGTCTTTTCAAGGTCCAGTCAAAGTCCCACCACTCAGGAAAGGTGACCTAGTGACATAGGCTGTGTTGTGTGAATGACCACGTAGGGTCACTGGAGCATCTTGAAGAAGTGGTTCTCAAAGGCTCCCCTTGCCTCTTATCTTTCCTGATGGAACAATTCCCTTTTCCTTGTTGCCCATCTATTTCCCCGGATACTCCATCTGGGGAAAAGAACGACAATGGCACAAAGGGGAAAAGGCATCTCCCAGTTCCCTTTGCCCCACTTTCTCTTTACCTTTTGCTGCTCAGCTGATCACCAGAAAAAAAGAAAACAAAAGCTGGGGATTAATTGATATAGGGGCAAGTCAGCAAGGTATTTCCCCTCAAGGAAGTTCTTCTGATTTGAAAACAAACATGCCACAGGCAGCCTCCTTCACCCTCCTGGAGACAGCCATAGAATACTGAAGGGCATATTAAAAAAAAAAGTTAGAAAGACCATCCTCTGAATGTTAAAGCTACATTAGTCTCATATACTCATCATTATTGTTTGTGTATGCATGTGCGTATGCATGAGAGAAACAGGGAGGGAGAGTCAATATCTAGCTCACCTATCTTTGCCTCTCATTCTGCCCCCTACAGGAATGTGAGCCTTCTAAACTCAAAATATTTAATTGTGGTGTCTCTCTGCCTTATCTGGAAATGTTGAAAATGGATCCTGGGAACTTTAACAGGCAAAATGTGTGTTCTACCACCATTGAGCTACAGCTAAAGAGGAAGGAAAACATCCAGGTTCCACAGAGTATGGATGCAAAAAAGACACCATCTCTCAGTAGAAGCTAGGGATGAAATGTTCCAAGTACTTACTGAAATAGTACTGTATTAAGCATCTTAAATGTTTGTGCTGTATCCCCATTCCAGCAAAAAAGTTGCATTAGGAATGAGTACCTTCCATTTGAATGTTAGGATAAACAAGTGTAATAATTTGTTTAATTTTTTGTAGTATTGCAATAAGGTTAATACTATTGCTTGTCACTGTGGTTGCTGTATTTCACCTTTCCAATTTCAACAGCCTAATCTGCCTATTGGGCAAATGCTTTTCACTTTCACGTGCAGTTTACTTTTATATTGTACTTACCTGGGTTTTTAGACATTTAGAAACGTTGCATATCTGCATGCCGGATAATGGAGCACAAGGTTTATATATGCAGTGGAACATGGATTTGGGCTGGAAGGGGATCTGAAGGGTAATTGAACTAGACTGATCTAGTTGCATTGCTGATGAACACTTTCCTTGGGGCTGCTTTTGCAATCATTTTTTCTCCCTCAGGAATGTTTTTCCAAAAAAAAAAGAAAGAAATTAATTAATTACCTTTCCTCTAAGTACCCCTGCAACACTCAGCTTCACTGAGTGTGACATTGGGTTTGTGTTGCATTTCTCTTTAGAAAACACACTCTGGCTATAATCCAATAGTAAGGCACAACCAGAGTAGGCTGATTGAATCAGTGGAATTTAAAGAGAAGTTGACTTACCAAACCCCACTGATTCAACGGGCCTCCTCTAGTTATGACTTACTACTGGATTTCAGCCTCTTCTCTCTTTTTAATACCTTTTCTCCCTTCTTACTTCTCTTTCAGCCTGCTACTCCCTTCTCTCCCTAATTTTAAACCTATTTGCTTCCAACAGGTATTACCAGGGCATAAATAGATTGCTGTTGCCATAAATCCTAACCTATCACTTGCAGACATCTTTTGAAACATGGCCAAAGACAGCATTAAATTAGTCCTAGAGTGGCAGATTGCCCTGAAAATCTACTTAGCTCCATGGATATGCTTGCGATTTTTTGCCTTTAAGTATAATAATAACACTTGCAAAACCTGGGTTGTTTGAAAAAAGTACAAAGTACAATAACTAAATCTAAAATGCTTATGTTGATATCTGTGTCAGAATTGATAGTAGATGGAATTTGGTATTGACACTCAACAACTCTGACACTTTTCAGTGATTCAGCACAACCGAGCTGGCCAATTGACGTAGAACCCATGCACATCTTGCACTGATTTCCTGACTATTGGATACCAAGGTCAGCTTAGATGGGACACCTCACACTGGGGAAGGAGGCACAAGAAACCTGCTGACATCTTGTGTACCTTTTAAAAAAAACACACACTAACTATTTCCTCTGCTCTATTCTGTATCATGCTGCATTTTCCTGAAATTGCTTAATTTTTGGTTTCATTGTAATTATTATATTTTGTTATCTGCCATCAGGTTGCTTCTGACTTAATAACAACTCTATGATCAGAGTCATTAAAATCCCTGCTCAGTTCTTGCAACTAAAAGCTGTTGGTTCCTCTATTGAATCAATCCATCTCCAGTTATTATGTTGTTGTTGTTGTTGTTTAGTCGTTAAGTTGTGTCCGACTCTTCGTGACCCCATGGACCAGAGCACGCCAGGCCCTCCTGTCTTCCACTGCCTCCCGGAGTTGGGTCAAATTCATGTTGGTAGCTTCGATGACGCTGTCCAACCATCTCGTCCTCTGTAGTCCCCTTCTCCTCTTGCCTTCACACTTTCCCAACATCAGGGGCTTTTCCAGGGAGTCTTCTCTTCTCATGAGATGGCCAAAGTATTGGAGCCTCAGCTTCAGGATCTGTCCTTCCAGTGAGCACTCGGGGTTGATTTCCTTTAGAATGGATAGGTTTGATCTCCTTGCAGTCCAGGCGACTCTCAAGAGTCTCCTCCAGCACCACAATTCAAAAGCATCAATTCTTTGGCGGTCAGCCTTCTTTATGGTCCAGCTCTCACTTCCATACATCACTACTGGAAAAAACATAGCTTTGACTATGCGGACCTTTGTCGGCAAGGTGAGGTCTCTGCTTTTTAAGATGCTGTCTAGGTTTGTCATCGCTTTCCTCCCAAGAAGCAGGTGTCTTTTAATTTCGTGGCTCCTTTCACCATCTGCAGTGATCATGGAGCCCAAGAAAGTAAAATCTGTCACTGCCTCCATATCTTCCCCTTCTATTTGCCAGGAGGTGATGGGACCAGTGGCCATGATCTTAGTTTTTTTGATGTTGAGCTTCAGACCGTTTTTTGCACTCTCCTTTTTCACCCTCATTAAGAGGTTCTTTAATTCCTCCCCACTTTCTGCCATCAGAGTGGTATCATCTGCATATCTGAGGTTGTTGATATTTCTTCCGGCAATCTTAATTCCGGCTTGGGATTCATCCAGTCCTGCCTTTTGCATGATGTATTCTGCATATAAGTTAAATAAGCAGGGAGACAATATACAGCCTTGTCATACTCCTTTCCCAATTTTGAACCAATCAGTTGTTCCATATCCAGTTCTAACTGTTGCTTCCTGTCCCACATATAGATTTCTCAGGAGACAGATAAGGTGGTCAGGCACTCCCATTTCTTTAAGAACTTGCCATAGTTTGTTGTGGTCGACACAATCAAAGGCTTTTGCATAGTCAATGAAGCAGAAGTAGATGTTTTTCTGGAACTCTTCCAGTTATTATACACATTACAAAAAAAACTAAACAAAACTTCTGCTTTCAATGTCTTTCCAATAGCTCCTTCAATATTTTAATGCATATTTTTGACCATACTTATTGTCTGCATATCTTGCTTATATAAAGAAAGCTACTTCTAAAAATGGCTATTGCTTTCTTTCCAAACAATGCTGTGTTTAAAAAGTGTAACAGTTTCAATTTTCAAACTAATTGCTTAACTACTTCATGAGAAAATAAACCTCTCTAAAGGAATATGTGAATTAAAATGCAAACATGTTAATGTATTAAATTACTGGCCAACCCTAGTAATATGCAAAAACTGGGAGCACAAGAATGCATTATTATTATCCAGGTTCCTTCTCTAATAAATGTTTTTTATTTGTTTGTTTGTTTGTTTTAAATTGGTACTACTAGGAACAGATGAAAACCCTGCTACTTGAGAAGTATGTGCTACTGAGTTCAGTTGAACTTACTTTCTGGAAGGTGTACAGTACTTAAGGTTGGAACTCTGGGTAGCTACAACGTCATTACTGAACAAATGAAGTGATCTTGCAGTTCTTTTTGTTCTGTACTATCAAGTTGGAACTGACTCTAATAGGACTTTCAAGGTTAATGAGATATTTAAGGAGTGCTTCTACCAGTTCCACACACCCAGTAAGTTTCCATGGCTGAGTGGGGATTCAAACCCAAGCCTCCTGAGTCCTAGTCCATCACTCCATCCACTACACCTCACTGGATGATCTGACTACTCCTTCTGAAATGTATGTTTGCTTGCTTAGGATTCTAATCAGGATAAATATGAATTGCCCATATAGTAATAGTTCCAGACATGGGAAATAGACTTCAGTAACAAAGCTGGAGCATTTTATGAAGATGTTTCCTTCCCAGAGGTCTTTAGTACGGCTGAGCATTGCTCTTCACTGAGAAATACTACATTCTCCTATATAAAAAGCATATGTGTAAGAGTTAAAAATATTCTAACAGAAATGACAGATACTGTTGGCTCATATCTGAGAAAGGGAACTAAAATTCTGGTTTCACACAATAATTAATGCTGTATTTTCCAGTAAGGTCCATCTCCAAGAGCCTTGTATAATGTTAAATTGGAAGAAAAGCTCCACTCAACAAAGGTCTCCTGCAATGTCCTTCTTGCAGTTTCTGCTACTAATATTTCCTATGCACTTCACTGGTTATTGCCCTTTAATTGTCCAATTATCTGTCAATTACAGGCATTTCTTCCTTTTTCTTTTATTTATCTCTCTTATTTATTTCAAAAAGAAATAAAAATAATCAAAGGAAATAACCAGTTAGAGTGCTTCCCTCTCATTACAGGCTAATTCACCAGTTGTTCCCAAGTGATGCTGTATGCTCTGGACACAAAGCAAATAGAAACAGTGGAAACTGTTCCTTGCAGAGAATAACATGTTCTTTCTTCTTTTTCTTAAGAACAATTTTATTAAATGTTATTAAGAAAAAGTACAGTTTTATTAGGTTTTAACATATTAATGAAAATGACAGAGGAAAAGAATTAGTGAAACATACAATAAACATACCTGGTTCAATGCAAATAGTAAATGGAGTACAAATGACACACTGACAAAGATATTATACCAGATTACACAGAGAAACAGTTCGACCTAACTAGTGCATAGGTCTGTCAATCAAGAACATATTTCCATAAATTGGCATGAGAAGATTTGTTGTTATCAGTTATCATTAATAAAAGGATACCAAACTGAGTAACATTTATTGTGTCTAAGCATTTTGCATATTTTGCATTTCCAGAGTCAATTTCTCCATAACACGTATGAGAAACCAAAGGGCTAATAGCAATCTTACATTGGAAAACTGGCAGTTAGCCCTTTGGTTTAATGCAATTTCCATGCATGGAGCCAGAGCAAAACCAAGGAAGAAAATCCATTCCTTATGTAACAGGTATTGGTGGTCATCAACAAAGAAGGATAATTGTTCTAAAGCTGAAGAGATGGGTATTTTGGATCAAAAATGTTCCCATGCCATAAAACACCTTACCCTGAAACAGATATAATTGCTTGATATGACCATCACATGGAGCATTTCTAATTCAAAGCACTGTAGCATTGAAAAGACTCATGCAGGCTTGCACTTGGTTTTGTACACACACTAATTTTCATGGGCTAACATGATCTGGATCCTCATATATATAAAAAGAGTAAACAAAAGATAGCAATTCCACTTTAAACAGCTACTATAGAACGTGGGTTTCATATGCCTGGACATATGCTAAATATATTGAATGTTTTTATTGATAGGAATTGGAGAGATTTGGTATCTTTCCCTCGCCGTACTAACCAGTAGCAGAGGATCTAATCCTGTTATCTGGTAAGATAACAGGAATAGTCTCTGGATGCCAAGGCTGGACTGTCTGTACAGTCCTGGAAAGGGAATTCATTCAATAGCTCTCTTCAGTTTAAAAAGGTAAAGGTAAAGGTTCCCCTTGACAATTTGTCCAGTCGTGTCCGACTCTAGGCGGCGGTGCTCATCTCCGTTTCCAACCCATAGAGCTAGCGTTTATCCGCAGACAATCCTCCGTGGTCACGTGGCCAGCGTGACTAGACACGGAACGCCGTTTACCTTCCCACCGAGGTGGTACCTATTTATCTACTCGCATTTTTGCATTTTGCATGCTTTCAAACCGCTAGGTTGGCGGGAGCTGGGACAAGCGACGGGGGCTCACTCCGTTGCGTGGATTCGATCTTACGACTGCAGGTCTTCTCACCTTGCAGCACAGAGGCTTCAGCGGTTTAACCCGCAGCGCCACCACGTCAGTTTAAGGTTTGCCAAATCAGCTGCATCTCACTTGCTGTGATTTTGGGGCCAAAAAGTGAGACCACAAGATGGAGGCCTCATGATGTCATAGGGGCAGGATAGATAAGAGTTGAAAGGCAGGTAAGATCAATACACTTCGCGCTGAGTACCGGGACCAGCTGGGAATGGGTAGAGATGACTGCCCAGGCTTTAACACAGCCTCATAAATACAAATCAGCTTAATCTTCCTTGAGTGCCCCTTACCCTGAGGTCTGTTTCCCAGTCTGGGAAGAAGAGAAGGTCCCTGTAACTTCAGCCAGTGCCTGGAGAGTTGGCAACCCTACTTTCAGTGAGTATCAATTGTCCTAATCTAATGATCCAACAGATGCTGGCTGGCTCCTGCAAACCTTACAAGATCTGGCATTTTATTAATACGTACACAGATAAAATACTCAGGGAGAGAATTTACGTAGATTTGCATGAACTTAGTTACAGGCTTGAGCAACAGGGTTGTTGTTTTTTCTGTTGCGATAGCAGGTATTTCTTCTTCGTGGTCCTCTGTGAATGCACACAAATGGGTCTTGTCTGCGCCTGCGCTGACATTCTCGGAAGATTCTAGAGCTAAAAGTAACAATTCAGTGGGTTGATCCCCCTAGGGCACATGCTCCTACCACCCAAGATTCCCCTCAGTTCCTTTTTTCCGCCAGGCTGTAAGGTTCTCCGGAAAGATTGAGCTATTTTCACTGTGACTCTGAACAGATTATTAGATATTTCCTTTCTTTTTTACCTCACTAATTGAATTTCCTGTTTTTTCAATCAATCAATCAGTGATCCCCCAGTCAGTTACCTCATTCTTTTGCCTTCCCGCCTTTTTGGCCTCCCCCCCCCCCCCCATTTTTAACCGTCCTTTCCTGCTGAGCTTTTCCCTCTCTTTATGGCCTCTCCGGCTCCTTTTAAGCACTGCATTAGCTGTACCAATAAAATCGCGCTCTCAGACGGCCACGAAAAGTGCCCTTTTTGTCTGGGTGAGGAACATCCAACCCACTCGTGTGCCGCCTGTAAAAACCTAACTAGACCAGCGTTGAAACAGAGACTGCAAAGGTTGAGATCTTACCTTTGGCAAATAGCGATGAATCCTCCTGCACCATCTATGGAGGCGAAAAGATCCCCAAGCATTTCAGGTGAAGGGCATACCTCAAGCCAGCCAGCCTCTGAACTGGCTACTCCAATGCCATCCAGAGAGACTGCTGAAAAGAGTAAATCAGCGGTTAAACTAAAATCGTCATCCACTGCTAAATCCCGGACACACGATCTGGCTAAAAGAAAGAAGATCAAACCAATTACTAAAAAGCCGAAACGAGACAAGCCGCCTTGCATTGAGCTTCCTCAGGCATCTCTGCCCTCACCAATATTAGAGGAGTCTTCGAGGGAAGCTCAGGACTCAGCCACGGACAGAGATGAGGCACAACTGTCTACGGCTCCTGCTCTGACATCGAGCCTATCCCCGAACACTGGCCTCTTTGCGGCTGCACCTCCGTCCAGCCCGGCCTCGGCCCATTCCAACCCTGCATCAGGGCGGGCAGTTGACAGTTCGGTATCCGATTCCGACACTCCTCCTCCCTCTCCCAAAAAACATCGGGAGAAAAGAAAACACATTTCGCCGCCAAGACCTACGGTACCATATGGAGAATATTTTCCATTCCCCATGATCCCGTACCAGTTTTTCGACCCGTATCTCTTGCAGTCTCAATACGACCGGTGTAATCCCGAACATCAAAAATGGGTTCGGTATACACCAGAGCCTGCTCAGTCACCCTCTCAGAAGGGTCGACATCAATCCCGAAAGTCCACAACAGCTGCCTCCGCAACGGTACTGACCACAACTTCCTCTAAACGATCTAAATCGACATCAAGAGCTAAGAAGCATGACCACTCTTCAAGATCTCAATCACTCCCATTTGCCCCCACTTCTTCAGAACCTCCAAATATTCAGGAGCCCCTACCTCCCTCGTCTTCAACTCGACACCATTCACTTCCTGCACCTCCTCAGTTTCCTGACACCGGCTATCTCTCGTCATCTGACTCATCGCCCTCCTCTGAGGATGCTCTATCTGATTCTTCATCTCCATCATCTCCAAATCTCCCTACTCCTCCCCCCGATACAATGGACAATCATCCTTCCTCTCCCTCAGAGGATTACTCGTCATATTCTCAGTTAGTGTCCAGGATGGCTAAGGCACTGCAGCTCAACACCAAGGAACCACCATCTCCGGAAGCCGACCCGGTGTTTGATGATATCAATCAGGAGCGATCCCCACCTCTAAGCTTAACTTTCAACAAGTTCATGTTAAAGCTTATCAAGGACACCTGGGACAAACCACCGTCCACTATGCAAACTCCAAGATGTACTGATAATCTCTACAAAATCCACGGTGTCGATATCGATTTTCTGAACAAACACCCCTTACCAAATTCGATTATTGTCGAATCTAGCCAGTCTCGAGGTCGCAATAAATCTGCTGTGACCCCTATGAATAAGGAGGGGAGAAAAATGGACACCCTGGGGAGAAGAATTTATTCATTACAATCCTTTTTGTTAAGAAACATCAACTATCAGGCTGCCATGGGGGCATACCAGCGTCATCTCTGGAACAGGGTGCTCCCTATCCTCAAGTCAGCACCAGAGTCAATAAAAACTGACTTAATGAATGCTCATTCCGAAGCAATCACTCTTGCAAAGCAACAAAGAATTGCAGCTAGGCATGCAGCGGAGGCGGCTTCTAAGACTCTTGTATCTTCAATCTCCATTCGACGCCATGCCTGGCTCAGATCCTTTGCAATGTCGGATGATACAAAGGCAAGAATTGAGGACCTTCCATTTGACGGGACTGGCCTCTTTAACCAGAAGACCGACGAGACTATGGAAAACATCCATAAGATACGTAAAACTGCGAGGTCTTATTCCAACCAACAATCTTTCGGATTTCAACAGTTTCAATACAAAAATACCCAGTTCTACCCTCGGTCTTACCAACAGTACCAATATCAAAGATTCCATCCATACAAACCATATCGATCACAGCAACCTGAGAGACCTCTTCCAACCCCACAACCATTGATGCCTTCCTTTCGTCCTCAGGACCAACCACGTCAACGTCAGCCCTTTCGAAAAAACCAAAGGAAGGGTAAGCAGTACTAATGAAGCATCTAAAACTTATATGCCCCCTTTTCCTTCCCAAGTTTGTTTTCAAACCAGATTAGCACCGTTTTTTCAACATTGGCAAACGATCACAAATGATAAATGGGTTCTTTTTATTGTTGCACATGGTTACTTGATTGAGTTTGATAAGTTGCCCCCTTTAGGGCTTCTCCGTTCTACACCTTATTCTTCTACTCTCCAAGACGAAATTTCTACCCTTCTGCAAAAGGATGCCATTATCATGGTACCTCCTTATGATTGGCACAATGGTTTTTATTCCAAATATTTTACAGTTCCAAAAAAGGTCGGAGGACTCCATCCTATCCTTGATTTGAGATACCTTAATAATTTTATTCGACCTCGAAAGTTTAGAATGCTCACACTCGACACTATTATCCCTTTCCTTTCACAGGGGGACTGGTTTGTCATAATCGATTTGCAGGACGCCTATTTTCATATTTCAATACATCCCATCCATCAAAAAATACCTCAGATTTCAATTCAACAATGTCGTCTACCAATTCTGTTCCCTACCATTTGGACTATCTACGGCCCCAAGAACTTTTACGAAGTGTATGGCTCCGGTCGCAGCTTTCCTGCGTCTTCAGGGAATAAACATCTATCCCTACATCGACGACTGGCTGATAGTTGCGACATCGTACCACGATGCCATAAGAGCAATGAATACCATGCTCAATACACTTCAAAGTCTCGGACTCAAGATCAATTACACAAAGTCCCATCTAGAACCAAAACAAGCAGTCACTTATATCGGAGCCAGACTAGACTCACTTTGAGCCAGAGCATTCATTCCTCAAGAAAGAATTACAAAAATAAAGAAGGCAATTCTACCCTTCCAACCTCGAGCACTTGTGTCAGCCCATCACGCGCAACACCTTCTCGGGCTCATAGCCTCCACGACATCAGTAATACAGCATGCGAGGCTCAACATGAGGGCTCTTCAGTCATGGTTTCTGTCCCTGTTCAATCCCATGACAGACCCCCCAATCGATGAAACTCAGGGTAACGGAGGAATTGCCCGACCAACTCACCTGGTGGACTTCCACTCCAAATCTTTTGATCGGATGGCCCTTTTTTCCACTTCAACCGACGGTGCAGGTCACCACCGATGCCAGCACCTTGGGATGGGGAGCTCACTGTCTTCAACACAGTATCCATGGCCTATGGACGAAACAAGAACAGGTCTTACATATCAACCATCTGGAATTGTTAGCGATCATCAGAGCCTTCCATGCTTTCCTCCCTGTAATCAGAGGTCAGGTCATGCAACTGGCAACGGACAACACAACCGCACTCTACTATGTCAACAAACAGGGTGGTACTCACTCCTTGTCCCTTTTATACCTGGCTGTAGATCTATGTGAATGGTGCTATCAGAACCACATTTTCCCCATAGCTGTACACATTTCGACAGAAGACAATTATTTGGCAGATCATCTCAGCCGCATGCCATCAAGAACGCACAAGTGGTCTCTCAGCCACACTGTGTTTCAACAACTTTGCCATCGCTGGGGAACACCAACGATCGACATTTTTGCATCGAGACTCAACAGCAAATGCACAACCTACTGTTCTCGAGCTGGAGCTGACAACAACTCCATCGGGGATGCGTTCATGACAGACTGGTCCAGGGAATTTCTCTACCTGTTCCCACCAATACCACTTATTCAACAAGTGATTATCCGACTTCGACGATCCAAATCGAACGCAATCCTCATAGCCCCATGGTGGCCGAGACAGCCATGGTTTACTCACCTGAAATTGATGTCGACAGACACGTTCCGACTCCCTCTGATTCCAGACCTATTGACATTGAACGACGGGATGGTCTACCATCCAGACCTGACATCCCTGAGCCTGACAGCCTGGAGAATACTCCCGCCGTAATGGCCGTCCTAGATCGAGCCTGAAAGCCAGTGACTCGACTTCTGTACAAAAACAAGTGGAAATCTTTCGTTAAATTTACGAAAGCAAACGACTTACCTGCCATTCCTGTCTCTTTAAAAATGTTACTTACCTTTTTACTCCATCTTTTTGAATTTGGACTGTCTCTCTCCACGTTAAGAGTTTATATATCAGCCATCGTTGCCCATCAACCAGATAACTCCTCCTCAGCAAGACTTTTTTCACACCCTAAGGTTAAAAAAAATTCTCAAGGGACTTAATAACATCCGCCCCCCACGCCAACGGATTGTTCCCCAATGGTCTCTTCAAATAGTCCTAAATGTTCTGATGCGCCCACCATTCGAGCCCATGTCATCTTCAAATCTGAAATTGCTTACTCTCAAGACAGCATTCCTGGTGGCTATTACATCTGCCAAGAGAGCCAGTGAGCTTGCTGCCCTTCGATCTGATCCACCCTTCATTCAGTTAAAGTGACTTTATACTTTGATGTTTCTTTTTTGCCTAAGATTGTGTCAGATTTTCATATCAATCAACCTATCATATTACCATCATTCTTTAAATCACCATCATCTCCTCTTGAGCACATGCTCCATGGTGTCGATGTAAGGCGCTCATTAGCATTTTATCTGGACAGAACCAAGAGTTTCAGAACAACTAGTAGACTCTTTGTGTGTTTTCATGGTCCACATAAGGGAGGTCCAGCTTCATCCCAATCCATCTCCAGATGGATAGTCCAGACTATATCTCCGGTTTATCAGCTGTCAGGCAAATCACCACCTGATCACCTGAAAGCTCACTCCACTAGAGCGCTCTCCACCTCGACTGCCTTCCAGCGTGGAATGGAGATTCCTGACATCTGCTGTGCTGCAACATGGTCCACACCATCGACCTTTGTTAAGCACTACCGGCTAGATGTGAGAGCACGCAATGATGCTGGTTTCGGTGTTGGCTTCCTTCCTACCATGACGTCCCACCTGCCGGTAAGTGAAGCTTGCTAGTCACCCATTTGTGTGCATTCACAGAAGCCACGAAGAAGAAAAGGAGGTTACTTACCTGTAACCATAGTTCTTCTGGTGGTCCTCTGTGAATTCACACATCCCACCCATCCCCCCCTCTGTCCGTCACGGGTTATTTTAACTTACTTTCCTGCCTGGCGGACAAAATATTTTGGGAACTGAGGGGAATCTTGGGTGGGAGGAGCATGTGCCCTAGGGGGATCAACCCACTGAATTGTTACTTTTAGCTCTAGAATCTTCCGAGAATGTCAGCGCAGGCGCAGACAAGACCCATTTGTGTGAATTCACAGAGGACCACTAGAAGAACTATGGTTACAGGTAAGTAACCTCCTTGTTTTATATAACTCAGTCTATTATTCCCCACCTTGGCTGAACTTCCCCTCTCCTTGTCTGCCAAGCCTCCTTTCACCACCATACCCCTCACCCTCTGGCTGTTCTGGCTCTAGATTCTCCCCTACTCATGCAGAGAGACAAGATAAAGATAAGCACTGGCACCATCCTTTTGTTTTTATCACTGCTGTAGAGATCAGCCCTGATGGGGGAGGGCAGGAAGGTGGTCATTGTGCTGAAGGTGAGGGCCTTAGGGAAACATTGAAGGGTGGAGCAAATTCCATAGGTGCTAGGCAGGTGACATGGTTGCTGAAAAATAACAAAGAGTCCCGTGGCACCTTAAAGACTAACAGATTGATTATGAGCTTTTTTGGACAAACAGCCCATTTCCTCAGATACTAAAAGTGTCAGGTTACAGATCTCTGTTCAAGGAGGTGATTGTGTTCATCAGCTGCAGTGAAAGCAACAAAAGTCTTGGTGCAGTCAAAGATGTATTTCTAATGTGCTTTTATGGACATAACCCTCTTCTTCAGATACATAGAGTACAATATCCAAGCCACAGATTTACATGCACATTGACTGTATTAATCAAAACTGCTTGTACGTAGCTATTGAAAGGCCTGGTTGTGATAAACACTCTGGTAATAGTAAGGTCAGTTATACACAATTATTTTTTTTACATCTATCAAATATATATGGTCTAGGGTGGAAAACAGGTAGAAGAGAGGATGAGCCTGGATTACTGGATATGTAACTGCTGTTCAGGTGTATGTTAAACAGAAGATGTGGAGAAGCTAGAAGGGATGGGGAAAGGTAGAAGATGAGATGATGGGCAACACATTTAAAATACTAAAAGTTTCTTTTTTGGGGGGGGGGGAACACAGATTAAAATTGAGTCTGAATGCAAGAATGGTGCCAAGGGCATCATTAAGCCCTTATAAAAATCATTTCAGGGAAGGACTGTTGCTCATGGGCACAGCACATGCTTTGCATGGAGAAGACCCTAGGTTCAGTTCTCAGGGAAAGACTTCTCTCTGAGACCCTGTAGAGCTGCTGCCAGTCAGTGTCAACAATTCTGAGCCAAAAGGACAAGCAAACCTGTCAGCTTCCTGGGTCCCCGTAGGCTTGTAGCTCTCTGGTTAGAATTAATAGTGCTCATCCTCTAGCCAATCATTTAAATGTTTGCAACCAAAGGAAGGTATGGGGTTCTGCCTGACAAGCCTTTGTTCATCAGTGGATCAGGAAACAGGGTACTGGAGTAGTTCTCAACTTGCCCTTTTTGGCTTAGATCAGTGAGTGTGAGGACTCTGCGTTGCCTGGAAGAGCTTAGGAACATTGGGGCAAGCTGTTATCTGCTTATTTCCCTGGCTTTATTCCCATAAGAGACTGTATGCCCCCCTTCCATCCTTTCCCTTCCCCCCAGTGTTTCTGTGACCGGCAGAAGTCCTGCCAGCAAAATAATTTCCCTTAAAGACATTATCAAACACTTTTTTCAAAGAAGGAGCAGTGGGTGGGGGATACAGGCAGCCCCGTTGTTGCCAGTCAGCTCAGACCGGTTTTGACTGGTAGCCTGAATGCTTTTACAACAAAGAAAAGTACAATGAGGGTGGTGTTGACTTTGCTAAAAACATCATCCTTCATACCAAGAAAAGCACCACCCCAACAAAGATCACTGGCCAAGAAATTTGAGGTTTGGCCTAGCTCAATGTGGAAGGGGAAGCCACCTTTGTTTCTTCACATGCCTCCTCTCTGCATGTTCCTAATGGGAGTACCTGACATTTTTAGGATAAAAGGTGTGCTCAGGTGAGAGGAAGTGAACCTTCTCCATCTTAACTTCTGATATCTCAACACTTCAGATAATTTGGTCCCAGGATGACTCTAAGATTGGAAGTGACCCAGGCTGATGAGAAAGAAGCTCAAGGTAGTGGGGAGAGCGGGGGCTAGGCAGTGCCACATTTATACACAAGCATAACTTAAAGCCTCAATTCCCAGTGTGCTGTAGTGGGTAGAGTGATGGACTAGGACTGTGGAGAACAGGGTTTGATTCCCCACTTGGCTGTGGAAGCTCACTGGGGGAGTGGAACTGGTAAAGCCACTCCTTATCACTTACCTTGAAAGCCCTATTAGCATTGCTATAAGTCGGTTCAGATAGAACACACATAAACAAATAAAGCCTCAAATTAGGAGGAGACCTAATAAATAAATAATTGTCCCCCAAATTGTTAGAATAATGTTTGTTCTCTTTTTCTCAGTAATGCTTCAAAACTAGATATAGTGAGGACTTTAGTATATCTTCTCATTGGGTGAGGAAGAGAGTTCAGGTCTCTTCATTTGCACTTACTTTTTGTTATTAGAAGAGAGAGAAAGGAACTTCATGAATGTATCAGAAGGCAAACATGATTGATCTAGGTCTTACATCATGATTAGAGATGGTTGCGAATTAAAAAATGAATCACCAAATTCATTCAAAAATCGCTACTTCATCTATTCGTTTTCATATGAATCAATGCCCCGATGAACGTGAATCAATGAATTTTAATGATTTTTGATTTGTTGATTCATTGGGCTATAAAACACCACCCCCAGACTCCTAGAAACACCAAAATTATACAGAAGCGTCCTGTGACTCTCCTCTACCATTCCTCCAGGTTTGGTGAAGATTAGGTTTCAGATGTCTGAGTTATAAACCCACAAATAGGGCCTCCCCAGGAACGTTCCCTCCAGGCACCTAGTGACACCAAAATTACAGAGAAGCTTCCCATGACTCTTTTCTACAATCCATCCAAATCTGGTGAAGATTGGGTTTCCCCAATCCAGCTGCTAAAGGGCACTTTCCTGGGGGTGGGACCCACTTTGTGGGTGTATAACGTGGATGTTTGTGCACAGTATGGTGCAAAGTTCCAGTTGTGATGGAACTTGGCATTCTTCCAAAAACAAGCAGGGGTGGCGGTACATCAGATGGTGAAGATGCTTTGTTAGCATCATAACTAAAATGAATTCTAACTCTTCCCAAAATGTTTCAGGGAAATTAATATCACACACACTGTCTTCATATTCCATTAAGCGTTGTGAAACATGAAGCAGAGGACAGAGCGCCTGCACCTTTAAAATTTAAAGTTTAAATCTTTTTTTAACTTTTCTATGGAAGAGGGAATCTAAAATCCCCTCTTCTACAAAACTGTTAAAGGTAGAGGAACTCTGTCTTCTTTTTCATGTATCCACCCTATGTTACATATGCATAGAAGTGGTAATCTCAAGGCATTAGAAAAAAGAAAGGGGGGGAAAGAGAGAAAATGACCATTCTTCAAGAACAAATTTATTCAGATTATCTACTGAAACGTTTCCATGGGGGCAGGGGAAATGTGCTGTGTCTTTTACAATCTGTGCAAACAGGAGTTTTGAGAAGAATTTCTTCCCTGCCCACACACTGGCCTTGAGGAAGCCAACTGACTGGCAAGCCACTTCACACGCTCTTTGTTTTTGTAGCTCTGACTCAAGGCCTTTATCCTGGACCTTTGTTTGTGCAGCGTGTTCAGAGCCAAGTCCCTCCAAGCTAGTTCCTCCAAATTAGTGTAGCTCATCTGAGCACAGGGGTCTATCTATTGGATGATTTACAGGTTTGCTGGCCAGGTGCCAATTCTCTGTCAGAACTGGTTATTTTTAGTGCCCGTAATTAAAACATCCAACAATTGTGTACGGTTTGCTAATGCTGCATTTCCAGCACAGGCTATACCCGGCAATCTGGTTTTTCCAGGCTCTAGACTCTGCCTCAAAGGCTGGTATTCAACACAGGATCCATTTTGGTTTTCCCCTCCCCAAGTAGCTCTTTTCTTACATTGTGACAGTGGCAGTTCTGCTGCTGCATCTCACCTCATAGCATTTCCGTTCTGAATCATCGTGTACCATCTGAAGCCCCATAGTGCATTCTGGAAGGTCTGGAATTTTTTCCTGCCCCATTTCAGAGGCCTGAAAATTAGGCAGGCCCACCTGTCACAAAATGGTGGTGTATGACAGATTCAGTCACAAAACAGCTGTGGGTAGAGAAGTTACAATCAGCTCACAATTGTTGGCATTTTCTGTTGATATCCAATCTGTCCTGGAAATTAGTAAATTGTTTAGGCAAAGTTGCTCCTTATTTTATATTCCCATCCCTCTTGCTTCTTGAAGCTTTTAAAAAAAACTCATTTCGTATCCCATTTTCTCCCTAATTTTGCACTTAACTAGAAGTACATTTCCCACTCCAAACTGATTTCCCCCCATTCCTGCTCCTTTCATATTCACTTCTTCCTCATATTAGCTTGTTGTTCATCCCCTTCCTCTCAATTCCATGTTAATAATAACAATTCTAATAAAAATGTGAATGCTTATCTTTAATCCCCTTCGATGACCCTTCTGACCCTGTCTTCTCACAAAAAATAAAAAGCATCCTCTCTCCCATCCCAGACCAACAGATGGTTAATTCGCACCCAAGTAGAGCTGTGGCAGTGTAATCTGAAGTGACAATTTGGTGGGTTGTGACTAGACATGGGGACGAATAAAAAAAACGAATCACAATATTCATCAGAAATCGCTGACTCGTTAAATAAGAGAGCCTTCCCTCTCTTCCTATGGCTTTCCCATTCTGCATACCGGCCCGCCGATCAGCTGATCGGCGGCCGATAGGCAGCCAGCCACCCCCACAGCCACCCACGCCCACAGCCTATCCCCCACCTCCTTCCTCTCCCTACCTTAGCTGCTGCCCCCTGCCACCTCCCTACTGCGCCACCCCCCACCACCACCCCTACCCCCGCTGACGCCACCCACTGTAATCGCTGACGCCGCCGTCTCCAGCAGGCCTCCGCAGCCATGGGCCTGTAGAAAGGGACATTGGCTGCCTTTTGCAAAGATGGCAGCTGCGGCTTCATTTAGGGTAGGGAAACTGCAGCTGCCATCTTTGCAAAGGGCAGCCTGGATTCCCTTAGCCTGCCTTAAGGGAATCCAGGCACGGCGGGGGCGGGGGCGGGGGGGTCAGGGTTTTTTTTTAGTAACCCCCCCCCCACGAATCAATGAATAAATTCATGCTTCGTCGGTTCATGGGGGCAGCTTTGTGCTTCATGAGTTGTCAACTTTTGACGACACACGAAGCAGGACAACTCACCAAAATGGTGAGTCGTCCCCATCTCTAGTTGTGACATTAAAAGGTAGGAGAGAGAAACTCTCTCCTCTATTTTCATCTACTCCACCATTTAAAATATATATCTTCCTGTTGATGCAGCACTATTCTAGATAAATTATATACGTTGGCGGTATTATGTATATCATGCTAAGAAGAAGCATTGTACTGCTATATCACTTACTTTGTATAACAAACAAATGGAAAAGAAAAGTCACTGTGGCCTGCTGAGTGATGGTCAGAGGAAAAGGCAGGGAAAAGGGGTGGAAAGGGGAGTATCATTAATTAAAAGGGGGACAAATTGGAGTGATCCAAAGCCCTGTCTGGACCCTTCTCATGGGAGAAGAAACATTGATCAATGAGAATGGAAGAATCACTGAAGTGCAAAATAAAATAGATTGCATTAAAGAACTTTTTTGAAGCATGAACCACAACCTTCCATTTTCCCCTTGTCTGGATGTGCCCTACACAGCTCTTGTCACAATCCAAAGACGCTTCCTGGCTGGCAGGAGAGAGGCAGGACTAAGATAGGACTGTGTGAGTGTCTATCTTGAGGAAAGGAGCTAGAAAGTATAGGCATCCTTATATGCTTCTCTTTCTCCTCTCTCTCAGTCCATCCCAAAACATTGGGATAATGCATCTTCCACTAACAAACTGACTATCCATTGAGGCTATATAGAATACAGCTGCATATAGAAAGACATGACCATGGGAAAGATGGATTTGACCTTGTATTATTACTTGCCACAACCTTTGATTAAGAAATGTTTTGACCAAGGGAGAAAACTGCTTCCAATTGCAGTTGAATGAATTTGGCCTTGCAGCACATAGACACAACAAGATACTTGAAAAACTGCAGAAAAGATGTTGGCTGCCCAATAACACACGGCAAAGGACAGATGAACAGCATGGGCTGGTGTGTTGTTGTGGCTAGAGTGTTGCACTGTGTCAGAATTAGATGGCATGTAGCATATCTCCAGACTCATGCACACTTCTGCACAAGAGCTTTAGGTGACAGGGTTGGCTAAAGACATTTTACTGCATGAGACAGAGCAGCAAATGATGCCCCATTCAAGGTGCATAAACCCCCAAACCTGCCAAGTTTTTTGGGTGCATGAGGCAGAAGCTAACACAATTACGCTTCGTGGTGCAGTGGTTAAACAGCTGTACTGAAGCCAAAACCATCTTCACAACCTGGTGTTCAGTTCCAGGCCGGCTCAAGGTTGACTCAGCCTTCTATCCTTCTGAGGTTGATAAAATAAGTACTGTACCCAGCTTGCGGGGGGGGGGGGGGCTATGTGTAGCCTGCATAATTAACTTGTAAACCACCCAGAAAGTGCTTTGCTTTTTCCCCATCCTTGGCAGTAAAAGTACTACAATCAACAAATAAGTAGCCAAAGACTTTCCCTTTCATGATATTGCAAATCTGCTGCTTGAAGCAGTGGTCTCAATTTGTCTAATTGTAGGGCTGGCTTAGATTCAGATGTGCCACAATGTATGGCACAATAGATCTGTCATAGTCTTAAGGTAGCACAAAATAATTTGCTGTTTGGGAGAAAAGCTGTTGCAGAGTTTGGGATTTCTGGTTAAATTTTGCTAACTACTCAGCAGAAGTGCAGGGACTCACAAAGCTAAATAGCTTCAAGTTCCCCAGATTAGTTCACCTCCTTTTCTCATCAACTGACACTTACAGTCTCAATAACTCTGAGACATTAGTTGTAGAAATAATAAAAAAGGTTTCATTTACTTAAAATTGAACAGATCAAACAGCAGACTGACAAAACAGGACTGAAGGCTTCCAACAGACAAAAGAGAGGAAAAGAGCTCAAAAGCAGAGAGGCAGGGCTCTCTTTGAAATTCAGAGGCAGGGAAAGAACAATTGATTAGTGCTGGATAGATTGTCCATCACCCCAGCTTTGTTGATAACCCACCCCTGTTGTTTATACCCATCATCTGATATTCAAAGTATACTGCCACTGAATACAGAGATTTCACTAAGCCACCATGGCTAACCACTTTAAATAGAATCTGGGCATGTCCAGCAGGTCATTGCCTGAGACAGGACAGCAATTAATGTCAGTCAAAAGGGATTGTGGGCAGGAGGAGGAGGACTCAATCTGCCCTGCGCCATATAACTAACTCCCTTACCCCTAGCTAGGATTCCAGAATTACGTTTTCACTGCCAGAACAAAGCTTCCTCTGTAGTGCCTATTCTGTTTCCCAAGGCCACCCTTTAGCAGTGACCAGGGTTTAGAAACATTATTTCATTGTGTGGCCATGGGGTTCCAGCCTCAGCCATAGAAGTCCAAACACCATCTTCAGCCAGTGTAGACTGGTTCATTAGGGCATATAGGATCGTGCCCCACCCGAGGCTCACGCTATCCCCACCCAGCCCACTCCTGCCTAGGTTCCCTCCCTGCCCAGCCTGCACTCTGTATAGGTGGGGAGGAGGTGAAGAGGAAAAACATGCCCGAGTGAATGTGCAGGAAAAAGATTATTGTCTAACTCTGAGACTAGGTGCACAGGGAAACAACAGCATGTAGTCATATTTCTGGGGGGGGGGGCAAGATGTATTTTTCTACTCATGAACTGAGTGGCAGGGTGAATATATGGGATGGGACTTTGGGAGGCTTCTGAAAATCTGTCTGCCCCTATCTGTATGAATGTGTATATATCTTCCTTTCTTTATTCATACCAGGGCACTGCACAATTTAAAATTATAGACGTATAGGAAATATAGATACAATTAAAAACAAATTAAAATGTACTGTTCTAACTGTTGGAATCCCCCCACCCCCGATATTCAGCCAAAATCAGCCTTCCTGTAACTTGAACCCATTATTATGTGTCCTGTACTCTGGAATGATTGAGAAGAGATTCTGCCCCTCCTCTGTTTGACAGCCTGCAAGTACTTGAAGAATGCTATCATTTCTGCCTTCAGCCTTCTGTTCTGAAGGTTTAGCATACCTGCAGCTTTCAGTCCTTCCCCGCAGGGCTTGGTTTACCAGTCCTCTGATCATCCTTATTGCCCTTATCAGAACTTGTTTCAGTTTACCTGAATCCTCCTTAAAATGCAGTGTATAAAATTGAATACAATACTCAAGCTGAGGTCTGTCCAGTGCCAAATAGAGGGGAACTAGTACTTCACATGATTTGGAAACTATACTTCTGTTAATCCAACCTAAAACAGCATTTCCCTTGTTTGCAGCTGCCTCACTCTGCTGGCTCATATTCAACAACAATTCCAAGATCCTTCTCACTTGTAGTATTACTGAGCCAGGTATTCCACATCTTGTAACTGTGCATTTGGTTTCTTTTTCTAAAGTATAGACCGTTGCGCTTATCTCTGCTGAATTTCATTCTGTTGTTTTCTGCCCAGTGCTTGAGCCTATCAAGATCTCTTTGAATTTTGTTTTTGTCCTCCAGGGTTTTAGCTATGCCACTCAGTTTTATGTAATCGGTAAATCTGATAAGTATTTCCTGCACCCTCTCATCCAGGTCATTAATACAAAAGGTTAAAAAGAGCACTGGGCCCAGGACTGAGCCCTGTGGTACCTTGCTTATTGCCTCTTCCCAGTTTGAGAAGGAGCTGTTGATACGCAATCTGAGCATGATTCTGTAATCAACTATGGACCCATCTAATAGTTGTTCTATCCAGCCCACACCTAGTTAGCCTGCTAAGCAGAATATATGGGGCACTTTGTTGAATGTTTTTCTAAAGTCAAGATACGTTGTATCTATAGCATTCCTATCATTTATAAGGGAGGTTACCTATTAAAAATGAGATATTAGTCTGGCAGGATTTGTTCTTGATGAATCTGTGTTGGCTTTTAGTTATTACTGCATTGTTTTCAAGGTGCAAACTGACTGACTGTTTATAATCGATTCTAGAATTTTCCCTGGGATTGGTGTCAGGCTGACTAGTCTGTAGTTCCCAGGTCCTTCCTTTTTGCTCTTTTTGAAGATAGGGCCAACATTCACACACACACACACACCCCCGCCCTCCAGTCATCTAGTACTTCATCCAGCCTCCATGATTTCAAGAAAATAATAGACAGTGGTTCTGAGAGTTCTTTGGCCATTCCTTCAATACACTTGGATGCAGTTCATCGAGTCCTGGAGATTTGAACTTGTTTGAAGTAATAAGATATTCTACAACTATTTATCTATTAATCTCAAGCTGCAATCCTGCCCTGTTCACTTGTACTTCACATTTGCCAGGAGGATCACAGACTCTTTTGGGAGAAAACTGAGCTAAAGTAGGAATTGAGCACTTCTCTCTTCTCTTTGTTGTCTGTCACCATTTTGCCATCCCCACTGAGTAATACTCAGTTATTTGATGTTGAGTTTCTTGCTGGAGGGGAAGAAGAAAGGTGCAGGAAAGAGGTAGGGACCTAAAAGAAGAATAAAGCCAGAGGGGCCATTTCTTTGAATTAACAAGGACTGTGCACTGTTATCTTACTTGCCGGTGACCTTCACTCTGTGCAGCTTATGAAAGCTTTGCCAGATACATTCTGACCGGGCATGGCTTGACCTTGGTGCAGAACAGCAGCGTGCCTGCCTCCTCTTGCTCTGGATGACTGTTGAAAAAGTTACTTGGAGGTGAAGTGGGTTGGAGTGTGATTATAGTTGTCATATAATGCATTCTCCAAAACAAAGAGCATGTAGTAGCTGTATTTATTTAGTCTTACACTCCTGAACCCTATTCTCTGGCAAGAGGTCAAGAGGGGTGAGCAGGCACATAGGATTTTCCTTTCCTTTGAATGAGAATTCTGGACCATGATGATGTTTCGCAACATACTGTGCAATAAACATACAGGCTGAGCATAACGGAGAACATTGAAACTTCAACAGATAGATTGGGATTGGGGACATGTGGCCTTCCCGATATGTTTGCCTATCTCTCTCACCAGCCCTGGCCAGCGAAAGCCATGGTGAGGAATGATGGGGAATGTTGACAGGGTCCTTATCCTGGACTGAGGGCAATCACCAGCACTGTAATATTTTTCCTGCAGAGAACTCAGCTCTCTGGGTATCTCTTTCACCCTTGCTCCAAACCTGCAAACTGGTCCTTTAATCTACTGCCTCTATAAAGGCTTGATTGAACCTCTCCCCTTCCCAGACATTTAAAGAAGAATTATGGATCATCTTCACCCATTATCTGTTCTTTCTCTGTCTGTCTCATTTTCCACTGAGACGTAACACCAGGAAATTACCAAGGATCATCAACCTTGCTTTCGGTCTTCAGAAGTACTGCCTGAAGCTCTACTGACAGCAACCTTCTAATTAAGAATCAGGGATTCCAAGGGGCCATCTAGACCATCCATCAACATACAACAAAATAAGACCAATGCTGTACTTTAGTGATAGTATTGATGTTAACTTGGTAATGACATGTGTCTGAAAAACTGCTCACTCTTCCCAATTTGTTTGAAAAAGTTTATATATGTTACATTCTTTGGATCTGATGTGTTAAGATCAGCACATAGTGTTATCTCTTGCTTTGTGAGAAAACAACTGCCAGGATCTTATGTTAAATGTTTGGGCATCTTTCTCCAAGGTTTTCCTTTCCAAACACCAGCTGTTTATCTACTTTCTCCTCCTCTTTTGGCTTTACAGACTTTGCCCTCATCGTGTTCTTTCTGCTACTTTCTTTCTGTTCTTTCTTAGCATCTTCTTATCCAGGTGTCATTACTTTCCTCCTTGTTTCTCCTTGCCATATCCTTTCTTTGCCAACTGTTATCCATCAGCAAAAGCACACCAAGCATCCTCAAGTTACAAACTAGAGGATGATGCTAAATATAAACCTTGGGACCAAATACATTGAAAGATGTTGAATTGGTGAGTTGCTTCACTGTAGGCATAAAAACATGGAAGGCCACCTCTGGCCAGGCCAATAGTAACCCATGCATGCAGTTCAAGGAAGAATATGCACAGACCTGCTTTCACTCTTTGAAAAATTTAGAAACATTTTCTATCTTCTCAAAGGGCCGGCGAGTTTTGCAACACCCTGCTGTATCAAATAGTGGTGTGTGCCTGAAAGTGACAGTGGAACTCACTTTGGGTTGTGGTCGTGGACATTCTGCAGTCTAAATCAATCAATTAAGAAACACAGAATTCCGAGATCTGTCTGACATATTTGATTTAGGCAAACAGGCATCTCTCTGACATATTTTGCAACATTCACTCTGCTTCTGTTTGACGTGGGGAACAGCAGGGCCCTATGCATTCATTCCTATATCTTGGGAAATCCTACTCAGCTTCAGTTCATCCCATGAGATTTCCTCAGGCATTGCTCATACATTGTCAAGATTATTGTAAGAATTAGAAGAGCTGTGAATCTCTTGGCCAAAGAAACAAGTGGAGATTATTCAAGTTGCTGAGGCTGGGCTGCAATATCAACAGTGAAGCTGGTGTGACAAAGCCATGGATTCTGTCCTGCACAATTACTACTGAAACCATCAAGAGTCCTTCTGTTAGATGGGTTTCAAAATGGTTCATGCTTCAGTTCGTAATCCAGCTACTTCCTAATGCTGTTGTTCCAGAAAGTAACTTGAAAAAGTTACTTCTTGGGACCACAACTACCAGAATTCCTCACTGGCTGTGCCAGCTGCAGGATTCTGGGAACTGCCATCTCAGACTATAATTTGCAGGGAACTGGAGTCTCTCAACATATGGAAGACATCAGATTCCCCACCCCAGTCTTAAATGTGTGGAAATGGGTGGTCTTACCCTGAGTAGACCTGCAGAAGGTTGCATTATGAAAAAATACATACTAGCCAGAATGCTCATTGACATCAGCAGTACCTCTTATCAGTAGTCTCTGCCACATGAAGAATGTTCTGAAAATAGTGGTGGATTTATGTATGAAAATGTTTTGAAAGAAGCTAGATGGAAGGCCAAAATAGGCACGAGGTTTGTCATGTGGTTTGGCCTTGAGTAGCTTGTTTTGATACCCCTACCAGTTGTCCACTCTGAAGGCAACCAGTCTGGGGTCCCTTATCTCCAGCCCACCTGCTGTTTGCAATGGGATGACAGCTCCTATTGGCACCTGTGAAATGCTGTGTGCAGGTAAAAGGCTGTGTGTGTGTTTGTGCACGTACACACATGCTTCTGATGAGAGGGGTAAAGGGTTAACCCTTTTCTTCCCTACCATGGCCCCAATCCAACTCCTCCTTTCAGATGCTTGGGATTGAAGAAAGCTGTGAAGAGGCAAGCTAGGTGATAAGGATCATGTCTTATTAGCCTCAATATATGCATTCCCCCCCCCCCCCCCCCGCAAACTGGCTTTGGTATTGTAAATTACTTTCCCTTCCTCTTGAGGCATATTTTGTATGGTTGCCTGACCTCTCTATGGACACTTTAGCACCTGAGCAAAAGTGAAGGAACCATCCTCGGAAAGAACAGCGTTTCCCCCCCCCCCAAACCCCGGCTGCCACCCCCCCACCAACAGCCTCAGGATGCTCTCTGCCTCTTGGCAAAAACAGATATTTCTGTCCCAGCAGTGATCCTTGTGTAAACTAGGGAGGGTACGGCCCCAGGGTGTGTGTGAGACAGGTTGCACAACTACTACAACACAGCTGATCTCTGAAAGAAGCGCTGCTTAGGGTTACCCTCAGTTAGGACCCAGCAGGTGGAGTGGGACAGTAATTATATAACATAAATTATTTTAGAAGTACTCAGTTACAGTTCTAGATCCAAGATTCCATATGTAGTTGGTTATGATTATATTTACATTTTCAAGAAGTGACTTTTTGCTTTCTTGTTGTCAAGAAGTAACTGAAACAATTGTTTTTAAATTATTTTAAAAATAGGCAGCAGCTGTACTGCTCTCTCTCTCTCTCTCTCTCTCTCTCTCACACACACACACACACACACACACACACACACACACCCGCTCCCACAAAGGCTTTCCAGCTCATCTGCTAATGGGATCTACGCCATCCTTTGCCAGAAGTGCATCTCTGCGTTCTGTACAGGACAAATGGGACAATGTCTATTCAAGAGAATAAATGGACATATATCTCACATTGGAAATGGCAACAGTACAACAGTCAGTTTCAGAACACTTCAGCCTCCCAGAACACTTTGTTGCTGATCTGAAAATGATTGAAGACAAAAGCCGGTGTAAAGGGAGACAGAAGGAGGAGACAACAGAGGATAGGCTTCATCCAGAGATTCCAGAATGTGTCAAATAGATAATAATCTTGTGCTATCAAGTCAGCTCTGACTTATGACAACCCTTTTCAGGGATTCCCAGGTAAAGAGTACTCACAAGTGGTTTATCATTCTGTTTTATTGATGGGCACCCTGGGACTGCGCAGCTTGCCCAAATCCACACACAGGGCGACTCTACTCGCAGGGGGAACAGTGGGGAATCAAACTCCCAGCCTTCAGCTCTGCAGCCAAGTACCTAAGCCACAGAGCTATCCGGCCAACTTAGAATGTGCCAAAGGTTTAAGTCAAGACCCAGGAATAGAGATGGGTGCGAACTGCTGGTTTGGTGGTTCATGCTGTTTTGTTTATCGGTCGAATGGGTGTTCAGCGCTTCCAAGCCCCACCTCCTCTAGTGGGCGCCCACTCAGAGGCAACACCTGGAGGAGCTGGGACAGGGAAGCCAGGCCACTGCCTCCGATTGGGTGCCTGCTGGAGGAGACGGGGCCTTGAAGCGCCAAACCCCTGTTTGGCAGATAAACGAATTAGCACAAACCACCAAACCGGGGGTTCATATCCATCTCTCCCGATGAATCATAGCTCACTATATGTACTTATAAGCAGTTTTTTTTTCTGTCTTGTATATAGACAAAGTTCTTGAGTCTGGCTGCGGAATCAGAAGTTGATTCAGAAAAAAGAAGTCTAGAGGGCAATACCCCTTAATTCCATTTTAACAGTTTTATCTTTAAAAAAATGAGAATAGAAATGACAGTTTTAAGCGCTGTTCAGAGAGGAGGGAGCCAGATCTGTATTTTGGAAAGAACTTTCTAGAACTGGTTCTTGTTAGAAAATCACAAGCTTTCACATTTCTTTTAACACTTTGTGCCAACAGGGAGCATGATCTGAACCTGCTGCAAACAGAGGATTTTTCTCAAACTCCTTGGGATCACTCCTTAGTCCTTACCATCTCTTCCTTCCTTAGCTGGTTGCCTTTCCTCCCTCCCTCTCTATATTCTGCTCTCCAAAGTAGAGGGAAGCATAAACATGTAGCTCCTCTCTCATTCTCTCCCTCTCCCTCTCAATGCATAAAAGAAGAAAGCCACAAACTGTAAGTAAAAGTTTTTTTCTTCCTTTAACCCAGAGGCATCCAGACTAATCATTTTGTCTTTTCCAAGTGAGGGGGTGAGACTGGTCAGATCTTCCCATGCTTTTCTCTGTACCAAAAAGGAGAAAACCAAATTCCAAATCCCTCCAGCAGCTATTTGTCAGATGTCATATCACCTTCCTCTTCAGGCAGGCTTTCCCTTAGTGACTGGCTATTGTTAAATGTCTTTTTAGTATTGATTTTATTTAACGTTTTTACTATAATATTTGTTTAATTCTTTTAAAATATGTGTACACTTACTGTTTTTGTTTTTGAATGTTGTCTTTTTAATGATTTAATCTGTCTTTGGCCCTTTTTAAAGGAGAAAGGCGGGATAAAAATATCATAAATAAAATAAAATAAATAAGAAATACAAACCACTTTCTGGCTCAATTTTTTTGCGTCTCAAGGACAGACTATGCCAGACAATTAACTACACATAGCTCAGCCCATGCAAAAGAGGTACATGTAGCATTCAGTGGAAAGCTGCAGATTCATTACTAGATGCCTGAAGCCAACCCCTGTTGATAAAAACAATTACTTAGCCAGCACTGCACCCAATGACATGTGGAGAGAGGTAACAGCTAATAGTGAAAGGCTCAAAGCATCTCTATCAAATACATATCCATTCTTCAGCTACCATCCGGCCCTTCCCAGATTAGAATCAGGAAAAAGTTTTTTCAGAACATCTTTGAATCTTGACAGAACAGCAGAGAATGCCAGGACTTCAATGTGGAAAAAAAAGAACTGCATTACTTTTTATATGGATGGGATGCTAGGATAGTTTAGCCCTCCCCGCCCCCGCCCCCCGCCCCCCCCGGTCACACAGAGAATGGGGTTACCTGGAAGTCACTTAATAGGCTATGGACAGGAGTTGGCAGAACCAAAGTGAACCTTTTTGCACTGATAGAGTCCTTTGTGAGTGTGGAGAAAAACAGCCCACTTCACACCTTAGGACAGTGAACTCTGTGCCCCTCAACGTGTACCATAGAAGACTGATGTTAGTTGTCCCAAATACTCTTGATGTTGTCCATTCCTGAGGGGAAATTATATTTAATAATTGGACGGTGATGCTTCTGACATAAAGAAAGTTCTCTCACGGTGTCATCATGCTTATGTAATCTACACTGTCAAAGCTCATTACAGGTGTTAATAATGCAATTGTCACTTTGAAATTTTCATTTTCTGTGCCTGCATCCTGTGGCTAAATACTTCACTCCATGTGTCTGAGGAAGTAGCTCACAAAAGCTCACAGAGAAATAAGTTTGTTACTTTTAAAGGGCCGCCATACTTTACTTTGTTTTTGTTTCTACTTCTGTTTTAGTTTTGCTATACATCCACATTCATGGTTATGCTTCTTCTTAGAATTGATGAACTTGGTATGAAATATAGTTATTCCACTTGATGAGGCCAGCAAGAAGTCAGATGAGTCAAATTATAGGTACTCTATTTAAAAAGCAACAGAAACGCAGATGAGTTCTGTATATGGAGACATCACAGAGCCTGTAGTCAGGATGCGGACATATTTGGTATGAATTCTCCTTCATTGAAACCTTAACTTTATCTAGCAGAAATCTATGAGAAGCAGTGTCACCTCCTTTACCCTTCCAATCTTCCTCATATCTGCCCAACAGCCACTTCTGGCTGCGAGTTTGAACAATCTTAAACTTTGAAGGGAGGGCAATAGTCTTCTGGCCCATTGCAAAAGAAGAGTTCCTACAAATTCTTGTAGTCATGTGGTTGATCTATTCTGTACTACAGAATTGTTACAGTCTAGTTCAGTGGTTCCCAACCTTGCCCCCCCCCTGATGTTCTTGGACTAAAACTCCCAGAAGCCTTCACCACTAGCTATGCTGGCTAGGATTTTTGGGAGTTGTAGTCCAAGAACATCTGGGGACCCAAGGTTGGGAACTACTGAAATTTTTGGTTTGTATTTCATCAGTACTACATCAGTCGAGCTATATTGACTACATATTATGCAAGTATAAATACTTGCAGTCTGAGAGTAACTTTATGCATTTAGCAAAGTGGACTCTAGGCCATGAAAAGCTCTGCTATGTCTTCTCATTCTTCTGCTCAAGGCTGGGCACCTTCATGGGCATTTTGACTTGGCTACACAGAAATGTCCTAGCAGACAGCAGTCAGTGTTCTTCTAAACAGATTTACTGTGGATTATTAGCAAAGCTCAGTAGCAATCTGTGTATGGAAGCTGGCCAAATTATTTGGTACAATGTTGCTGTGACATAGCGAACATCCATCCCATAGTTCACATCATGTTATTTTAATGGACATAAAGTGACGTCTACAGTGTTTGGTCCAGTGCTGTGTAAGATCAAAGTCAGCTTCCATAAAAGACAGTTGTTAAAACACTTGGGTAGCTCTCTGCCCTTTGAATGGACACATCAACAACTTGAATGGAGTCCAGTTCTCAGTTGCCTCCCCCCACCCTGCTCCCCTTTATGGCACTGAGATCTGGAAGGAGACATGCCAACTCAGCCAGGCTATAGTGAACTTTGACTACACTGTGTATTATTTACCCTGTCCAACAGGAAGCTCTGTCCATCGGTTTCCAAAATCAACACTGTTTGTCATTGAACTCAGTGACCTGGCAAGAAAGGAGGGTTCACTAACAAAGACAAGTGGGTGGGTGACTCTTTTATTAGACAATCAAATAATTAGAAATGGGGGCATTCCAATCAGCACAGCTGAAATCTAAAACTGTGTCTCTGACTTGAACTTGCAGTCCTTGTTTTGAACCTGACTCCTAAGAAAGAAACTAGCCTACATAGCTGGCCATGGCATAAAAAGGCTCTTATATTTGGTGCAAACTATTTCTTTCACTTGAGTAATCCTTCCATTCACATGAGAGAGGTTTTTCTCCTGTGAGAAGAATCCAGGTAGCACTTCAGATTGTTCTGATTTTCCTTGCTATTGATTTTTGACACCCACACCCCTTTCTTTACCTTTTGTTTCGGCTGTCATTCTTCCATCACAACCCGCTGCATACATCACAAGGCTGTCACCAAAGAAAACACTGACTACAGCTCTATTTGGGAGTGAATCAAGCAACCACACAGACTGCAGAATGGCATAATCAGGAGCAGTCCTAATGACACCAAATAAATAGCAGACCTAGCACTGTGCCAGAACAGAGCAAGCAGAACAGCTCACAAAAGGGGTGAGATGGATTAGTTTTACTTAAAACATTTGTGGCCGCCAGGAAATAGAGCAAACCAAACCACACCAAAAGCAAACCAAATAGTGAGCTATATGCTCATTTGATCACACCTTAGCAATAAAAGCTTTTGGGTTCTCCACCGAAATATCCAAAGAATGTAACAACTAGATCAGACTGTAGCCTCTGCCATCAGAATCAACATGATCAATAATTCCTCATTCATTATCCTTTCTGTTTCACTGTAACCATACAAAACAGCAGCCCTTATGACAACTCTGCCGTACAAAGCCTATCATATTGCTAAAGGCCTCTCCAGATGATTAATTAATTTATAGTTTAACATACGTTGCTTATTTATTGGAGAGGGATCATATTGTTTTCTCCAAGGAAGCACATGTGCATTTTTTTAAAAAAGTAATATGTTCTTATTTCGTCTGTCTGTCTTTCCACACACCTGTTACTGAAAACCTTATTTGACCCCCTGAGAAGCAGATGTATAACTGGATCACACTATGTCTGAATCTTGATAGACTGGAGACTCACTAGTCCAAGGTCATTTATTGCAGCCTTCCTCAATGTTTGGAGACTCCGAGACTTCCCAGTCTTTTAGCCATGCTGCCAGGGGCAGGTGGAAGCTGAGTTATTGGAAGGGCACCAAATTAGGGAAAGCTGACTTAGAGAACCTATAGTGAATAGAAAGACATGTACTGTATTTTAGAACTGTGCAGCCTGTTCTTCTATCTGGCAAAGTTAGTCAGGTTGGCTTAAGAGGAAATAATGCTGAAAATGTATAAGTAGCCTATATGTGTTGCTATTTATGATTTTTTGTATATTGTATGTTGTTGCCTTTACTTCTTTTTTCTTCATTTCAATAGGAGTAGGGGTGTGGTTACAGGGGAATAAGGAGGGGATGAGTAAATATGTGGAAAGGGTAACATTCCAGAGAATGCAAGAGTATTCTTACATCCACTTACTTAGTTATGCTAAAAAGGGAAATCTCGTAAGTAAACAATATAAAAATTATTCCAGAATATCTATTGTTACTACTCTCTCCATTCCTTTGGACCTTCTCATACTTCTTTTATCTATACTTTCTAATCCATATTTCGGATCCAGTTATAAAAGCTTTCCCATTTTTTGAGTCCTTTTTGAGATGATCTTTCATTTAATGCTTCTGTTAGTACATCCATCTCTGCCACTTCCAGTGTTTTTTCTATCAATTCCTCAAGATACGGTACTTCTTCTTTCTTCCAATATTTTCCATATAATATCCTCGCTGCTGTAATTACTTGTATTATCAAATATTGCATTTCTTTATCTACAATTTCAGTCATAATATACCATAGAAACAATTCCGGTTTAAATGGTATTACATGAGATAAGATTTTTTTGTAACACTTCATGTATTGATCTCCAATAATTTTTTGCTTCCCTGCATGTCCACGAGATATGGTAAAAAGTACCCTCCTGCATTTAACATTTCCATCATTTGTTGGAGGTATTTTCATACATTTTAGACAATTTAGTTGGATTCATATGCCATCTATAAAACATCTTATATATTTTGACTTTAAAATTTACTGATTTTGTAAGTTTAATATTATTCTGCCAAATTTGTGCCCACTGTTTTAAGTCAATATTATGACCAACATTTTGTTCCCATTTTATCATACATTCTTTCACCACTTCATCTTCCATTTTCATATTCAATTCATATGTTCTTTTAATTATTTTATCATTTGCCTCTAACAATAGTTTATCAAATCTCACTGTTGCCTTTACTTCAATGAACTCAAGGTAGTGTACATGGTTTTCCTCCTCCCCATATTATTCCCACAGCAATCCTGTGAGGTAAGTCAGGAGAGAAAGATTGGACCAAGGCCATCTGGTGAGTTTCATGGCCAAGTAGCAATTTTAAGCCAAGCCTTCTATGATCTAGTCCAGTCCCTTAACCACTACACCACAGTGGCTCTGATCATGTCAAGAAATAAAACAGAAGTTTGGGAACCAGAGAAACTGTCTCTCCTTGCCAGATGTTGCTTCTCAGTCATCCTCAAGGCTGTTTTCAGGCATCATGGATGTGATGAACTCCCATTTCTGATGTATCTCAACATTGACGCTCCATCTGTATGTTCTATAAATTCAGGGACATTAGAGATGTGAATCTTGGTTCAGAATAGTTTTCTGGGTAGGTCACTGATAAGAGAAGAAAAAGATCCTATCTCACAACTGGGCAAAACAATCTGTCTTTACTTTTACTTTAAAAGTCCACTTTTAAATAGACTTGAATTTTCAGAAATAAGATTTTACCTCCAGTCTTTATATTCTTGGTAACAAATCTGATTACTTATCACAAATCATTTTCTATGAAACATCTGTGCATATGTTCTGATGTCAAGAATGCACACGTGCAAGGTTTTCTTCCATTCAGTGTCTCTGGACTTTGGACAGGTACATCCAAAGTGTCCTTCATTTCATCATTTTTCTTAGAAATGAGCTGAAAGGTAGGGTCTTTGGTAGGATAGCTTAGAAAATCATCAAGCCCTTGGACAGATCAGAATGAGTCAGAGGTTTTAATCTTCATGATGGCAGTGTTGTAATATTTGGAAGTGGGGCTTCAAAAGGGATCCACCCATGGGGAAAGTCCTGACACTGTCACCTCTTGTGATCCATAACAAATGTTGACGTTTTGCTTTTAAGGACAGAAGCTTGCATTTTCTGCCTTTCCACCACAGACCATGGGCGAATAACTGGAGAGACACCAGTATAATTTGCCTATGTAAATTGTATAATGTCTACATAGATCATGTGCTTAAATTACACTCTAATGGCCTAAAACCAATTGCAGTCCAAGCTAGAGAAGAGCCATGAAATGGACTGTTAAATTATAACATGGGTCTACTCTAGCTGGTGTGTTTCAATCTGATTATTTTCCTGACTAGAACAGCAGCTGGGTAATATAAACAGAGAATTTTGAAAGCTGTCTAGATTGTGGAATCAGGGATTAGCTGAAAGCAATGAGTTTTATGTTGCAATGCAGGGGGATTGAGTTAGATGACAAGGCCTCTTCTAGCTATGTGAAACTAGCACAACAAACAGAATTTGGACAGTTCACATGTCTGAAGGGTAAAGTCAAAGAATGCTACCTTTGCAAGCAACTTCTGTCTTGCTTTGTACATGCTTGTGAAAGGAGCACACTTTTCTACCAGCAACTCCCTCAAACTGCTCTAGCCATCTATGGACAGTAACATAAACACTGAGCATGCCCTGCCTACAATAATTCCTAGTCATTACGTTTGCCCTTTGGAGGACTGTTGCAGCCAGTTAGTACAGTAGAATACAGAAAGTGGGAGAGGAGTTTGAGGCCATCAATGTCAGACCAGGCCAGCACTGCCTGTTTATCTTCAAGACCATCCGTGGTCTTGTTGCACTGATGTTTCAGACTTCTCTAACTCTCTCCCAAGCGCTAGTAAGTGAAAGCAGAAGAGTCCAATCAGACTTGTAAAAAGCCTTTGACAATTACAGTGTACCTTTGTTTCAAAATTGTGTTTATGTGGAGTGGGATGTGTTCTTAATGTTCTAGTGTATGCACAGTCCAACGTCTTGAAATTTAATGGAAGGGTCAGGGTCAGCAGGCTTTCAAATGATGCTCTAGCTGGTGATGCAATGGCATCAGGCTTCACTTTGAAGAGGAAGGCCAGAAATTCTTATTCCTTCTCTTTCTGAAATACAGAATATCACTATAAATTATTCTGAAAATATTTATTTATTTATTTATTATATAATATTTTACTTCGCCTTTCTCTTTAAAAGTACTCAAGGTGGCTTACATCATTAAAAAGATAATATTTAAATGCGAAAAACAGTAAATATACAAATAGTAAAACAAATTAAATTATATTAATATAATATTATAGTATTATATTAAAAATGGTAAATAAAATCAATACTAAAACACATTTAAAAGCACGAGAAAGTTTGAAATTACAACATATGCACAAGCAAGAATGTTACTTTTTTTTCATAGCTTGAAAACATGATTTTGGATCCCATTGTTTCCAAGAAAATATTGAAAAGGTGACTTCTGTTCTCACAGCTGAAGTACAGCAAAATAGTCCATTATGTTTAAGGCAATTAGTTGTTTCATCTTTGAAACAGTTTTCTAAAACTTTTCAAGTTTGGCTTTGAAATGTTAATTTAAGTTAAACTGATCATTCAGATTAGATACCTAAATTAAACATTTACTTATGCAGCCAAACCCAGGTGAAGTATTCACGGCATGTCTTAGGTTTTCAGTTTAAGTTTAAACTTGGGAAAGGGATGGGGCTGTTTTGATGCTGTTGCTCTTCCAAATTCTGCAAAATAACCTTCCCGCTCCTGCCCCATCTATGTAGAATATCATTGTTCTTCCGCATATAGCTGCCCCTCCTTTTAGCTCTCTACACCACACTGATTATACTACTTTTATACTACCACATCTATTTTACAGAAGGCAAACCAATGGGAGTGAACGAAGGCGTTTTTCCAAACCATTCACAAGACACAGATGGAATCTGAGACCTAAAGATCAACCCCACATTATTCCTTCAGAATCAATTGTCCACCTAGTGATGCCAAATTTCTCATCCTGGTTTCCTCACCTCAATTTTTCCTAAAGAAAGAAAGAAAAAAAAATCAATTTTCTCATCCATAAAAGAAATGATGCTACCAAATCTTGAAGGAAAGAAGAAACAGAACTTTGGGTGGAGGTCATCTGGCCCAGTGATGACACCACACCCCAAACAATAATAATTATTTCTCCTTTGGACTGCTTGTCTTGTCTGCACAGCTGAAAGGCTCTCCTTGTACATATTTGCATATCTACTCTACACCTAACCTCTCCAGCAAGAAATGAGCCAGATGAATAACCTTTTCTTTAAACAAGAACTCTAGCTGCAGGATTTAATTTGTTGCAGATTAACAAGGGCTCAGCAATGAAATTGGAATCTGATTTCTAGTTGTGGAATATCACCCGCAGCAATAAAGGAAAGAAGCATTCCTCATGCACCAGAGAGTGCCTCGACTGCGTTCCGAACCAAAAGGCCGTCTGTAATTACACAGCTGTAGGATTTATGGGGAAGGTTTCCAAGTGAGGGCAGTCAATCTGCCTCCCTGTGGTTGGTAGGAGTGGAAGCCCCGGCAGCCAACAGCCGGATTGCATTTGCACAGACAAACATACCCATGGGAGGGGCACACTTTCTCTCTCTTTCACTCTCGCACACAGGCAGGCCGCCATTCATACATAGATACACACACACACAGTTGCTGCCCCTCCCTCTGGTAAGGAGGCAGACATGAGTGGGATGGATGGGTGGGGGTGGGGGTGGCATCTCACTTGCCCCATGGACAGCCATGGTTCCCAGGTAATTGCCAGTCGTGCCAGATAACTTGCAGTGGTTAAGCACAAGCACTTTCCTTTCATATCAAAATAAGTTGTAGGCAGTATAGAGAGACATCTCTAGCCTTCGTATTAGCGCCACCTGCTTGACAAGAAGGTTAATGATTAATGCATATCAACTGTCTTCTGTTCCTTAGGTTTCTTTAGTCCTTTTTGTGGGCTTTAAGGGAAGCTTTTGTGAGCCTCCAGATAGGAGTTAGGGAGATTATAATGCTTGAACATTGCTGCTGGTGGCACCGGGAACCCAAAGAGCTCTAACCAGTGGTTCCTTGTCATTCTGGAAAGATGTGCCACAGGCTGGCGTGGTTCAGAATCTTTATAAACAACTTCAATGAGTGCATGGAGGGGATGATTTTGAAATTTACAGATGGGAGAGGGAGCCAATACTTCACAAGACAGAATCAGGATACAGGATGGCCTTAATAGATAGGAGAAATGGGTCAAAACAAACAAAATGTGGTTCAACAGAGGGAAATGTAAAGATGCATACATATGAGTTAACAAGGAGCTTGGGCCTAGTATGCATGAAAAGGGTCTTTGTAGATCACAAGCTAAACATTTATAACTGGGTGACACATCCACGAAAAAAAACAAATACAATACTAAGCTGTATCAAGAGAAGTATGGTGTCCAGATCAAGGGATATAATAGCACCCCTCTATGCCGCTTTAGTCAGGCCTCACCTGGAATATGGTCTCCAGTTCTGGGTGTCAAGTTTAAGAAAGGAATCTGCAAGCTGCGACATGTTCAAAGGAGGACAACCAGGATGGTACAAGATTTGGAAACCAAGCCCTATGAAGAACAGTGGAGGGAGGTGTGTATGCTTATTCAGAGAATAAATGATTGAGAAATGCTGTGATAATCATTTTCAAATATTTGAATGTCTGTAGAGTAATAGGGAAGATGGAGGAAGCTTGTTTTCTGTGTTCCAGATGGTAGGACCCAAAGTCATCAATCCAAATTACAAGAAAGGTGAACTGAAGTAAACATTAGGAAGAACTACTTGACAGAAAGCTGTTTGACCATGGGATGAACTGCTTTGGAGGGTAGTAAATGCTCCTTCACTAGATGTTTTAAAACTGAGGTTAGATAGCTAGTAGGCATCCTTCAGTCTCGAGAGACTATGGTAACGTGCTCTGAATAGAGGTCTTGGAACAGCGTCTAGTGTGGCTGAGAAGGCCAATACGAGAGTGACAATCCCTTCCACACTGAAGACAAATACAATCTGTCCCCTGTCCAGCTCCCTGATTTTGCTGCTTTCGGGACTGCCTCTTTGCCTCGGTCTGCTGAACAAGTGTCTCTTCAAATTGGGAGAGGCCATGCTGCACCGCCTGCCTCCAGGCTGAACGCTCAGATGTCAAGGTTTCCCATCTGTTGAGGTCCATTCTTAAAGCCTTCAGATCCCACTTGCAGATATCCTTGTATCGCAGCTGTGGTCTCCCTCTGGGGCACTTTCCCTGTACTAATTCTCCATACAGAAGATCTTTTGGAATCTGACCATCAGCCATTCTCAAGATATGCCCAAGCCAACATAGATGTCGCTGTTTCAGTAATGTATACATGCTAAAAATGCCAGCTCGTTCTAGGACTACTCTATTTGGAACTTTGTCCTGCCAGGTGATGGCAAAAATGCGTCGGAGACAACGCATATGGAACATGTTCAACTTCCTCTCCTGCTGTGCACAGGACTGCCATCCAGGACTCACTGCAGTACAGGAGTGTACTCAGGACACAGGCTCTATAGACCTGGATCTTGGTATATGCCGTCAGCTTCTTGTTAAGCCATACTCTCTTTGTGAGTCTAGAGAACATGGTAGCTGCTTTGCCAGTGTGTTTATCCAGCTCGACATCTAGAGAGTGTGTGTCAGAGATCATTGAGCCAAGGTACACGAAATCATGAACAACCTCCAATTCTTGTGTAGAGATGGTAATAGAGGGAGGTGAGTCCACGCCCTGGCCCATGACTTGTGTTTTCTTCAGGCTGATTGTTAATCCAAAATCTTGGCAGGCCTTGCTAAAACAATTCATAAGTTGTTGGAGGTCTTCGGCAGAATGGGCAACAACAGCTGCATCATTGGCAAAGAGGAAGTCCCGCATGCATTTCAGCTGGACTTTGGTCTTCACTCTCAATCTAGAGAGATTAAAGAGCTTTCCATCTGATCTAGTCCAGAAATAGACGCCTTGTGTTGCAGGGCCAAAAGTGTGCTTCAGAATGACAGCAAAAAAGATCCCAAACAGAGTTGGCGTGATAGATAGCTATGTGTCAGGATTTCAGTGGATTTCTTGCTTTGGTGAAGGGTTGGACTGGATGCCCCTGGATCCCTTCTTACACTACCATTCTGTGATTCTATGCAAGGAGACAATGTGGTAAAAGAAAAATGGAAAGGGATATTTTGATCTTGAGTTAAGTGAATTGTGCCTAAATGAAGAGAAAGATGACCTTCCTGATATTCTTCATGCCAGTATTTGCTAGTACATGGCTCACTGCTCTCTGTTATCTGGTGGCGCATCTCTAAGATGGAGGTCTTTCCCAGTCATACTGTTTGAGATTCTTTAGCCTGTAGTCCCAGGAACTGAAGCTGGCTTCTAACACTGAGTTTTGCCCTCTTCCTTAAATAGCAGAATCACACCAAAGATTTACTCTGGGTTTGATGGTACTGCTTCTGTCAGCAGGCCCTTGGATTGCTCAGATGAGGCCCGGGTCATTTCACCTTGTGAGCCCCCCTTGTTGTTTGGGAAGAGGAGTAAACATTAATTTAATGTAAAGAATGGCAAGTAAAATATGTTTTATTGGAGGAATGCATGACTGTTGTGTACCCTTGGCTGAGGTGAGTCCCCCCCACTTGAGGTGAGGCCTGTGTTAAATGGCACTGCTGGGGTCCCCTCATTTAGGGCCTGCCTGTTAACCATGTGTTGTTCATGCCATTCATCTCAGAGCCCAAAGCTAACAAACTGCTTTTGTCAGAGAATCATGTTAGTCTTTCTCAGTGTAACAAAAAAGAAAAAGATCACGCCTTGCAGCTCCTTGTAAGACAAAGATATTTATTTTATCATGAGTGCGTATGTATTGTGGTTCACTTCTTGAGACAGTTGCAGGAACGTGGACAGTTGCAGGTACATGATTGAGCAGGCATCTAAGAAAGTAGATTGTAATTCTTGAAAGCTCTTGCTAAAAACATCTGCTAGTCTTACAGGTGGCAAGCAACTCCCCCCCCCCCTTTTCTGTTAGTTTCTGTGGAGCAATTAAGAACTTGGGGAATATGAAATGTGGAATTTAGTTGCTGGAAGCTTTTGTGCTTCTGTGAGTGCCTGGGATCAGACCTAAGAGGCAGAGGTCAGCATGTAAAAGGACAATCCACAGCTTCAACTTATCTCCTGTCATTGAACACTTCAAAGAAAGGACTTCCCTGCTTACTTCAAAGAAAGGACAAAGAATGGAAGCTTCCATGCTTATCTTATCAGAGGGAATATCAAAGCAGCCCCACAAGGACTCTTTAATACCTTAACTGTAACCCTTGACTTGAAGGGAGTCAGTTTGCTTCCTTCCCCAGAGAGTTATGCAGATTTGGTGACTGGAAAGGCACCAGGTCAGGAAGATGCTTTTTGTCCTGGGGAAACATGAAAAAGGATTAAGATGTTGTTGCCAACAGGTATATAATGGTCAACTCCCTTATAAAACAGAATTAGGAAAACTAGTTAAATCAGCCTAGCATGTCTCTGAGGAGAAAAGTGCTTTGCCCACCCTCTGCTGTTCTGAGATACCTTGAATGGCTTAGTTTTAATCTGAAGAGGAAACTGGGTCCATTTACCATCCTACAAAGCTGTGCCAGGAGGATGCACTCTGTGCATGTTCCAGAATGACACTGTCTCTCAACCAAGGTGTAAGTATCAGATAAGGTAGGTTAGCTTTTGTTACTTTCTGGTATGTTTTCTTCTTGAACACCTGTAAGTCTGTCTCCGCAATTGCTTCTGTATTTTGAAGAATCTTTTCTTGTAACCATTTGGAACTTTTATCCTTTTGTTCTTATTGTTTGAGTCAGCAAACCACTGAGAGCCTCCCTGTGTCTGCCACCTGCTGCAAATCCGAATGAACAACAATTGTACTGGTTCAAGGCAGTAAAAGCAACACCGACAGCAGCAGCACACTGCAGAGAAAGGAAGAGGGAAGCAGGCATCTGGAAGGAAAGAGGAAGTGAGGGCCCAAGCTGCTGGGAATGCTATTGCACCTCATGCTCTTGGTAAGGGTATGTGGGAAGATTACATCGCTAGAACCTCAGAATGGAAGAAAGGACAGGCACTGTGAGAAATTAAACAGAGAAGAGGCCATGAGAGATGGACAATCCCAAAAGGTCAAGTGCAGGCCTAGGCTAAAAAGGTGAACAAACAGTCAGTGAATTATCTATTACTTTAATAATTTGCGGGGGGAATCCCAACCCTCATTTTTATTTATAGAAAAAAACTCTGTACACAGCAAGTGGATGAATATTGTGAACACTGTTCACTGTTGTGCAGCTGGCAATATCATAGAATGCCTATCATGTACAGTATATAAATCAATGAAATAAATAATAAAATAAATGGTTGTTGTCGGTTTTTCAGGCTGTTTGGCCGTGTTCTGAAGGTTTTTCTTCCTAATGTTTCGCCAGTCTCTGTGGCTGGCATCTTCAGAGGACAGGAGTTAGAACTCTGTCTGTGTTCTGGTGTAGTGTGTGTGATAGTTGAGTATTTGTAGCTGTGGAACCATGGTGAAGAAAAACTGGAAGAATTTCTAAACACATCTCAATAGCATCCACCCAAATATACAATTCACCATGGAAAAAGAAATAGAGGGCCAACTCCCTTTCTTAGATGTCATGGTCATACGCAAACCTGACCTCCTATTGGGACACAACGTCCACAGAAAACCCACCCACCCAGACCGGTACCTACACAAAAACTCCAACCACCACCCATGCCAAAAAAGAGGCATAATCAAAACACTGGTAGATTGTGCGAATTGGAACGGTGAAGCTCAATTTCTCAGCACCGAACTCAATCATCTGAATTGGGCCCTACAGGCAAATGGAACGAACTCTACCCAACCACAAGGACTGGTGATCACTGCACACAAAAAACTAGCGAATGACACCTATCAATCACAGTGACAGATCATCTCCCCTCTTTTCACAACAATACACCCATAACAAAAAAACACCCTGATCACCATAATCACCCAATCTTCTGAAAAGGACAAAAAGCTGATCCCACAGCTACAAATACTCAACTCACACACTAGACCAGAACACAGACAGAGTTCTAACTCCTGTCCTCTGAAGATTCCAGCGTTCCTGCACTCAGGAGGAGCCGAAGACTATCTGCGGGCCACAGCTCACTGTGTGAGAGGCAGTGGGACTGTGGTTGGGCCCCTGCCGGCTGCCAACTCCTTTCCAAGGGAGCTGGCTCAGTCTCCCTCTGTTGTTGCAGGACTGGGCCCTGCTGCTCCTGGCTGCCTCACCCCCTCTCAACATCAGCCACCTGGCTCAGGGGGAGAGAGGGCTCTTAAGCCGGTGCTGCTCTTGGGACCCACCAGGCCAGCCTTCTTGCACTCAGGAGGAGCCGAAGACTATCTGCCGGCCACAGCTCACTGTGTGAGATGCAGTGGGACTGTGGTTGGGCTCCTGCCGGCTGCCAACTCCTTTCCAAGGGAGCTGGCTCAGTCTCCCTCTGTTGTTGCAGGACTGGGCCCTGCTGCTCCTGGCTGCCTCACCCTTTCTCAACATCAGCCACCTGGCTCAGGGAGAGAGAGGGCTTTTAAGCCGGAGCTGCTCTTGGGACCTTACCGGGCCAGCGTTCCTGCACTCAGGAGGAGCCAAAGACTATCTGCCGGCCACAGCTCACTGTGTGAGAGACAAGGGGACTGTGGTTGGGCTCCTGCCGGCTGCCAACTCCTTTCCAAGGGAGCTGGCTTAGTCTCCCTCTGTTTCTGCAGGACTGGGCCCTGCTGCTCCTGGCTGCCTCACCCCCTCCTCAACATCAGCCACATGGCTGGGGGTGGAGAGAAGGGGCTTTAGAAGGGTTTTATTTTTTATGTATTTTTAAATTGTGATTAATTGCCATAAATTAAGAGAGACCCACAGTGGATTTGAGGGAACAGGAAGGGGGGAGGGTGTTGGAGGGGGCAGCCATTGAGGTGGTGCTGGGTAGGGGAAGGAATGGCAGTGGGGGTAGAACATGCCCACGTAGGAGAAGAGAGGTTAGATATTTTACATCTATCCCCTCTTCTAGTCCTACCCCCAACCAGATGGTATCAGGTGACCATATCAGCAAACCCTCGAGCCACACAGTGCTGTTGATGAACGCCAGGTCAGTACAAAATAAGACTGCCCTCATCCATGATGTAATTCTGGATGAGGGTGCTGACCTGGCGTGCATTACTGAGACCTGGGTGGGAGAGGAGGGTGGTGTTCCCCTCTCCCAGCTGTGTCTGCCTGGGTACTCGGTCCAGCACCAATGTCGCTCGGAGGGTCGGGGAGGGGGAGTTGCTATAGTCTATAGGAGTTCTATCTCCTTGACCAGGTTTCCTATCCCTTTGAGAGGAGGTCTTGAGGGCCTGTATTGTGTGTTGGGCTTGCGAGACAGATTAGGGATTCTGTTGGTGTACCGCCCACCCTGCTGCGTACCAACAGTCTCCCTGCCTGAGCTGACGGAGGTAGTCTCGGACCTGGTGTTGAGGACTCCCAGGCTGTTGGTGCTGGGGGACCTCAACATTCATGCCGAGGCTGCCTTGACTGGAGCGGCTCAGGACTTCATGACCGCCATGACAACCATGGGGCTGTCTCAATGTGTCATCGGCCCGACACATGAGAAGGGCCATACCTTGGACCTGGTTTTCTCAATGGGACTGGAAGATGGTGGTTTGGATGTGGAGGGGCTGGTTGTGACCCCATTGTCATGGTCAGACCACTTCCTGGTCAAGTTTAGTCTATTAGCTTCTTCTCCCCTCTGCAAGGGTGGGGGATCTATTAAGATGATCCGCCCTCGGAGACTAATGGATCCAGATGGTTTCCTGAATGCTCTGGGGGATTATCCATCTGATATGGTCGGCGCTCCTGTCGAAGCTCAGGTCACCCTATGGAATAGGGAGATGACCCGGGCAGTTGACACGATTGCACCTAGGCGCCCTCTCCCTGCACGCAGAGCCCAGACAGCTCCTTGGTATACTTCTGAACTGCGGGCGATGAAGCGAGAGGGGAGACGGCTGGAGCGCAGGTGGAGGAAATCCCGCTGGGAGTCCAATCGAACAAGACTTAGAGCCCATTATCGGGCCTATTTCGTGGCAATACGGCTGGCGAAACGGCAATATTTCTCCAGCCGTATTGCTTCCTCAGACTGTCGTCCAGCAGAGCTGTTTCGGGTGGTCCGGGATCTTCTTCAACTGGGAAATCCGGTGGAGGTCCCGGACTGCTCATCAGCTCGCTGTGATGAGTTTGTCATTCACTTTGAGGGAAAAATCGCTCAGATTCGCAGTGGGTTGGACTCCACCGTTACTGCAGAATCAGAGGATGTGTCCAGTGTGCCGTGCTTAGGTCAAGTATTAATGGATGAGTTTCAGTTGTTGAGACCTGAGGATGTGGACAGGGTGCTTGGATCTGTCCGTTCTACCACCACTCCGCTCGACCCTTGCCCATCTTGGCTAATTGGAAGATCTGCCAGGGGGGTTCGCACCTGGGTCCAGGAGGCCGTGAACGCCTCTTTGAGAGAGGGAGTGGTCCCTACCACCTTGAAAGAGGCGGTAATTCGGCCAGTCCTTAAAAAGCCTAACCTGGACCCAAGGCTGGTGGTTAACTACCGACCAGTGG
Organism: Intellagama lesueurii; assembly: GCA_037013535.1. Lineage (NCBI taxonomy): Eukaryota > Metazoa > Chordata > Lepidosauria > Squamata > Agamidae > Intellagama > Intellagama lesueurii. The sequence continues at coordinate 105,051,757 of JBAJHW010000001.1, forward strand.
CGAACCTCCCTTATTTGGGCAAAGTGTTGGAGCGGGTTGTGGCTGGGCAACTCCAGGCGCTGCTGGATGAAACGGATTTTCTGGATCCATTTCAATCGGGTTTCAGGCCAGGTTTTGGTACGGAGACTGCCTTGGTCGCCCTGTACGATGACCTTTGCCGGGAGAGAGACAGGGGGAGTGTGACCCTGTTGATACTTCTGGACCTCTCAGCGGCTTTCGACACCATCGACCATGGTGTCCTTCTGGGTAGGCTGGCTGGGTTGGGAGTTGGGGGCACCGCTTTACGGTGGTTCCGCTCCTTCCTGGCTGACCGTGTCCAGAGGGTGGTGCTGGGGGACAGTTGCTCTGTCCCATGGCGTTTATGTCATGGGGTTCCTCAGGGCTCAATACTGTCCCCCATGCTGTTTAACATCTACATGAAACCGCTGGGAGAGGTCATCAGGAGGTTTGGGCTGAGGAGTCAGCAATATGCTGATGATACTCAGCTCTACCTCTCGTTTTCCACCAATCCAGGTGAGGCAGTTTCTGTGCTGAACTCGTGTCTGGACCTGATAATGGACTGGATGAGGGTTAATAAATTGAAACTCAATCCAGACAAGACGGAAGTGCTGTTAGTGGGTGCTTCACCGGACAGGCTGGAGGGCCATTTCCCTGCCCTGAATGGGGTTACACTCCCCCTAAGGGACAGGGTCCGCAGCTTGGGGGTGCTCCTGGACCCCAGTCTAACACTGGAAGCCCAGGTGGACTCGGTGGCCAGAGGCGCCTTCCTTCAGCTGTGGAAATTATACCAGCTACGGCCCTACCTGGACGAGCGGAGTCTCATGACAGTTACACACGCACTGGTAACATCTCGCATAGATTACTGCAATGCGCTCTACGTGGGGCTGCCTTTGAAGACGGTCCGGCGACTGCAACTGGTCCAGAATCGAGCTGCGCGGCTGGTGTGTGGTGGGGCCGCTAGGGAACATATCAAGCCGAATCTGTTTAAGTCACATTGGCTACCAGTTGCTGCCCGGGCCCAATTCAAAGTGCTTGTTTTGACATATAAAGCCCTAAACGGCTTGGGCCCTGGATACCTGAAGGACTGCCTCCTTCCATATGAACCTACCCGGCAGTTAAGATCTAGCCAGGGGGCCCTTTTGAAAGAGCCGTCCCTTAAGGAGGTAAGAGGGATGGCTTGTAGAGAAAGGGCCTTTTCGGCAGCTGCCCCCAGACTATGGAATGCCCTCCCGACTGAGATTTGTCTGGCGCCGACGCTGATGACATTTTGGCGCCAGGTCAAAACCTTCCTGTTCCAGAAGGCTTTTAATTGAAATAATATCAGCTGTGGGTCCGATGGCAATTTTTAGAGTATATATTTTAATTGTATTTTAATTGTTTTGTCTTTTTATTGTATTTTAAATGTTGTAAGCCGCCCAGAGACCTTTGGGTAGTGTGGGCGGCATATAAGTTAAATAAATAAATAAATAAATAAAGATGCCAGCCACAGAGACTGGCAAAACGTTAGGAAGAAAAACCTTCAGAACACAGCCAAACAGCCTGAAAAACCTACAACAACCATCGGATTCTGGCCATGAAAGCCTTCGGGAATACAATAAAATAAATGTTTGTTAAGTATCTATGTTAGGGCGAGCAGTGATGCAGTCATATTTGATGGTGCCATCAAATTATTTAGGAATTTGAGAAACAGAGTGATGCACGCTGGGGCAAAAGCAATCCAACCATGCAGGTAGGTTTCAGGTGGAGGTGAATAATCAGGAAAATGATTTTTTGGAGAGCAGAATGAAAACATCAGCCAAGTGTGCAGTTAGTTACTGTGAAAATGGCAAATTCCATGCTGAGGACCATCAGGAAAAGGATTGAAAATAAAACTTGTCAGTATACAGTAATATCTTTATGCAGATCTTATGGTACTTTATGCAGATCGTATGGTATCAAATATCTCTATGATGTTTGATATTGTTTGTTTTAATTTTGTTTTATATTCGGACTGTAAGCCGCCCAGAGTAAATTTGTTGAATCTAGATGGGCGGGGTAAAAGCCGGATAACAAACAAACAAACAAACAAATAAATACAACTACACTCAGAATATTGTGTAGAGTTCTGGATACTCCTACTCCAAGATTTGGTAAAACTTAAAAAAGGCAGAAAAAGATCTAGGGACTGGACCAAATTCTGTATAAGAAAAAGCTGTGCTTGGGGCTCTTAGTGAAGGCATGATAGAGGTGTAATATTTTACATGATATAAAAAGGGGCTAGGAACTTTCACATGCAGAGAAAAAATCTTAATGTGCAACACAGCATTGGGAAAATTGTTACATATTCCGGTGGGAGGTAGTCTTTCGTGCCTTCCTGGAAACAAGACTCTAATGCCCCTTCATATATTAATCACATGCAGGGTGGGGGTTATCCTCTAGTCTTTACACAGATGTACTGGATTTCTGTGACAGATTTTACTTTCTTGGGTTCCATGATCACTGCAGATGGTGAGAGTTTCTGTAACCCTGCTCCTGACATCTACTCTGAGCTATGAAGTCTCCTTTTAATGCAAGGATGCTGGGGCAGGGCTGCGGAAGGCAACATGACATAACAAATAGAACAATGCTGCCCCAAGGCTTGTACAATTAACTTATGGAGCATAGTATATCATCAAACAATACCTTTTGGAGTCAACTTGCTTCTTCTCTGGAACATAGTTCTAATTCCTATGGTATTAATTTCCAGGAAGGCACAAAAGAGTGCCACACAAAGGGTACACAGTAAAATATTCTGCTTTTTGTGTCACTGTTACCCCACTTGAACTCAATGCATTTTGCAACTACACACTCTACAGTGCACTCTTTTTTTCAGGGGTCAATTCATTTACTTTGAACAGGCAGCCAAATGTTGGATCATTTATTTTAGATCAATTAAGCATACTCCCCCCCCCCCATCTCCTCGCATATGTATTCGCCTCATCTGGGGCAGTGACATATTCATGGGAGCTACTGCAAGACATTCCCCCTCTAAGAGTGTGGCTGATGTTGACTGCTTCAATATTTCTTAAAATTATCCTTTCCAAATTAGCACTGATCACATAGTTGTTTCAGCCATGAGACCTCTCGTTGAGTATTGTGTCCAGTTCTGGTCACCACACTTCAAGAAGGATGCTAACAAATTGGAACATGTTCAGAGGAGGGCAACAAGGATGATCAGGGGGCTGGAAACCAAGCCTTATGAGGAAAGGCTGAAAGAATTGGGCATGTTTAGCCTTGAGAAAAGAAGGCTGAGGAGTGATATGAGAGCACTTTTCAAATATTTGAAAGGTTGTCATACAGAGGAGGGGCAGGATCTGTTCTCGATCATCCCAAACTGCAGGACACGCAACAATGGGCTCAAATTAAAGGAAGCCAGATTTCGGTTGAAGATCAGGAAAAACTTCCTGTTAGAGCAGTACGACAGCGGAACCAGTTACCTCAGGAGTTGGTGAGTGCTCCAACACTGGAGGCATTCAAGAAAAACTTAATCACCTGGCAGATGTGCTTTGATTGTATTCCTGCATTGAGCAGTTGGACTTTATGGCCTTGTAGGCACCTTCCAACTTCACTTTTCAATGATTCTATGAGACACCCAAGCTTGTTTTTTATTTGGTTGCACCAGTCCTTTTCATTTAATGCAGCTCGAGTTGCCATGTCCTTTGGTGTGTCCAGGGCACAAGATTAATTTCTCCTGAAATGACACCTGATTGAACAGATAATGGAGACATGGAGAAAAGGGGAGTGAGGAAGAGAAGGAAAAGACTGTGGAGGGTGGTAATGAGAGGTGAGACTGTAATTCTAGGGTAAATGGAAGTGGTTGGAGAAGCATGGTGTGGACTCTCAAAACAGGGCTCTTTATCCTGTTGGTGTGAATGGCAACAGTGAATCAAGACAGTGGCAGCAATAAGAGCTGGGTTTTAAAAATTCAAAGCAAAAATAAAGTAAAATAAATCCAAATTTTATCTCTCCATGTAGCCTCACTCAAAGTTCCAGTGAAATGTAAGCCAAGAAGTAGCTTGTGTTTTTTAAAAATAAAAAAACCCTAGGAGACAGCTTTTATTTCAAAGGGGTTATTAAAAAGGATCAGAAATGCCACCCAATTAATCTATTGGGGGGGAAGGTCTGAGTGGAAACATGGACTCAACTCTTTTTTTTCTGCCTGTAATAAATAAACACAGAGAATGGAAAACATGTAAAAATGACATGGCAGAAACCAATTATTGAGCTGTAGGAATAAACAACACATGGCTAACATTTTGGAAGTAGACTTAGAACGACTGGCAGAGCTTTGCCCAAGTGTCAATCCCTGATACCAAGGAATACTAGGATGCCACAAGAGATGCTGAAATATATCTTTAAAAGCTTAAAGATGCCACTATAAGATGCTTAACTCTTCAGTTCTAGAGATCTGTAAACCATCAATCCCCTCCTTCTACCAATACAAGGTATGTGATTTCTTACCATTAGAAAGTAACTCTAAACAGTCAGAATCTGCCTGTACTTTTAATTTAGAAAAATACTGTTTCAGGTATCAAAGATTTGGGAATCTTCGTGTTTTAAAAAGCACATATGTGTATGCATGTGTAAGAGAATCTGTAAGTGTACACAAAGGCATGTGAAAGTCACTACTCTCAATCACATTAAGATTTCAGCTGCAACTCAATGGGAGAGGACTACAGTCATATATATTTATATATAGTTATATATGGGGAAATACACTGTCCAGTCTGTCTCAGTTCCCATCCCTGCTACAAGCTACAACCCAATTTCCCTGGACAATTAATTCTAGTCTTACTACTACATCAGCTAGCTGGGAGGTTAAAACGCTGCCTCCTCCTTGGAGAATAGCTAGGAAACAAATCTGGACAGTTGTTTCAAATATGTTTCCTTCAGCCAGGAAGACTTCCAGAGTAGTTTTCATAGAATCATACAATGGAGATGGTCTATAAGGTCACTGAATCCAACCCCCTTCTCAATGCAGGAATCCAAGTATATCTAAGAGATGGCCATCTAACTTTCTCTTGGATGCCTCCAGCGTTGGAGCACTCACCAGCTCCTAAAGTAATTGATTCCATTATCATACTGCTTTAACAGTTAGGAAGTTATCCTGGATATTCAACCAAAACCTGCAAACAACCCACCTGACAAGAGGTTTAGTTCATGCATCTGATTGTAGCAAACTGCTGCTTGTTCATATCAATAAATCAGCATGTCCAACGATGAAATCCTATGAGAATGACTATGCAGGTAAAACCTGCCTGTTGTTGAACTACCATTTTGGCTTAAATCTAGTAGCTACTACCAACTAGAACAGACTCACTGAATAAACTGCTGAATGGTGACTTAACACTTTCATAAATGCCACCAACTCAATTGTTTTTCCCCCCTAATGGAATGACCAGTAGTTTTTGGCCTAGTTCAGACCCAGCAAAAACCCATGTGCTGTTCCAAACCACGAAAGCTTGTGCATTAAAAATGTACCACATAACTTTGTTGTTGCTGCTGTAACACTCATACTAACATCCCATTGCAAACCATGGTAGATATGTGTGAATAAAATAATCCCTGTCAAACTAAAAATCAATTTAAATAGTTTGCAATTCTATAGTAATTCTTTTCACTAACTTGAACACTGCTGAGTTATTTTAGTTACACGTTTTCTATTTTGTACAGCTGTGCTCTTCCTCATTTGACATATCAGATGAGAAGCCAATCAATGGAAAGAAGAGTAGAGCTCCGACTGACCAAAACGTGATTGCTTTTCTTGAAACCTCACCCACCCATTTTAGTGATTCACGACAAAGCCCCCATGTGGCCGTAATAGGTCTATGTTATAGTACTAATTCCAGTAACGTTATTTATGTCTAGTAATCTTGGTATTGCCTGTCTTCCAGGCTATTCTGAAAAATATGTGACATAGTGTACAGATGTTTCCATGAGTACAGCACTTGGCAGGTTTATCTTCACAAGAATTGATCCTCACAAATTCATGCTGAAAACAAAACCTAGTGATTGTTCAGTCACACAGAGCATGACGATGCAAGCAAACCTGAATTTTCAAAGATAAGCATAATAACAGAAAAACTTGTTCAGAGCCAGCTCAGTATTTAATGAGTTTAAAATTCCAAATTTTCCCCTTTGGTCCCATTTATTTCAAATCAATTTTGGCACAAATAAAAATTGACCACTGTGTACACTAATTCTCTTGTAATACATTTTGAAGATTCCATTTTATATACTGGATACAGCTCGGAGCAAGAGTTAGCATTTTTAATACCAATAGCGTACTGCAAAAGATGAGGAAAATCCTTTTAACATAAGCAATATTAAAGATAATTACCCGTCATCAATATTACAGATAAATCTCAGTTATATTTATTGCATTTGAAATATGCTTGTGACAATGTAGGCTGGAAAAAAATTGCCAGAAACTCACTTCAGTTCCATGGCCTTGCTTTTAATAGAACTGAAATAAATATTGAAATAAATTATTATCTGAAATGTACCCAACTTGAAACTGAATTTCAGCACTTCAGCACTTTATTTCTAACTCAGACCACAAAACTCCCAATTTCTAAACCATACATCAAAACTTTGCCATTGGAACTGTGGAAGCCTTGTGTGAAATGAAAGCTCTCTGACATTAAGTGGGGACTCCACTTTCAACATACAGGAGCTGCTTAAGGCTAATTCTGGGATATCTGAAATCATTGTTCCCACTTTTCCCCAGGGACAGCCACAGTTCTGTGCTCAAACCTATTTCCTTATTTAAAATAAAATCTAAGGGCAGGTGCTCTGAAATGGCACCAAACTGGGTACATGGTGGCTCCTTGTTGAGAATGAAGTGTTGATGTTTGTGACGTGGCATGAATGGAGGGCTCTCAGTACATAACTTTTCTAGACAGTTAACAATTGTGCTTCTCAAGAATATATTGTGCAGCTTCAATAGTCCTCCAGATGGGGCTTGAAACAGAACCTACAATATTGTGTAACCACCCTTGTCTCTAAAACACTCTAGCGTTAACATCTTTTGCTAGCTTCATTACTGCCTAGCAAGAGAGATGAGATTCTACACATTATAGGTCCTGCCACGCCTTTGAATGTTGCTAGGGGACAACATAAGAAGCCCCATAGACTGGAGAAAAACCATGGCATGGTTTCTCCCTATAGTGAAAAAGAGCAGCTAGCTGTGCATGGAAATGCCAGTCACTATGCTGTGCAGCCTTTTGACATTTGCTCCAATTCAGCATCTGTCTGCAGTTACAGGAGACTTAACAAAGGGACATAATTTCCACATCTACAAGAACGTTTCCATTCACTTCAACAAACAGCTCAATCTCCTGTACTTTAGTACATACAGATTTCTCAACTAGATACAACTGCCTGTAAACATATATACACTATTAGATGGATCAGAAATTTGTAGAAAGCAAGCCAAACACTCTCAGGAATTATGTATCCTATTTTAAGATTCTGTGCAAAATTCTCTGCACAGAATTCCAAAAGATGTACAGCCCGGATTATATGTCTAACTAAAATCACTTGAGATGCATATCCAAGCAAATGTTAATTTTACAACTTTAATTCTTCATCATTTATTTCTCACTCTAGCTAAAAATATGACATTTCCTTAAAAAAAAAAGTGCACACAGAATTCCTGAAATCTCAAAATGCAAGCTAATCAAAAGTTTAAAAAAAAAGTCCACTGGTCAGAGTTTAAAACTAGGTTCATAATTTCCTATTTATTGGCATGAATGTATTTCTAAACTTAAAAACCCTTCTGGTAAGTTATCAATTTTTTTATGACAAAATTTCTCACAACACACAAATATTTACAACATGTACATTTTTCAGTCCTTTACACTGGATCTCAAAAGACAAAACATTTTTATAGTTACCACAGAACAAAAGCTGTGAGTTAAGTTTTCTTTTAAATTTCATAAAACTATCATAAGTTAAAGTGAATAGGTTTCTTTTAATTCCTTGTAGCATGTTACAAGTGCAACAGAAAACTATGAGAATCCCAATTAGGATAGCTGCAGTTCATTGGATAAATGTTGCCGGTTGTAATCACATTGTTTCACAGCGAGTTCTTGAAAAAATAAGCACCAATCATTCTTGCAAAGAACAATTTTATCTAAAAGTATCGAAAAAGTGTTAAATACAAGGTGGTTTAATTTACATAACAAGAAATAAATACACCATATCCAAACTTGTAGTCTGCATACTGCTACCCTTGTACATATAATGTACTAAAAGTCAGCAAACTGTCAACACTTTTTTTTTTAAAGAAATCAATTTGACTTCAAACCAACGGTTTGCTACTATAACAAAGGCCACAAACAGTACGTCTGGGGACAGCATACAGTGTTAAAACTGACAAACTTCAAGGGGGAAAAACATCTAGCAAATAAACTGAAAAGCTGTAGTTCATTGCTGGTGATATTAACATACTAGAAAACCTTAATAGGCCACTACTATGATTCCTTTTTTAGATTGTTTAGTCAGACATAAGAGCAAAATAATGCTCCCACAGATTAAAAATTATTGTGTAGCCACATTATTGTGATTTAATTATCCTGCATGGAAACATCTGATGGTGTTTTTGTAATTTTGCTTGAGCCTTTATTTTACAATAGAGCATTTTTCTAACTCAGAATTGCACATAAGAAGGCTATTAAAAAGTACAATAAAAATCTGCACAAATGACTTGAGTCAGTATGCTGTACACTTTCTACAATATTATGTTGATATAAGTGAATAAACAATAAAGAAGTGCTTCCACTAACGTTTTCAGAAAGTTCATCAGTTGAGGAATAATTGACTGGAATTTTGTTTTTTAAAAATGGACATCCTGTTCAGTTTAAGACCTGTAAGCTTATGCGTTGAGTCTTAAAGATTGATCTTCTCTTCTCCTAGAAGAAATGTCAATGTCTATTGAATCCTTGCCAACTATAAGCCGTAATCGCTTAGCTGGAGGAAGAGGAATAAAATCGTCTTCGAAGTCGTCCTCATATTCATCCTCCTCCTCCTCCTCCTCCTCTGCAGATGAAGAGTCATCTACAGTTTCTTCTTCATATTGACTATAATCATCCATTTCCACTCGTGACTCTAACAGAGAAAGAGAATCACTACAACACACCCCATTCTCATGCAAGTCACTAGAATATGTTCCCCTATTTTCCTCCTCTCGTTTTAATTGTATTTTTAATTTTGTTGAACTACTACTTGATCCTGAGTTAAACCCATTATTAAGCTTTGCTACATATAAGTTATTATCCTTTTCATGGTCTTTACTTAACTTGATGCTTATTTTTGAAGAATTCATCCCATCATTCTCTTGGTCATTTGTCTTGCTGTTGCTATCGTGACGTCTCCGTAGAGTCAGTTTGGGGATCCCAGAGCTATTTTCAAGAATTAGTTGTGCATCATACCTGGTTATTCGCCTTTTCTTTTTGCTTTTTGCAGTTCTAAAGCGGTCTTTCACTTTGAAAGCATCTGAAGTTACAATAGAGCAGCCGCCAGATGCAGGGATACAGTCCTTATACCCAATGGCCGAATCCATTACATTGTTCATTTCTCCACCTAGGTCAGAATGTGAACCGATCAAATCTGGCATTTTGTCTTTGCCAGGCATGGTGTGTGCAGGAACAGTTTCCTCCACTTTCAGAGATGGCTTTACCAGTCTTTCTTGTCGTGATTTCTTTTTGGCCATCACCCTGTCACTCTTTTGACACCTCCCATCCCCATTATGTGAAGTTACAAGAGCCTGCTCACCCTCATGCATTACACAAGACTGCTGCTCCAAGCTATTGGTTCGCATGTCAGTGAAATTGTTTGTATAGTTATTTAGCATATTTGGTTCAAGCTTTAAGTCAGAGGTCTCCTTCAGGTTCGTTCGCGTTCTCACTGACCTCCTTGTTATGTATGTACAGGGTGATACTTCCCCAGGTTCGTGAGCACCTTTCACAGAATTTAGTTTGTATTCTCGAGCTGCATGCCGTGTTAAGCAGCCACTAGAGACTGCGACTTTCACTGGTCCCTCTGTTTCTTTTTCCTTTTTAATGGACAGGCTTTTATACAGGACAATTTTAGGCTCTTTAAGAACCAAGTTTCCCACCTCGAGTTTTCTAGATGCATTTCTCTGCTCTGGCCTTTTGCACTGATTTCGCAACTTTATCTTGGAAAGTAAAGGCTTTGCAGGCTTTTTCAGTCTCTTTGGTACCCTGGAATTATTTAGATGAGTTAGTTTGGATGAGGTAGAATTTGATGAAGCTGGAATTCTTGAAATAGACTGCCTTGTTAATGTTCTACTCTTGCCATTCTTTTTTACACCAATAGAAGTTTTGCGGTTAGCTGTAAAATCAAACAAATAAAGTCAGAATTTTGTTAGAAGCTATTTCTCTTTCTTGATTCCTACCAAATAGTATTACTATTTCATATGGATATAAACAGAGATTCTATTTGTTGCACAATGTGTTGAAGTAAACAAAAATAAAATACTGCTAATAACCAGTCTTTGAAACTAGCTACTAAAGACTTTAAAATAATAACAGTAATAATACCAATGTTTGAAAATAACTTTAGAATCACAAAATGAATCTATCCCAGGTCAGCCTCAGTAAGTGTTCACTTTCTATCTGATTATTTTACCACCACTTTTGCAATTCTGGCTCTTAATTAATTACTGATTATATACACTGATATAGTTCTACTGATTATTAGAAAGTACTACACCAGTGTATGCAAGTAACAGACTAACCTCATGCAGTCTGTTCAGTTTTCCTTATCCTCTGAATATTTTAAAATGAACTTATGCAAAACATTCTTTTCAATACACTATAATTCTTTAGTTTTTGTCTATATTGTCTGTACAAATACAATCTATCTCAAATCTGAATTACAAGAAAGGTCTATTGAAAAGCTCAGTTTGTTTCTCCCTTCAAGCAATAAAGCATCCTGTTGAGAATGCTTACAGAACATTTTCAAATCATTATATTCATTTGCTTACTTGCATTAGCTTTTTCCTGAGTGGTATCTGCATCAGTGTTAGAGCTTACAGATTGGCTGTCTGAATTTTTGCTGCTGTCACCCAACTTTTTAAGCCTGTTTAAGCGTTTATCTGTTTCTCTGAGTCCATATTTGCTATTAATTACAGGAGTAGGTGCAGGCAGTCCCACTCTTGATTTAAAAGCACCAGTTCCACGTCTATGAAAAAGAAACGAACATTAATAATCCAAGCATAAGAATAAAAAACTATCCAACAACATAGAACTCTTAATCCTAGGTCAACACTGGTCTGTTTAGACAAAACTGAATTTATGCAAGTATTTCCATGCTGCTAGCATTCTGTTATTATAATTTTGGGTGATTTTCTTTTTTTATCATGAACTAAAACAATAACAAGAAAATATACTGTATAATTTTATGAAAATACCTAGTAGACGTGAGCAGATGTTTTCTTCAGTTTGCAGTCTTGCTTGGATGATGTTAAGAGTTAACACTATTAATATGGCTTCAACTGGCTTCTCCTAGTGGGTAGACTAAATTTTAATCCCAATTCTGATGGAGGCTTGCCACTTTTCTGTACTTACTATCTTTCCCCCAGCCAATAGGAACCTTCAGTTTCAAAAGGTAATGGGGGGGGATGCATATTATTTGGTGGTTCTTTGGTTGAAGTCAGGAAGAGAAATCCAGCCAACTGCTATCTGGGGTGGAGTTTGAAACCACACCAATAGTGTCTGCAGCTTTCACTTGAACTCACCTTAAGAAGCAGATCTGGCACAGTCATCTGCCACTAATTTTTGGGATTCTCATATATATTTTTTCTGCACTATCCACTAAATCTTGGTGCATAGCCTGAGGAAGGCGGATTAATGTCAGAGGCTAGCTGTTTGTTCAGTTTTTTTAGTAGTCTAATAAAGGTATCACCCAGTCTTGCATCTCTACTATGTAAGGACTGCATGACCTTTTCTAATTTTTTCTGAACTATGGATGATCTAAATAGCCACCCAGAGCACCATCTATAAGACAACATGGACTCTTAACATCAGCCAAACAAGACTGCAAACTGAGGAAACATCTACTAGGTAACAGCAATGTTGGCAAGTCTTCAGGCCCAAGGCCCAAGTCCAAGTATTCAGGCTTCAGGCCCAAGGCCCAAGTCTGAGTCTTCAGGCCTGAGTCCCAAGCCTTGAGTTTCTGTCTTGAATTGTTTGCCCCCCCCCCCCCCCCAAAGGCTTGGGACTACAGACTCAGACTCAAAGACATGAACTGTGCATGCACTGCCCCGCTGAAGGGCAGCCAGGCGGCCCACGTGCATGTGCAGAGACAGCAGGCTGACTTCCCTTCTCAGAGACAGCCCCTGCCTCTGTGCATGCGAGGCCTATCAGCTGGGCAGCGTGTGTGTGAGCAGAGGCAGCAATGATGTCTGCAGCTTACATTTGAACTCACCTTAAGAAGCAGATCTGGCACAATCATCTGCCATGAATTTTTGGGACAGACACACGCACACACATTTTGCATTACAAAATCTTGGCGCACAGGCTGAGGAAGATGGATTAACACTGAATGCTACCTGCTTGATTTGTTTGACTTTTTAGCAGCTTGATAAAGGTATCACCTGCTCTTGAATCAATATAAAATGGGACCCCCCTTATCTGTGATATATAACTGAGATCTGTGTAAGCACATAGTCACAAAACAAGAACTGCCAAGACATTTTTCTTATCCTACCTGTCCCTGTGACTCATACAGAAAATATTAACTTGCAATGGGTTTCTTCAGGAGGTAACATGACTATGTCATTGCCTGAGAGTACCTGATGTTTTCTGTTGAATGGTAAAATTATGTAATAGCACTGCCAAATTAGCCAGGGCTTAATCTGGATGAGAGCCCATCTGGCAGCTATATATCACACCCATTTTTATCACAGAAGAAAGGAAGAATATAAAACTGATTAATTAATTTAATGGATAAGTTTATTGTTTGGAAGAAATAAAGACTACTGCTTGATGCTGTCACAAATCTCATCTACTGAAGAAAATCCTCTTACTTAGCTGTAAGTGTAAAATGACAGTATACCTGCAGTAGCTACAAAAGCACCAAAGCAGAAGTGCTATCTACAAAGCACATTGTGCAACAGTGGCAATGGGAATTGCATAACCGACTGCACAACTGAATCCCTTATTTCATTGTCAGGTATAACTTTAGATCAGGGGTCCAAAGAATGCCCCACAGGCCACATCTGGCCCACCTTGCCTTTTTATCCAGCCCGTGCGGGCGGGCAGGCGAGTGTACACGTTCCTTCGGCCCTTGAAAGTGTGGAAAATATATGATGTGGCCCTCACGGTGAAAAGTTTGGAGACCCCTGTTTTAGATTATGCCTACACAAACATGATTTTGCCCACTGTTATAATAGGATTGCTTTTACGCTACTTTCTGTCACCTTCTGTGCATGGCAGAAATGGAGAGCTTCCTCTATCCCTGAAACCTCCTCATGTAATTCACAAACAACAGGGAAAGCGTTCAGAGATAAAGGAGGCTCTTCAGGAAGTTGCCTTCTGCAGGTAGGAGGGTAAGGAAACCTACAAAAAGGGAAGACGACAAGCGCACTCCCTTCCTTGCCTGTTTACAGAACCCAGACTGGGAAACATCCCTCTTCTGCAAGAATGGCTGCCAGATAATCAAGCCAAGTTTTTGCTGAAAAAGCAATATACTCACAACTCCAGGTCACAGATAGATTTTAACTTTACAATGTATCTATGCTGGACATTTTTAGTTTATTATTTATATAGAAACATACCTTTCACATGTGTAGCATTCACAGAATTCATTATTTTCTCCAAAAAAACCATCCCCATAGTAACAGGAAATTTCTTCTCCAGGTTCAATGTCTCGGAGGGCTTTCACACATGCTGTATCCCGGCCAGTTGACACAAACTAGAAGACAGATAATTAACATATTTTACACACTTATTTAAATTTGCAAACATAACTTAAAATATCAATGTACTGAATAAAACTAGCTTGGATGATATACACACACCTACCTTACAGTTGGGTCTGCAATCTGAAAAAGGTCCAAAAGACAAAATCAATTAACTGCTGATAAGACCTGAAACATGAATAGTAATAGATACCTAAAGTAAGGTTTCACACTGATTTCATCACCCACTATTTAATTTATTTATTAAAATTATTTATAGCCATTTTATAATAAAAATCCTTCCATAGTAGCTTACTATGAGAGAGAGAAATAAAATTCCTTGCTTACCATGGTTGATGAATGCAGCTGGACCAAGCCAGAGCTGAGCACAGTTTTTTCGTGTTGAATACATGACACTAAAGTCATTCTCTCCATGTCTGAGCAGCATGTTCTCTTCTAATTCGGAAAGTTCAGCAATACAACCCACTAGTAATTCTATTTTGTCATTACGTTTCCTAATAAATGAAGAAAGGGGAAAGAAACATATAGTTCAAGAACAATAAATTAATGCTGTCTTTCCCTAGCAGAGAAATATTTTAACAGAGGAAAACATGCTTGCATTCCACCCTTTTAGTTTAGTCTCTTTTTCTACTGATGAGACAAAAAAATTAAAAGATTAAGTATTCAACTTGACTCTGAAGTAGAGCGATACTGCTGGTTTTGCTCTGTATGCCAAAGGGCCCAAGTCCAACCCCAGCTGGGAGCCCCACTGGTGCCTCTGCCCACAGTAGAGAAGATGTTTGATCGAGCAGTGGGCCCTTGCCAAAGTTTGTGGGCAGGTATACCCACATACTCATCATTATTGATTATGCTACCCATTATTATGCGGTGGTGTCTCTGTACAAAGTTGTTTACTCAATGGCAGGGTCCTTTCGAGGTGGTCAGGAAAGTGGGCCCTGTAGACTATGAAAGTCTTAGTTCTTAACAGAAATACCAGAAAGGTGGCACCAACCCAGATCTTCCATGTGAACTTCCTGAAGGAGTGACATGTCCAGGAAGCCCTGTTCAGGCAAAGGGAGGAAACCAAGTTGGGACCCAAAGCTGTGAGTGCCCTAAAGGCTGCTAGGGAACTCTGGATCCTAGCCAAGGAGATAGAGCCAAAATGCCAGCAATAGGTGTTGGCCGTTGAAACTGACTTTCTGGACGTTCTCTCTGCCAAACTAGGCTACATCTCCCTGGTAGAGCACTGCATAGCAGCCCCAACGGGCATGGAAGTGCACTTGGCCACACACTTCTGGCCATGTCAGTTGTGCCAAGTAATAATGGATGAGGTGAACGCCATGTTAGAATCAGGAGTTACTGAGCCCTCCTCTAGCCTCTGGAGAAGCCACACTGTGCTGATCTCTAAGCCCAAAGGGAGTGTGAGGTTTTGCAGACTTTCGGAGGGTGAACTGTGAGTTAATAGAAAAATTGGGTCAAGCCACCTATTTGTCCTCCCTGGATCTACCAAATGGCTATTAGCAGATCCCCTTGCGGGATGCCGATAAAGGAAAAAAATGTTTTCACAACACTCCCTGGACTTATATGCCATGGGGCACAGCAGCCACATTCCAACGCCTTATGGACAGGGTGCTGACCCCTGTGCAAGATTTTGCTGCCACTTAGATAACATTATTGTATTTAGCCATTCTTGGGAGGAACATCTGGAATACTTGTGGGTGATACTGGAGCAGCTAAGGAAGGCTAGCCTGACTGTCAACCCCCAAAAGTGTAAGATAGCACAAGCACAAATGCTGTATTTAGGGTTCATTGTAGGGGATGGGGAAATCCAGATCTTAGCTGATGAGGTGACCAAAGTCTCCTCCTTGCCCCGATCCCGGACAAAGAAAGAGGCACAGCAATTCTTGGGCCTAGCTGGCTACTACAGACAATTTATATCCCGCTTTGCAGAGACTGCGGACCTGATCACTTGCAAAAGAGCCCCATGAGAGGTGTTCTGGGGTGCCAAGGAACAGATGGCCTATGATGAATTCAGACAGAGATTTTGCTCTACTTCCATCAGACACTCCTTGACTTCAGCAAGCTGTTCATCCTCTTCATGGATCCTTCCAAGAGGGGGCTAGGGGGTGTTTTGACCCAGCATTCTTAGAATGGGGAACATCCCATCCTGTTCCTGAGCCCTTGCTATCAAATGGGCTGCCTTCTCATTGTATTATCATCTGTTGGGTGCCCCCTTTTTGCTAATAACTGATCACGCTCCCTTGCACCGACTGTAGCAGATGAAGGACTCTAACCCCAGACTGACTAGGTGGTAGCACTGCAACTCTTTGCCTTCCAGGTCCAGTATCAGAAAGCATGGCAGCATGCTAATGTGGACTATTTATTTTGGCAGGGTCCAAGGGATGATAGAGAGGAAGAGACGGATGCATAATTGGAGGAGGGCATGTGGAACCAGTGAGGGTCCCCCTGGCTGTGAGAGCGGGCTCTTCACCTCTTGGAGAATGCCGGCCAAATTCCCTACCTGCAGCTCACCTGTGGACTGGGATGTCAGTGGGGCAGAGGCAGACAATACCCTTGAAGCCATGGGTGTAGCCATGGCTAGACTGGGAATTAAGGAGGGACAGGAGACAGGAGAGAATGACCCTGTTGGCACTTTAAAAGTTCTGTTGTTCAATAAAAGAGCTACTCTCAGAGTCATTATGGAAGGGGGCACTGGGACGCTCACAGCACTACTAGCAGATTACAGAAAGAATGGTTGTAAGAAAGCTTAGGAAATGCATGAGGGCAGGAGGTGACGAGAGGTTTTTTAACAGCCGCTATCCCCTCTGAAATTTTACAACTGAAGCTGAACATCATCAAAATGTGATATAGGATAGTCATTGCTGATGTAATACTTACCACTCTTTTGTTGCAACAATTTTGGCTCCATTTTGCTCTGAAGAGTAGCGATTGCATGGCAATATTTCAAATCCACTGTCAGTTGCAAACATTCGCAAATAAATAAATACCTGTAATAGAAATAAATGGTCAAGTACTGAGGAATAAGAGAATTTCTCTCAATATATTACCTCTAAATTGTTTTAAACGTACACTACAAATACACACCCACGGAAAAACTGAATGCAGCAATTCTCCCTTTCCAACCTTCACAGTAATGACAGATACAGGTTACATTTTTGTTTTATATACCATTAAAAGAACTTTTAAGGAATTTGGTTCTCTCTTAACCTTAGGTTGCATAAGAGAGGGAAAAACAACTGTTCTATATAAACTTGGCAGAGAGTTCACTTGTCCCTATCACATCTCTTCTGTCTCATTTACCTTTTCATCATCAGGCCTTGAAGCACTCCAGAAAAAGTGCTAGAAAAGTATTTTAAATGTCTAAGTCAGGCAGCAGGAAGAAATTTGCTTCTGAGATTTTTCTAGCTCTATCTGACTTTTCATATTTTGAGAGCCAGGAGTACTAATTTTTGAAGGTATTATTTTCTTATTTCATGAACTCCTTATAGTTCTTCGAGGGGAGGGGCTAGTTTAAGGTATCTAGAACATCAGTAAACTACACAGAAACAGGAATTTTCTTTTTCAAAGGACAGCCTTTCAAAGAAATCTTTATAGACCTTATCTGTTGCATTTTCAGTTGTGTGACTTAGCATTCAACAGATAATGGCTGAAATCCTGTTGTGCAGGCTCTGCATGCACAGTGAGAAGCTCAACTTTTAAAAGTGAACTGCCACATGTTAAGAATGACCTTATTTGTTGCATTCTGAGCCTTATCTAAGATAGACCTTATCTGTTGCATTTTGAGAAGCTGTGGCAGCATTTAGAGAAAAGTGCAACAACGTGGAAGTGCTATTCACAAAGAACTTCCACATGCATATTGTGCAACAAGCAAAAGGAAAGCCATGCAATCGATTACACAATCTAATTGTACAATGATGGGTTGCCTGGGCATAACACCCTACACATTTCCACTGTGTAATTTCATGTAATGCCAGAATGTACAGGATTTCAGCCAGTGTCTATGGAGATTTCTTAAAGCAATTAACTTCTAAAGGTTAACACACTTAAGTGGCTGTGTAACAGGATTTCAAGCCCTTGAGTGTCAAGAGCCATCTAAGTATTTTCACTGTGTTTAATGTCACTCTCAAAAATTTCTTTTCTCCCTGTCTCTTTTGTCTGAATGTATGAAACATAGAATGTTCAGGTAAAGTTATAACCTGATTATTTTAATGCCCCAATTTAATACTGTGATTTTTCAAATACACCTAATCAGAACCTATACAGAACCAGTGCAGACAAAATCCTGGCAATTGCTTGATCACAATTAGGCAAATGGCAGTGGATCAACCCAAGAGAGAGAAAACAGAAGATCAAACTATTTCTTCCTATTTCCTTCCCAGCTGGTCTATTTTTTTTCTTGTTCCCTTCTTCTTCTATCATATTAATTATATATGGGGTACTCGTATTTGTATACGAATACCCCCACACAGCTGGAGTCAATGAGGGTCTGGCCCCCTGGCGCCCGACTGTCCACTCATGTGTCTGCCACCGCCGGCCCACTCTTCCTTCCAATTGCTCCAGAGCGCCCGGTCAGCTAGCCACTCCTGGCAGGAGGGAAGACGAGTCTCCCTGCAAGGCTGATGAGTGGCTAGCCGACCAGGCACTCAAGAACAATTGGAAGGAAGAGCGGAGGTGGCAGCGGCGGACGCATGAGTGGACGGTCCGGCCCCAGGGGCCGGCCCCTTGTTAACTCCAGCTGTGTGGGGGTATTCGTATTCGTATACAAATACCCCCATCTCCAATATTAATTCTTGACCCCTAAATAATCACTGCCCTTTCATTACACTCTTCCCCATTATTAATTTCCATTAAGCTATTTTTTTAATCATAAGAAGCATTTACTATCTCTAGAAGAAAATGCAAATACATTCACTTTTAAAGCAGTTGTATTTAATTAACATCCACAATAGCCTGTAATCCACACACTAACAATCTTAACTTAGATTAAGTATAAATACACCTACATGTTCCTTGAACAACCTTTCCTGCATTTTGTTCTTGTTAAGAAAATAGTGCCGGGCCCAGTCACCTGACGTCAAGGACTTGAAGGCTTTTTCCAAGTGCTCATCTTTTTTAAAACGCTCAATCACCTCCTTCAATTCCTCCTGCCTTCCTTTTATTGGTCGAAACCTAAAAAAAACAAGATCCCATTCTGGTCAACTAACCCACATTCCATTCACTAACCCACATTCACATGTCTACAGTAACTAATAACTGAAATAGGGCCAGAAATAAAAATGAAACGCTTCTCTTAGAAGGTTTTGCACAACCTGAAGCCTTTAAGAAAGTAAAGAGAACAGATGCAGATACTGATTTCAGTCAGGTCTTTAAAGGTAAGTACAGAAAGTTCTAAAACTTAAAGCAACTATGAGACCTGACTGAATGCCACTTTCCACTCAGTCAGTGCCATATTATTTATATATTTGTGATCAAGACTGTAATGTAAAGTGGACATTGCTTCCAACTCTGTTTATGACGGCTGTACATTTTAAATCAACATCCTTGTAATTTGCAATCATCACAGAGACAACCCTGTAATGCAGGAGCAGTATTCCAGACCAATGGGGGAAAACGGTTTTAGGAAAACAGATACTGTCCTTCCTTGGTGGCTGGCATCAGAAGGGGAAAACAAAATATGTGCTCAGTTTCCTGCTCCAGGAAAACACTCAAAGTACTGATCACATTTCTATAGTCTGTCATCCGGTTCAGGGAGATTACCAGAATTCCTCATCTCATTACTCAGCGTAGGTAAACCAGTAACTTCCAGATGTTTTCTACTACAACTCCCAGAATCCATGATAACTAACTATACTGGTTGGGGCTTAAAGGAATTGTGGTCAAAAATATCTAAAAAGCACCTATTTGCCTAAACAGAATATAAAATATAATTTTATATAGAATATAAAAACGCCTTTATTTGACTGAAGGGTGAGCATTAAAATGAGGATGCAAGGAGACAACAATTTTTAGAGGACTTCCTCAGAGATCAAGGTTAGAACCTACATTATGCAATATCTTTATAAATTACCTTAAGAAAAAAAAATAGGTTAATGTCGTCTGTGGAAATTATATAGTAAAGGATCTGACTGCTCATGTGACCAATGTGATGTTCTATGTATGTGCAGGCAGCCATCAGATATTTTGAGATAATAATTTCTAATAAAATAAGGAAACATTGGCATCCCTGTATGACATGGTGGAAAAGCCCTATTTGGTGTGCTATCTAGAGCCTATGATAATTGTTCAAGACAGACTGTTTCTAGATGCAAAGAGACAGAACTAGAATCACTACTTGAATGAGGAATTTATTTTACCAGTGCAATGAGACAACCTGGCTTGTTCCATTTAGGAAAGCAATCTTAGCAGACAAGATAAGAATTTGCTTATCAATTGTACTGACATAGTGTATATCCCACTACCCTAAAACACTACTTTAAATATGGTGGGTGGTATATTAAACTGAGCAAACAAACAAGCAAAAAATCAGAAAAAACTACTAACACAGAAAGTTAGACTTTCAGGGCAGCAGATGCTTCCAGATCAGACATTCTGTCAAAATTTGGGCTAGTACCGGGTAGACGTAATAATTAGGAATGGAAATTTCTAGAATAACTGCAATAATTGTGAAGCAATGTACTTTGCAGAGTTCAAGAAAAAAGGAGTGCAACTTTTATTACTATCGTCTTGCAGTTTTATATTATAGTGACTCAATATGGCCGTAGTAGCCAGATGGGATATAATAATAACAATAACAACAATAACAACAACAACAACACAGTACTATAAGCAGTTGCAGATCTCAGAAATCACACCATCAGAGCTACAAAAACGGCAATATTAGGAACAGCATACATACTGGGTCGATATTTAAAGATACTTAGTTTTTTGGTTAAAACTTGTATCTGTTATATAATACCAGTCAATGTTTTTATAATTTTGACTGTGCTTGGAGTTTTTGAATAATAATATGATTAGCTGTGGGTAAGAAGCAACTCCAATGTATCATATACGTCACCATCACAACTGAAATTCTGAAACATCATTTATTGAGAAGTCCTACTGAGGTCAGTGAGCCTCATTTTGAGGCAGACATGAATTCCACAGCAGAACTCAACCCAATGTGGACTATTAAGATTATTTTCAGTACACTTGGGGCTCCTCTCGTTATTCTCCTCTTCTTTCCTCTTAATTTCCTTTTGTCACAGGCCACTGCAAAAAAAGGAATGCAAGTTCCAAGGTGTACCAAATACATGCTTAAATCCTACCCCAGTACCAAATGCCTTGTATTGCTAACTACTACCTGATATTTGAATTCTACATTGAAAAATAATACAATCCTATCAAAAAGGCAGCAGAAGATCATTAATCATCTTGGCATGTGAACTTCAAGAGGTCAAACAATGAGGTAAGATAATATATTTCACCTAATCTACTAAGGCAGACATGAATTACTACCAGTTCTGGCCTATCGCTTCTCCAATACACAGCGGATATGCAGTCACATATCTATTTCTTAAATGATGGGTGGATTTATGTATCTTAGCTGAGGAGGGGGAGGGGCTCAGAGGCATTCACAACTGCTGAACAATATAAGCCAAAAGCATAAATTCTATGCTATGGGTTATAAATTAACATCCCCATCCAATGTCATTAAAGACTGATTATTAAAATCAAAGAAAGTTTTAAAATTGTTCCTCTTAAAATCAGGGCAAATAATCCTGACCTTTCAAAAGTGTATTGTAATAAAGACATACTGCAATTTAGATGCTATAGAATATTTCTCTGCTTATAAACCCTAAGGATCACCTTCTCCAATACATTCCTCCTTGCATACCTCAGTTGTCATCTGAGGCATTATTTAATCTCTTTACTTTATAAAGTTAGGGGTATAACTATAAAGCCTAACAGAGCACTTCTGTTGCTGTGTCTACCTTGTGGATAGTCATAAGATCCCAACGCTGTTCTGTTTTAGGAAGTATGTACCGTACACATTTGGCTCCTGATGGTGTTTGGTTAAAAGCCTTAATAGCCCAGACATGTTTTTTAACTATTATGTTTAGCTTTGCTCTTACAAACTGGTATTCTTTTTTTATACTTATTAACTTTGGTCTTAAATACTGTCTGTTCACTGACTTGTTTCCTCTCAGGGAAACAGAATCTAAAACTCTAAGAATCTAAACTCAATGAACAGTGAACTAACAGAGCTGTAATCTCAAATAAAGCTTTTAAACTTAGGTTTTTAAATAAATAAGCTTTTGATATAAAGAAACATACTGCCAAGCAAATTCTATATATATTAATTAATATAAATATATTTTAAATCATACCTGGTTCTTTAGTTTCTGTGTTTCACACAACATTTGTTCATGGCTTTAAGCTCTAAAAGGTGCTAGAATAATGTTTTCATCATTCATCCACAAAGAAGGTAACAACCACACTTAGATTGAACAAGGGTACTAATGTTTCCCCTTGCAACAGTCAGCTAACCGTCACTTACTGCATTTGAATGCAAGTCCCTTTCCATTCATTCACGTAAGCTTATAGCTTGGCTCACCTGCTTGAACTGTTTGGCGTTCTTTGCTGCAGTGAGGCACCATTCACCAGTGCACCTCCTCTGTGCTTGTGACATACTTTGGTTTACTTTACACTGATCTGTAGAAGGGGATGGGGAGTGACTGGTCATGGCTTATGGTACAGGTTTGGGTTAAGCATCCTTTTGATCCCTTCTATTTCTGTGATTCTGAGATCACTACAACTGTGTTGAAACAAGATGAAATGTTGCCAACTGGGGAAGTACACAGAAGTCCAAATAATAATAATAGCACACAGTGTAGAAACCAGCATCCTCTGAGTATGAAATATTATTATCATTATGACTGAGAATTGGTATTGCATTCTACACAGAAATTACACACAAGGCACTAAACCTCAGAATGCCCATTTCTTCCAACAGTTTGTCATCAAAAACATCCTAAGTGGTGCTAGGAGCACAAGAGTGAATTTAGATGTAGAATATTAAATTTCTAAGTACTGTGTCAGTCTGGGGACAATGCCTCCAAACACTACAAATGGTAGCATCAAACACAGAGCAGGCCAAACACCTTTTCTCAAGCACCACCAAAAGGAGAACACAAACTGTGTCTTAAACATTTTTTAAAAATTATCAGCAATGTCTCATTGCAATATACAATACTGTACAAATAGGACAATTTGCATTTAAATAACTGCCATATTTTCGCAGCAGTTAATATATTCAAAAATATCTCACAAAAGCCTGCTTGAAATTGCCACATGGATTAGAAATATTAAGGATTGAGGTTGCACATGAGAATGTAGCAAAAATACCAGCCATGAATACCACTAGAAATTTATCATCACCAAAGAAAAGTGACAGCAATGTGCTATATTTAGGGCACTTCTAATTGACTAGTTATATCTGAATGGCAGAGTACACACTTAGAATTTATCAACTGAAACTTCATGTTTCAGAAAGATTCCTGAGAAAGACACCACTGAGAGCCCCTGTCAGTCTATGTAAACAATACTGGGTTAGATGGCCTAATGCTCTGACTTAGTATAATGGTCTGTGCGGTATAAAGTGAGCCTCTACAATGTCAAGGCAGACTTGAACCTTGATCATAGGAAGAGCACTGAAGGATTTCCATATTAATGGGGTGTGTGGGACCACATACTCTAAAAATATATCCATCTTATTAATTGCTGCTTTTATATGGTAACTATAATTAGTTCACTTACCATTTTAGAAGTCCCTTTATTTGCAATAATTTCTACTGAGGTCTGTTTTAAATATTTTCATAACCATGAAACAGGACACCTGTAATGAGTGGTACACTGGGCTGCTCTTGAGGACTATTCAGACATAGCAACCTATTCACAATGTTGCTGCTAGACTATTGGCTGGGTGTGCTGTCATAATCACATCTGACCAGTATTAAAACAGCAACCAATACATGTTTGAGTTCAATTCAAAATGCTGGTGCTTACCTTTATACAGGTTATGAATCAGACATTTATTGGACAACTTTTCCCAACATACCACTTCTCCTATCTTTCAGGTAATCATATGAGCCTTCCTCCAGTTGCCTCACTTTCTGAGGCATAGGGGGTAGTGACCAGGGAAGAGAATCCTTTTGGTTCCAGTGTCCTGCCTTTGGAATGGCTGCTCCAGGAAGCTTAACTACCAACTGTATTATCTCTTGGGTGCCAAACAAAGGCCTTTACATTCTCCCAGGTTTTCAAATATGTTGCTCAATTTTTTTAAGCCAATCTAAAATGTCTGGTGGTGGACAATATTTCACCTGCTGTCTTTTGCTATTTTATGTATTTTGACTGCTTGGCTGTATTGTTTTTTAACTCATAGCCAGCTGCCCCAATGCTGAAGATAAAGGAATATAACCCTAAGCAAAATTTTAAAATAGTGTTATGATCATTTATAGATCTTAATTAAAATAGGCCTTTGATGGTGATCAGATTTTGACACTCCTTTAATAACATATCAAGTTTCAAGATTATTATCTAGGTTAAATTATTAAAATACACACTCTCAAGACTAATGTAAAAGCTGTAACAGTGTTGGAGAAGTAGGACAATTTACAAAGCTCTATCTCAAAAAAAAAAAAGATTCACTAGATATTAAGATTACAGAAACTGACTTGATAACACATTCTATTTTTGCACAACACAACAGAATTCACAAGATCATCATATAGTTGTATCAGTGCAACTGGGAAGCTCAACTAGTTTCACCTAAAGGCAGGTTCTGCTTCTTCACCAAAACACATCCACTTTTTTTCAAACTATGTACAGAGAAACAAATTTCCAAGCTTCAAGCAAAACGTAATTTATTTAGCTAAAGAACATTTCTCAAGGTGTTTAGATTATATACGATGTTGAACACATATGTGAACTCAGGTGCGAATTTATGACAACTATATAACCAAAACAGGACTAATGAGAAATATCAGGGAGACATTACCATGCTTAAGGCAACCCCAGTGCTTGCAGAAGTTTTAAAAAATCCTTAGGAAGAAACCTAAGAGGGCAATGACTAGTATCCCCAAATAGCCCAATGAGAACTAAGCACGCTCAATAGCCTTGGAATGATTGACTGACTGTTGTGAGGGAGTGGAAAATTGGAATGAGGGAAGGAAAACATCCTGGAAAAGGGCATAATTGATAGGCAACCTGAAGAGAAGAACTCCACAATGTAACTTTTTGTTCTTGGGCTTGCAGAACAATTTAAAACTTTTGCAGAGTTTTAAAGTAAGTGAAAATGAACTTATACTGGATTTAATTCTCAACTATATAAGAGAAAGAAACAGCAGTAGTGGCATATGCTGTGAACTACTGTGTTACTGCTACTGGAAGACACTCTGTTGTTGTCTAAAACATCTGTAACAGAACTACTATAATTTCTTCTTCATACATTGTACAGCATCTTGTCCAAGGGATTATGCAATCCCTTGTATAAACAGAAGCTCATAGCTGGAGTATAGTTTTCTCATGTGAGGATTTTGTGCTAACTCAGGAAATCTTCTGAATACGGGTCTTCAGAATGCATCTCTAAATCTAAAACTCTGATAAATTAGGAAAGCCATCTCATAATCAAAGGTATCAAACCAAAGTACAACAATAATAACATAAAATGTAGAAGGAGTTATGAGAGTTTTAGTTTACACATGTGCAATGTACCCTCTAATTTTCAGCCCTGTGTTTCGCCTCTTTCTTGCACAACATCACCCCTGCATGCATGCGTGCCTCCGCCCCCCCATGCGCAGGGTTCTGTCGCAACTGGGACCAAATGTGATCACTGCGCAGAGGAGGAAGAGAGCTGCACAGAGGGAGGCAGAGTCATGCAGACATGCCCAGCTTAGAGGGAACCTTGCACATGTTGAGTGTATAAATTATTAAAATAAAGTGGTGCTTTTCCATGCACTATGCTACTATAGCACCTTCAAATACAATTACAGTACTACTAAACTTCAAAAATGTTTACAAAACGAATATCCAGCAGATTTAGAATGGGAAAACTCACTTTTTCACATGGCTTAATAATTTTGGAAATTTTACACCTGTAGATAAGACATTCTATGGTCAAAATATGCAATACTGTTTGCAGAGCATTATCTTTAAGTAGCTGAAGTTTTCCTCACTGTATCTTGATATGAGAAGATCCACTACCTTAAAACATTTAAATGTTATTTTCATCAGCTTACAAGAACCCACAATATGAGTATTAGTTGCAATCATTAGCTTACCTAATATAATAATTCAGGCCACCACATTGTGATGAATAATCTTTTTAATTTAATGCAATATGTCCACATCAGTATTATTTAATAAGCTTTTTATATTTAAGTAAAGCTAATTACCACAAAATTCTCAAATGCTATTCTTGAATTTTTCCACAGTATAAAAACTAGGAGAGAGATGCTTCAGAGGTTGGTTGTTGAAGCCTCAAGGAGATAGTTAGGTTAGGTTGTTCCATTATATCTTCTGGCACCTTGGTTATTTTAGGTGCCAAGATAGTACACAGAAAGAATGCCCACCTACCTAAAAGTTGTGCTATGGGCTCAAACTAAAAATCACTTAGGAACCTAGGAAACTTTGAAAAATGTAAATTCTAAAAATGAGGATTATTCCTAAAAATGCAACTATTAAGAATTTACATGTTAAAGCTGCAGATCAAGCTTATTTCTTACTATTTCTTGCAAAATCACATAAACAGCCAATCTGAATGCAAAAAACCAGCAGTCATTTATATGGAAAATGAGATACTCCCATCCTTCCCTCCAAACAGTCCAGTAAAAACTAAACTGCCAGAGAATGAAGACTGATGAGGCGGGGAGGACAGAAAATAGAGTAGGGGAATAAACCAGAGTATTCTGGACAGGATTTTAAACTTCACCTTACAACACTTCATTATTGGTCCATCTTACAGTATATTTAGCCCAATATCTCGCTTGCAACATCACAACAGAGAATAAATGATATCTGAATTAGACAGTTAATTTCCACTTGACCAACTACTCTGGGCTCAAAAGAGCAGTCAGATTTACATTTATTGTTCACTACTGAAAGAAATAAGCCTTTTTTCCCCTTGTAGATAAATTAAAGTAAATTACCTAGTGTTCATTTTATGTGTTTGAAAACCTAAATATGGATCAAGAACCAAACTAGTTGCTAGGTCATCGTTCTCACACAGCTCCTTGGCAGACATTCCAGAGGAAGGCACGTAGCGACTTTGGCCCTCAAATCCCGAACCACCACTACCTGTATAAACCAAAAAAAATGTCAGTATTAGCTTAAAGAGACTGTTGAATCTTACGGACCTTCCCCCTTCAAGAGGCAATCCTGTGGGGGATAGCAGCAGGAGCTTCAAAATCCATGCACTTTAGCCCAAAATATTTGCCAGTACAAAGGAAAAAAATGGACATCTCCTATGAGACCCCAACAGCTTTATTTACAGGAAAAAAGGAGTTCCTGCTTTTAAGGTTCCTAAATAGCTTTGACCCTGGGGGCATAATTAACACATAAAGGACCAAGATTCCTGGCTGGAGTTTATACCAATTTAACATTGCAAAGTATTTGGTAAAAATATGATACAGTACTCAGTGATGCTACACCCATCATTAAGAGGCAGTCAGGTGACATTAATAACTGTGTGCTGCAGCCACTGCTGGTTGTGTATCCAACAGTATTTAAAAGAAATGTTTGGGAAGGATGACAGCACAGTAGCTATTCTGAAATGAAATTGGTATTCTATTATTTCTTTGCTTGTGGACAGATGACTAGCAATATCTTTCAAATGTAGGCTGCATGGTATCCTTGGTGCTTGAATACATTTCTTTTTCTGTGAAAGATAGAATTCATTTGCAAGAGGCACATTATGTTTCATTTTAAATCTAGCTTGCCCTGGACATTTCTAAGTGAGTGCGCAGTGTTCAGTCCCCAGATGATCAGTGCTGGAATACCATGGACATCCTTTTCCATATTCAACATAACTTACAGAAATTTACTAGTATTTAAGGGGATGGTAGTTTCACCTGATTTTGCTCTCTGATTTTTCAAAAACACTGACACATTTTGGTAATAACGAGAATTTGAAAACACAAAGAAGATGACATGTTCCGATAAGAGGATAATGGTTTAAAGTCAGAGAAAGAGGTATGAACATGTGAAGAGGTAATAAAAGTTTCTTGTTGGTCAATGCATAGTCAGCAGACACTGCTCAAGTTTGTTCATGACAATATTTCAACAGCCAGTCTTAGCAACCTGTGTGGTTCACCCTGGCATCCAAAAATTGCCTCCTTGCAGATCTTTGTTGTTTTAAAACTAGAACAGTGGGGCTTCTTCTCCTTTTTCTCCCATTACTAGGTAATGTTTATTATCAAGTTTAAAATACAAACGAAGCCAGGCATGAAGCTTTAGCAGTATTGTCTTAACGAACATCAGGGTCTCTCAGAGGTAGTTTTCATGGTAGACCAGTGGTTGAGTAGCATTCAACATATACAGAGACACTCATGCTGACAGTATACTCAGTGAACAGCACAACCAGTGTTCACATCGCATGGAGATAGATCTTGAAGATGACTTCTATTCTCCTTGTAGCCTCAGAATTCCAAGACGCAATATTTGCAAAAGGAAAAAGAGACTATGCCACAAGAAGCTGGGGGAGTTATAGGTGAAGAATTTGTATCACTGCTTTATTCAAAAGTTAGAATTGTGGATTTTGGGAAGCTATATTCTACTACAAATGTTTAGGGACACATGGTATAGACTTAAATAGTAAAGGAGATTATTGCAAAATAAAGGTGATCATCATCCCACATATGACAGGAAAGACCTTTTACTTGGAGTTTCTTAGGAATGGCATTACCTAAAATCTGTAACACAAGAATGTGGACATGCGACCTTCTGGATGTTGTGGACACAATCTCAGTGATCCCTTACCACTGGCTATACTGTCTAGGTCTGATGGGAGTTATAATCCAACAAAATCTATAGACCCACACATCTTTCACATCTACTCTCAGTCATACACAGCATCTTTGGGATACAAAGGCTATTCCTGTCCATTTAGGGTGAAACAAGCAAAGAGCAAGTTTCAATCCAACCAATAATAAGTAGATAATGTACCCAAGTATTCAGAAAAGGTACTGTAAATTCAAACTGCCCCTGTTTCTAAATGACAAATCCCAAGTTTAAAACTTTTAATGACACCAGAGACCTCAGTAAAACAGGAATGAAATTGAATAAGCAGAAGATATTTGCAACTGCTCTGAAGAATACACCAAGACAGTGAAATCAGTGGAGAACTTTCCATGGAATTTCATGGTTGTGGCTTGCATCATAATCACCTGTTTTACTGGGACACATCATAAATATGTGGATACTTTCTCTACCACTGCATATTAAGTAGGAGGCTTTTTTTACTTAACTTACATATAAAAACATTAAACAATTCACATTTCAGCTTTAATTGGGACTTAGGTTTATTTCAGAACTTTAAAAAAAGATTATATCACTACATTAAACTGTCATGAAATAATCAAACATATTACCAGAAACAAGGTAATTATGTACAAATAGAATAATATATCCAAGAAATACAACCTTCAAGAAGTTGAAAATGTGCACAGCAATACTCCATAAAGAATTAAGAAATTACAAATAACGAAGTGAGATCTTCCTATCATGGTAGCTTATACATACATCTGCTTGACCGTCTCTCAACTCCATTTTTGCCAGTCTTTGGATTTTCCTTCCCAGGGTGCTGCAATTTAGACTGGTTCTGATGGTGATCAGTAGACAGCCTGCTTCCATTTCTCCGGCCATTCACCACCATGTTCTTGGATTCTCCCAACCACTTCATTCCCACAGACAATTTGTCCCCGTCGCATTTAGTCCTTCTTCAAAAGGCTTTAAGATGTTAATTGTAGTTTAGCTTCCTAATCAAAAATAGGAAAAAAAATGCAGAAGTAGAAGAAAACATTGAAAACCCAGCTATAACAAAAACAATAAACACATTCATTGCAAAAATACTCAGATGCCAATATACAAGCAATATTTTACTATTTTGTACTATATTTCCATATAAAGTGTGAATTTGTGCATTAAAACAAATATTTATTCCTAAGCCATTTATAAATATAAAATCACCTAATAAGCTAAAAAGGGCTGTTCATAAACTTGCATCTATATTAATGTAGGAGAAGATGTATGCAGTTAATATGTAGAATTACTACCTTTTGGCATATGTATTCCCAGCAGGTCCTGCTCTGTAAAAGCCTGGACCTTATCCAGTGTAAATCATTTACTGGGTCCTCAAGGTAGTTTCTGCCCTGATTCCAGAGAAAAACCATACTGGAAATGGTCAGTGTCCTCCAATACTGCTTGGAGCTCAAAAATTGTATAGACAACTGGGCAATAATTTCAAAGACCATTTGATTACGTACATTTAAAATCTCCAGCAACAGTTTCACACCATTGCCTTGTAGTATTAGCACTACTTGTGCTGTGTCTTCAGATTGTAAGCATACAATCTGTTTTTTATTTTACTACCTATTACTCTTATCAAGTGCAAAGCAACAAAACAAGATCTAGTAACATCTTTTAAAACATGTGCAGAGTTTATAATTCTATTTAAAAGTGATTTAGAAAATACTTGTTTGAAACTTCAGTATAAAGATAAGGAGACCAAGTTTGGAAATGTCAGGCAAAAACAAAACAAAAAATAAAGACAACAAAAAAGTTGTGGCCTTAAAGACTGTTATATTTTAATGTGAGCTTTCCTGGACAAGTCTACTTCTTCAGACTAATATATACTGTCTGTCCGTCCATCCGTCTGCCTGTCTATCTATGCATCTCTCTCTCCCTTTCTTTGCCAATATTAGAATCCCACTACCCAATGTTTAAAGCAATTCAAGAGTTCAAAAATCTGAGTCAATTGGTTTACCATGCCTATAACAGGCATAAATGAAGAAATACTAAAACATTAAAAGTAAATTTTTTTAGTTCACATATTAAAAATACCGTGACCTACATACATATGTTCTTTATGATTACCACCAATATACTAGTGCATAATTTTACAGTTATGATATTTATCTAACATATTATTCCTCAAATCCTACTAAGGTTGTTACAGATGTTCAGATTCTGTTTAACAGAACAAATCATAACTAAGGACAATTCTCTGCAAAAGCCAATCACACAACCTACAGCTCTAGCAGCCAATCAAGCCCAACAGCCAATTAAAATGAAGGAAGACAGCAAAGAACAGTTGAATACTAAAACCTACAAGTGTCC
The DNA here is from genome assembly GCA_037013535.1 of Intellagama lesueurii. NCBI lineage: Eukaryota > Metazoa > Chordata > Lepidosauria > Squamata > Agamidae > Intellagama > Intellagama lesueurii. The sequence continues at coordinate 105,083,093 of JBAJHW010000001.1, forward strand.
TGAAAGTTCCAACAGATGAAAAAGCATCTAGTACAGCTACAAGAGTTCCCCCTACTGGGAAAACAAAGTTGCATTATTTACATCAAGGAAATGTTGTTTGTACTAAAAGTGAGGGACCGAAAGGATAAGGTTATGCAAATACCCAGATATTCTGTAGCTAATATAAACAAAAATACGCAGATTTTGAGGATGTTTCAGCAGTGATTTTCAATCTACAAAGGATGCTACCACTAATACTGCACTTCTGTTGTTTTTTCACACACAAAAAAAAACAGTTCAGATTTTTTCCTGGAGGGAAAGGAAAGAAAAAATACTGTTTTTCCCATGGCTTCAAAATGTCTTCATCTCTGTCCAAGAGCCACCATTCAAGCCTTCATCAACTAAAGACAACATGGCAACAGAATATGCATTATGAAAAACAATAAAGGAGCACATTTCTTTTCCCCCAAAGGAAAAGAGGAAGGTGTTCCCTCTCAGCATTTTAAAGGGCAGCTTCAAGAATTGCAAGTCCAATGTTAACCCAAATTACACTGATTCACATACCAGCTGTCCTCATTACCTAATTTGAATCAAATTCCTAATAGTGACAGACTGAATTCTTCAGGACTCAGAAAAGTGCTTAGGTTACTTTCTCAAATATTCTTCAAGCTTCAACATACCATCTATTGCTGTGGTAAACCGAGACTACCATCACCATCATTATTAATATTGCTACTACTATTATTAGTACTTAGACCTCTGCAGTGGTAATGGTGGTTTATCCGTATCCTACACAAAATGGAAAATCATTTTAAAGTTTGAACCCTTGTGCGTTTAAATATGTTAAAATGTTAAGTATGTGGAGAGTAAAGGAAAATTGCCCTGAAATTAAAGTACTTTTACACTTGCAGCTTAAAAAAATTAAGCAAAACAATTAGCCAGTTACAGCAAAACAAGATCACAGATTTATCAACACTTTTAACAGTTGAATGTTGTTTACTTTATACTAAATGATGTTTTCCCTATAGTTGGTAACATGGTCTTTGTAAAAGAGTTCCATTCAAAGCATTGTGGAAGTAAAACAATGATACAATAAAGAAAATTGCATTTGTAATCCAATAGCGCCATCTTTTGGAAAATGTAAAAATATACAAGTTATAGGTTCTCTTAGCTTGGAAGAACCTAGGATGGCAATTCCCAGTTTAGTATGTCCCACATTAGTAGAAAACAATTAAAATATAGATATATAATAATGACATTTCAGTTTCTAAATAAAAAATTTGAGTATTTGTGGGATCTATGAGATTTTATATTGCTGTTACACATCCAGCAATTCCTGAATGAGGAAAACCTGGGTAAAAGAACAGAAATTATTCACAATGTTGAAGGCCAAATAAAATTATATGTATGACTGAGAACAGATGACCAGTTAAGAAGCAAAGGAGTGAAAACAATGCCAGACAGGTATCACAAAAAGGAGAAAAAGATAATGGAAAAACACAAAGACACAAAAGTCATGGATTTTCCTCCATTTTAACTGGCTTGACTGGGTAACATTATTTAATTTCTCTGAGTCTAAATATGTTAAAAGACTGAATAATGTATTTTACTTTAATATACTTTTGGTTTTAACATCTCTGGTATTTTAATATGGTTTTTAAATACTACTGAAGAGTACTTAATGATACAATGCTTTTAGTTTTTACTGATGTATTCTCTGTTTTTATAGGCCATAAGCTTTTGTATTTTTGGAATGTAACTTAAAACATTCTCATTCTTCTTTTTCATTCTTAAAATAAATGCTCCTGTATTTTATATTCAAGTATGACTTAAGTTCTGTCTATAACTTAAGTTTTAACATTTGCATTTTTTCAAAGCTTTCTCCTATTAATTTGCTCCTCATACAATTACCTTTCTCCCATTTAGTAGAGAGTTGAGATGGGGGTATTTGTATATGAATATGAACATCCCTGTGCAGCTGGACCTAATGAGTGGCCGGCCCTCATTACACAATAGGATTCAAGGAGATGTGGCACTACTAGAAACCTAAGGTGAAAATCAGTCTAGGTATCAACTCATTAAATTTCCAGGCCTCTAAACCTTAATTGCAATCTCCGAATAATAATATTGGCTAATAATACAGGGCTAATTAACAAATTCTAAAATAATCCATATGAAGGAATTCAAAACACTTTGGAAAAATACGATATGAAAAATAAAAGTATGTTCTAAACCCAAGTATATAATGTGCCAAAAATCATTACTGAATAACAGGGGTAACATTATTAATAACATACAACTAATTTGAGCACTCACCCTACAGGAAAACCAAATTGCTAAGATAAAATTATACACACATGTCCTTTCACTGAAACTAAGTTTTAAAAGAAATGGCATCAATGAATACCATATTATTGTAAGAAAACTGTACAAATAAAAGAAAATGCTATTTTAGCACAATGGAATTTGCAGCTGAATACTAGAGTTGGTGGTTTTGCAGCCCAGTGTAATCAAGGTATTAAGAGATTCTGCTTATTACTGTACAGCAGATCAGGGTAGGTTTGATTGAAAATCACAATTTAAATCATGATGTAAATTTTAAAAATCAAGATTTTTGATTATTTAAATAAAATATTAAATTTATTTAAATTTATTTTAAAAATAAAATTGTGATTTAAATAAATTTTGTTTTTAAAAACCATTGATTTTTATTCACCTGCTGATGATGTTTGTCCTCACTATTGTATTGCAGTACTGTATAACATATGTTCTGCTAGTGAGTCTCTGTATTCAAATACAGGAATACAGAGGACATAAATAAGGCAGGAACTTCAGCTTGTAGCATTCATTTCTAGCCTGGGGTAAACCTGTAAAACCAACCAAAAGAGAAAAGGCCATACTAAATAGGTCCATGAAAATACCCTTGAAAACAAGAATCCTACCTTAAAAGAGCATTTCATTGACTTATAGCTTAAGGGTTAGGCTCTTCCTTTGAGAAGAGTCAGAGCTCAGACACCAGCTCAAGATAAAACTTCCAAGTATAATTACATACATATGCTAGTACTATCAGAGTCTTTACTGTAATTTATTTCCTCAAAACTAACTTCAGCTGCTTTAAACATTACATTTTGTGCTGATGTTTGATATAACTGATATTGTGTCAGCAAAGGAGAATCATATCTGTAACCAAGGTTCCACAAGCATTTCACTTGATAGATTAGGAATCAAGGATATGTATCAGATGTACTTCCAAACATGGATGATGAATAGTTCTGGAGCTCGCAAAGACTTGCTCATTACTTTGTGACATTTAGTTAATCCTACTTATAAGTATTGCCATTAGGGATTGGATTTTTGTGTTTAATGGACTTCCACTCCACATAATTTGGTGGGAACTCACCCACTCCAGTGAGGCAGCAAGAGGTAGAACAGCTCCTCTACTTCTATTCAATTCCCTAATGATTCATCTGGTCTGCAAGGAGAAAATCTCCTTGGTGATATGTAGGAATGTTGAGATTCCCAGAAACTTGCAAACGCTCAAGGGAGACCAAGTTCTGACAGAGAATGCCTCCATGGACTTAATCTCCCATAGGGCTCTGCAAGTCTCAGGGAATCTCAAGATTCCTACGGAAGAGCCAGGTGCTTTCTTCCCTGCTGACCGGAGGAAGGGTTAGGGAACTGAATAGAGGCAGTCAGATTGTTCTGTCTCTTTCCAACAAAATATCAGAAAGGAAATACTGGAGGCCTTAATAAATGAGGCTGTTGTTTGGTTTGTTTCCTAAATTGGATACCTGGCTGCAGACTCACAGATTATGCATTTTTGTGAGATGAACCAACTTGTGTTGCCCTGAACAAGATACAAAGTCCCAGGACAGCCCCAGAAGAAGGGAATAATAGGGCACTTCTGAGTATTTTACATCCAGAAAACCGTAGAAAGGATCACATGTCAGAATTAACTTGACAGCTGGGGATTACTGTTATTAAATAAATATGAACAGCATAAAAAGTGTGTTTCAAATTTATGGCAAAATATTTCAGCTGAATAGTTTTCCAATTCTGTATAAGTTACAAGAAGCCTTCCAAATCCATCTTTTTAAATTTTTTGTATGTACAAATTTTCTTCCAAATGGAGGAGGTTTTTAAAACGCAGAGCTCCATCTACTATCTAGTGGTACAGTCCTGACACATATTTAATCTTTCATTGGCTATTTCTGGATCTTTATTCTCAAAAGAATTAATGATCACCACAGTTCCCAACAGCAGTTTTAAAACTGTCTACCTTCAGGAAATACTTCCTGCACTGACATTCCTGCCACAAAACTCTGCATATGTAATGTATCCAATATATACTGCACATGTAATGTATGTAATAACCTGCATATGTAATATATCTAACAAAATTTTCTAGGACTGATTAGTTTGATAAATACGTACTCTACTTTTCTGCCAAAAATGGCACTTGAGGCAGTTAAAAATAATAAAGCCAAATAAAAAACAAAATACAAGTGAAGCATGAAAATAGAAGACACAGCAATAAAAAATAAGCAGCAACACTCAACCAGTTAAAACTCTTTTAACAGCATTTTGACTTACATGCCAAACTTAACACATCTCTAAATATACCTTTTTCTACTAACAGAAGGAAATCAGCAAGGGATTCCCTTGACAGTGAGTCCCAAGTGCCTAGAAACAATCATTAAGAAGATCCTCTCACGTCTCCACCAAATATGCCTCTGATGGTGTTGAGATCACGACATGAACCCTCTCTGGAACATGTCAAAAGCCAGGCAGAATGCAGCCTTTCAAACAGCCTTGCACTAAATTATATAGATAATAACCTACTGGAAAAAGACCAGTAGGCCAGTGAAGCTGTTGTAACAAGGAATTCACATGTTCCCTGTATCTGGCCCAGTCAACAGTCTGGCCACAACATTCTGGATCAGTGTAGTGCTTTTCAGAGGAAGCACTACACAGAACATGACAAAGTAGCCCAAATGGAGTGTAATTAAGTTATGTGCCAGGCCCAACATAACCAGGAATAGCATAATTTCAGCTTCCACAGCGCACTGGGTTGGTGGACCAACCTCAAACATAACTCTGCAAGTAAATACTCAGGCTGGAACTTTATTCACCATCTCCTTGCAGGTGAGTATTGAAGGCCAGCACCAACCATAACTGAGGAGCTTTTGGCACTACTGATCTTTTGTTATGGACTGTCAAGAGCCTCCCAAGGAATGCTAGGATCTCCTGGAATACAACTAAAAATAACCAGAGTATACCAACCCACTGTGTTCCTTACCCCCTTGATATCAGAATGTATCTGTTTCTCACATTCTTTCCCCCTACGACTTTCACTTTTGACCAAAATATTAAACAATTGTAGCCACATAATTTCCCTCTGTAATCCTCACAGTCTCACATTATTATTTCTCCCTAATTTTGTCAGCAAAAACAATGATGCTTTTTGAAACAAACATTTTGGAATGGAAAATACAATGTCAGAATAGAGCAATGATCACTCCTGATACTGTAGCTGGGGAGAATTGGGTTCATTATGTAAATAAAAATATTCTAGTGAAACTTAACGAATAAAAATAATGGGATATACATTCTTAACACCATTTGATCAGAAGTCAATCTTTATATTTGTTCTCCAGTAAAAGCCACAACAGATTTCGTAACTAAATACAAGTTTTAGTCCACAATTTCAATTTCATTCCCTTACAGAAAAGAACTCACAGCTGAAACCAGAAGAGCAAACTTCTCTCGCTACTCAGCTGGATCAGAGCTCATTTCTGAATCTTCCCTGAACCTACACTGCCCCCTAGAGGTCATCTGCCGTCGTCTTCAGACGACAACGAACTCCCCAGTTCCTCCTCTCTTGTCAGCCCTGCCCGATCGAGTCCGCAGCTGCTTTGTGTGCTGGGCGCTGCTCCTCAAACCCATCCCACCCGAGAGAGAGAAGGCGTCTTTCAAGCAGCCAGCAGTCCCATCCCACCGCTCCGAACACCCACAACCCATTTAGACGCTAAGGAATGGCAAGAGGACGCCAACTGTCACAGCCACCAACTCACAGGCGGGTGTGGGGGTGTCACAGTCATCTTGAGAGGACCAGCGTCACTTGGCCTCGGTTCCTTTTACAACTGCGACCTCCTGGCCGGCCATCGCCTCCTGGACGCTCCTTGAGAGCTGGCTTCTCTGTACCCAAACCCCAAAAGGAACCCTCAAACGCCTTATGCCTTGCTCTCTCCGAAACTAAGTAGAGGCCTAGGCCTGGAAAGGGGCATCACTTAGGAAGCCCCAGGCATACACCCTCCTCAGCCTCTTGAAGGTACGTCCGTATATGGAGAACAGATTCTTAAAAGCAGTCAAGAAACAGACCCCCGCAAGGCCCACGCTTGGAGCGCCTTGTCCAAGGTTGGCCACTCTCGCCTCCCAAGCACTTCTGACCCTCAAGCCATCACTGTGGGCACGGGCCAGTTCCTCATACGCTGCTCTGCCTGTGCCAGCACGCCCAGAGAGTCGCCAGCTGCCCGGCTTTTCCGGGTGGCCTTTGGCCCCAGCACTCCGTGACCGCCGCTCCCTTTCCTCTCACCACCAGCCACCCCCCCCACCCACCCACCCCACCTTGAAGGGCTCCGGTTAAGCCTAAACAGCCCATCGTTTTGTCCCCGCTTTCGAGAAAGAGACACACTTCTTTCCGCACCTCTTGCGCTCTGTCTCTTAGTTGAGACTCTCTCCCGGAATTTTGCCCCCAACCACCCACGGCCTCCCTTTGGGCCCTGCCCCGCCTGAGGGGCCTCGTTCCTCTCCCGCCTCCTCCCCGGAAGGAGTGGGGCCCTTGCCAGTGTGCCAGTCCCAGCCTCTCCTCTCTCTCCCCCCCCCCCCCACACACCCTGCTTCGTCCCCGCACAACCCTCACCTCCGGGCTGTCTCTGGACACCGCGGTTCTCTTCACCATCCGCAACCCAGCAAGTCCAAAGCCTCTGCCGCCGTCGTCCACAATCCAGGCCAGAGGCGGAAAAAAAATAATCATATATATAAAAAAATAATAATTCCAAGGGGGAAAAATGGCGGATTAAAATCCAAGATGGCGGCGGCGAAGGGCGAACGATATCGGAAAAGCTACCTAGAGATCCATCCGCCAGGACCCGCGAGAAAAAGTCCCCAAGTCCCCTCACACCGACCCTCCGGCGCAACAACACAACGCCAAGCTCGTTCCTGTCTTCTGTGGAGAATGCTCGTCGCCCCGAGGAGACCCACGGAGGCAAATCCTCACTGCGCGTTAAATGCCTTTTGTCTAGCGTCCAGATCCGCTGTCCTCGCACAGCCAGAAGAAGCACCGCCTGCTTGTGTGCTCCAAAGCAGCGGAGGAAGACGGCAAGCTGAGTGGCGATCTCTTTTGCGAGGGCGGAGGAATACGCTGCCAACGAGCGTCTTACCTTAGCGTTTTAACTCCACGGTCGAAGTGAGGTACAGCAAGCCACCCCCGTTCGCTTCTGCAGTCTCTCCTCTCGCTCTCTAACCCCTCTCTGGCAGGCGGAGGAACATCGCGAAACAAGACGTGTGACTGCTACTAGGAAGATTCGATGCGGAGGGATACACGTATAAATAAGACCAGCTCAGTACAGTTTGAGAACCCAAGAGGAACCCGTGGAATAAAATAAAATCCGCCCATCCAGCCCCGTTCCTTTAAAGAAACTGGCGTACCAGCCAGGATTGTTCCGGATAACACAAGTGGCTCAAGTTCATGTTGACTATCGAATCATTCTCGCAAGTTGTCACCGGGCAAAGCCAAATATAATTCACCGATCATGGTCGGTTCACCTGAACCCCGATAAGCCTCTTATTTTTTTTTTCTGCCTACGGGGACAGAAGAAATAAGAGTATTTGTCAAGCAACTAATCACGCGTTACATGGCGACCGGGCTCCGTTCGATTCAGAGCGGGAAGTTGTGCGACCCCGTAGTATGGTGCCTATAGGATAGGGTGTACCCCTCGCTCCACATTTCCCCAGGAAGATTTCTCTCGATTTTCCTGAGGTTAAACGCCGGCATGAATCCCCTTTTCAAAGCAAACCTCAACGAGAGTTTCTTGCCTCCTCCTCCTCCGGTCCTAATGCATCAAGCAAAAGGGAAGGCGGCAGATGTTGGGAGACCTGTTACCTGGACCCGATCTATTTTGGCAGTAAGCAGAGCAGCCATTTAAATATGCACTTGGTAGGGCAAATCTCGAACTACTTCGGGGTTAAAGAGTAAATATGCTCCCGGCGAAAGGGCGAGGGACTTGAGGCTAGCTTGCTGGCAGGCCATGTGCCGTGTGGTACATATCCCGAGAGAGAACCGCGAGCAAGGTGGGCAGGGGTGACTTGTCCTTTCCTACAACACTTTCACGCTCGCCTAACGACTGGTGGCATGGAAAGGGCTCGGCTTTGGTTGATTCGGTCGTTAAAACTTCCTTAGGAGAAGGCTGCTTAACCTGTCTCCGCTGTCGTCCCATTGTTATCACATCATGTGAATTCGATCGTCTGTCTGTGTCCGCCTTTCTCTCGTGTTGTGTTCGCTAGTAGCATTGAGGCACTGGGGATCTCTCTGCTTGTCTTTGCCAATATACTTTAACGTCTCTGAATAAGGGACGACAAGAGAGATCTAGAGCCGGCAATGACTTCTGTGGAGTGGGGGAGGATTTTCCGAGGTTTCTACCGTAGTCATGAAAATAGGCGTTGCTATTTTCCCCATTCCTCTAGGTCAAACCTTACGCTGTCCATACAAGAGGCCTTTTCTGTGAGCAACCTGTTATCAGCTGGTTGTGGTTAACACCTGCATCTGCAACCGTCAGTGGTTTCTTCCTTGCTGAACGCTGTCTAGACTCTGGCAGAATCATCTTTATTATTCACTTCTTTCCCAGTTGTATTTTGACAAAAGAATGAGAGGTTTGTGGTTCTACAGTACTTTCAATTAGTTAATGTTAGTAATCAAGAGAGGCACAGAATCCAAGAAAAAATTAAGAAACGAAGGCACAGGTAAGGAATAGCATTTCGTCCTACAAGTTCTCCATGTCTAGAACAGGGGTCAAGATTTTATAGACCTTACATCAGTGGCATCTGGTGCTCATTGTGGTTAACAGGATGGATGGCATAGCAGCCAGTGTTGGCTGGAGCTGGGGGTGACAGGCACAGCTGGAGCAAAAGTGGTTGTTCATTCACATTCGCATGCAGGCACTGAGACACTCCCTCATTCACACCCCACTCCTACCTTTAGCGCTCAGCTGAAGAGCAGAAAAACACACAGTCTTCAATAAGCAGTTTGTTACCAGAGCAGAAAGGCAGCCCCTCTTGGGAAGTTGAGTTACCTGACTTGTCCACTCACATTTTCTTTCTTTTGTCCACCATTGCTCACACAGACCAAAAAGAACAGGAGTTTGGCATGAAAGGAACACAGATGTAGCTGTGACTCTCTGCCTTAGGAAAAGAAGCAGGCAGGAATGGGCTGGCTGGGGGTAGTCTGAAGCAGGCCAATGCCCCATTGTCCCTAATGTACTAAACTGTCTCGTTGTGTCATTTTCTTTCCAGATCGAACCTGTTAATTTGGTTCTTTCAAACCTATGATGTATTATCACAGTTGCTTCCAGTAAACCACTAACATGGGGTTACTAACTTAATTTTAATTGACCTTGCTCCTTCTCCTCTAGACTTGTTATAGCCAAACAAGTGAAAGAGTTGTGTTAACTGCCCTTGCTGATAATGTTAATGTCAGGTCTGGTGGGATGAGATTACAGGAGAGAAAACAGAATCACCAATGCAACCTTACCAGAGTTGGCATCCAAGAGTGAAGGTACTTGTCACTTGTGTTCAAATGTTTCTGTAAAAGAATGGGTTTTGAATAGAGATGGGGGTATTCGTATACGAATATGAATATCCCCCCACAGGTGCAGATAACGAGGGTCCAGCGCCGTGGGGCCAGACCGACCACTCACTTGTCCGCTGATGCTGTGGGCTCCGCGATCCCTTCCTAGCACTCCGGAGCTTGCGATGGATTAGCCACTCGTTGACCTGGCACAGAGGCTCGTCGTCCCACCTTCTGCCAGGAGTGGCTAATCCATTGTGAGCTCTGGAGTGATAGGAAGGGATTGCGGAGCCCGCGGCAGCAGCGGACAGGTGAGTGGTCGGTCTGACCCCAGGGGGCCGGACCCTCGTTATCTGCACCTGTGAGGGGGGCCGTATTCATATTCGTATACTGTGAGCCGGAGGAGGAGAAAAACGAGACAACAGAGAGTGTGCCGTCCCCTCAATTGTCTGAGAGGGAGATTCAGGAGGAAGGGAATATGAAAGAGGAGATGCACGAGACGGAGGATAAGATGAAAGGGTTAAAGGTGGGAGAAAAGGGGGAGGAGCCAGGAAAGGGGATTCAAAGGGAGGTGGATGTTTTCCTCACTTCAGAAAAGGATGGGAAATCAGGAGAGACACAAAAAGTAGTGATTATAGAAGATGAGTGGATAGAAGGAGAAAATGAACCTAAGATATTTAAAGTACCTAGAAAAGTGATAGAGAAAGAAGAAAGAGGTCGAGATTTGAGTGCTGGCAGTAGCGAAGGGATAAAACCGATTATAGAGGGTTTATATCCTGAAGAATGGACGGTACTTCTCTATCCGCGGGGTCGAGGTCCGGTGAAGAGGGTAACCCGACCAAAACCTCTTTTACAAGGAGAGAAACCACCGGAGGGCGAATGGGCACGACACCCTTGCTGCGGGACTATTTGTGCAATAAGGAGTGGGTGTCAGAGGATGCCGACAGATCAAGAACGCTTCGGGCAGAGTTACCGTTAGGAGGAGAACCGTTGGAAAAGACGTTACCTACGTTATGGGACAGTTTACCTGTGAATTTGACTTTTAATGATCCTGTTGGAGTTGTGGTTAAAAAAAGTTCGAGTTATGTTAATAAAGAATTGTTTAATGAAACTCCACTCTTGTCATTTCCTGTACAAACTGAGGAACTGTCAAAAGAGATCTGTGAACCCCGTTACATATACGAATACCCCCATTTCTAGTTTTGAAGAACCTTCTTCTCCTTCACCTGAACTCTAGGGAGCTGTAACAACAGGATCTGCTGCTTCCATTGTGCTGACAATTCAGGTTCCATACTTGTTATGGTTTTGCCAGACAGCAAATAAAAGCTCTGCTGCATCTTATTAGCATTCACACTGGCATTCTATAGGCCAGTGTATCTCAATCTTTCTGCATCTTACATACAACACCTTCAATGCTGTCTTGTAAAGCTGCAGCATTATGATGTTGGATATATAGCTTGTATCTATACCAGTGGTTCCCAACCTTTACAAGTCTCAACCCCCTTTTATAAAAACCAAGGAACCTGTGTTCCATGCCACATTTGCATAATATTTTAATGGTAAACTCATTTCTTCTCAGAAAGTAGAGGCATCTTTCCTCCAAAGGGCCTGTTTCTTATACATACACATATATGCTAACTTTATTATCCCACTCCGATCGGTCAAGGAAGAAATTATTAAGTAAGGGTTACAACACATATAAGGTGACCTGTGATCCCTTAGAAAATACTTTGCAACCTCCTTGGAGGTCCTGACCTCCAGGTTGGGAAACACTGATCTATACCATATGAAGTGGGATTTTGCTGTTCCTCACTAACTGTGGCTGGGTATTCTACAGAGAAATACCTGTAGGGACTCTCTGTAGAACTTGAACAGCTGTTCTTTGGGATCATCATCCTTTGATGACTTGGGAGACGGCTGGCTGTTTGATTATAAGAGCTTCTTAGTCCAGACATATGCGGTTTATCTTTTGAGGCGATGGTAGTAGTTTTGTCTCAGATTTATTCAGGCTCATTATACCTCCTTAGCTGGGATACAGTCTCAGCCCTCTCCAGCTAAGTAATTACTTGCTGCTTGCATGTGTTTGTACGCATTCAATTGATAATTTATAATGTGTATCGTATAAAGTGTTGATCTGATCTCTGTCACCAGATTTCTGTGGGCCCATGCTTAGGAAAGATTGGCAACTACTTCACCTTTGTGTTAAAAAGTTTTCTCTTCACTATACTTGCAAACAGAATATAATAGTTGCTGCCAAATGTAAAAATGAACAAAACTAAAAATGTGTTTATTTTAAAACTGCAGTAGTCAAATTAATATATGATCAATGCTGCATAACTGGTGACCTCCTCTGATAAGCAAACAGCTCATTTTATTTGGGGATTCTACTATTGACATAAATTACCAATGTAGAGGTACACTGATTAAGCATTCATTGGCCATGTTTGCTAAGAACTGTGAAAATTATTGTCTTAACACATCTAGACATTGGAGAAATGTGCTAGACACAGTTAGCTGAGAGTTGTTGTTGTTGTTTAGTCGTTTAGTCGTGTCCGACTCTTCGTGACCCCATGGACCAGAGCACACCAGGCCCTCCTGTCTTCCACTGCCTCCCAGAGTTGGGTCAAATTCATGTTGGTAGCTTCGATGACACTGTCCAACCATCTCATCCTCTGTCGTCCCCTTCTCCTCTTGCCTTCACACTTTCCCAACATCAGGGTCTTTTCCAGGGAGTCTTCTCTTCTCATGAGATGGCCAAAGTATTGGAGTTAGGTCAGTTGAACTCAGTGAAACTTACTTCAGGGTAGACTTCTGTAGAATTAAATTTTACTGTAATTCTAAACTATACTGACTTCTCTGAATTTTAAAGATGAAACCACGGGGGAAAGACTGTTTTTAGAGGATAAAAACATTTACCTTTTGCCCCCAGAGTAATTATCTATAGGTTTTGTTGCCACAGATATCGTATCCCCACTGTTCCTCTTTTAACTATGGTCCTCAAAGGGTAAGAAACAAAGGAGGAGAATTCGGTCCAGGGGCTGCCAGTTGCTGAACCTCTGCACGGTATTCTCATTTCCTCGGTAGAAAGTTCAGGAGCAGATCTATATTTCTAACTATTTTATATATTCAAATAAATGTATTATTTCCCCCCTTGCATAGTGGGAGTCCATTTCAAGACATTAGCAAAGTTCTTCCAGTCTGTAGCAATAGAATAGAGAAATGTCTGCTTCAGAGTGAATTTTTGGTCAGACGTTTAAACTTACCACTGCTCCCTCATTCCGCTGAAGAATCTTTCTGATAATGAAATCGTCTTCTGCTGATCATTCAGAAAGAATTATTGGAGCACACATATGACCAATTGAATGACCAGATCCTGTGCTAGTATCATTCAGGATTACTGAGATAAAGATGCTGTTGGATGGTGATGTCATCAATTCACCTCTTCCCATTATTTTATCACATTGATAAACTCTGATAAGTAGTTGTGCCATCTGGTAAAATTATTTAACCAGAAGTCAATTACATTTGTTAACATTGTTATCAACAAGAAGGTGTAGAAGGGCTCTTGAGAGGGACTTGAGAGTTAATACTTTTCAGATCCAGTATATGAATCTGGAATGCAAGTTAATAACGTCTCACTGAACCTCATAGTTCCCACTGAGGTTTTTGTTGAATGTGGTGGTTACAATTTTGGGAAATCTGCCTGTTAAAATGTGACTGAAATTCAGCTGCAGTTTTGTCAAAGGAGACTCTTCACTTGGTACTCTATAAATATACTGCTTCTCAAGTGTCTGGCTTTGGCTGTGCCATCAGACTAGACAATAGAGGAACAAGTAGAAGTAAACCAGTGTCACACCCAGGATGCCATGGGGTTAAATTATTGCTGTTTTGTGATGAGGAACAATATAATTGCTTTCAGTACAATTAAATATTGTATCCTTCCAGACCGTCAATGTGAATTAAAAGACAGGAGTCAAGAGCACAGATACCGTTCCTGTTCTTTTTGCATTCCATGTAACTTTGAGTTACTACTTTTGTTACCCATGACACTTGTTTCACAGGGATCCATCTTGTTTTGTCCTGCATGTTATAGAAGCAGTGGAGAGAGGTCATGTTGGAATTTGGGGTCAAATATTAGTGGGTGGCACTGCGGGTTAAACCGCAGAAGCCTCTGTGCTGCAGGGTCAGAAGACCAGCAGTCGTAAGATCGAATCCACGAGACGGAGTGAGCTCCCGTCGCTTTGTCCCAGCTCTTTGCCAACCTAGCAGTTCGAAAGCATGCAAATGCGAGTAGATAAATAGGTACCACCTTGGTGGGAAGGTAAAACGGCGTTCCGTGTCTAGTCGCGCTGGCCACGTGACAACGGAAACTGTCTTTGGACAAACGCTGGCTCTACAGCTTGGAGATGGGAATGAGCACCGCGCCCTATAGTCGGACACGACTGGACTAAATGTCAAGGGGAACCTTTACCTTTACCTTATAAGTGGGATGCTGATGACACTTGGCTGGGATAGTGACTGTCTGAGGTGGCAGATGCCACATATGGCCAAACCTTAGGGAGCTGCAGTGAGATGGTGGAAGACTCAGCTGTATGTGTCATGGTCTTCTGTCACCAGGTGCAGTGGAAAATATACTATTGGATGTTGTACATGGGAGTTGCAAATGGATTAAAATGCAGTAGCCAGGATTTTAATTGTCTACTGTATTCTCTTTGAGGTTAAGATAATTCTCTGACATCAGCATGATTATTTTTTTATACATGTATTTTAATCACTACTAATGTCAGCTTTCCACTTTGCTGTTCATATTCAACTGGTTGTTTCACTCATCTTTATATATTCTGTTGTTTAGTTTACTCTTATTTTGGACTTTAAATTGCACTATAAACTACTCTGGGATAAATCTTTATGAAGGACAGTGTTAAATGGCAGAAAGAGAGAGAGAGAGATTAATAGAAACATTTCCTGAAGCTGCTTGACAAAGAAAATTTCATTAAATAATAAACTGTCCTCTAAAATATCTCATCATGTATATTCTGCCTTTGTCTTGGTGTGCATGAAACAACTGCAAAAATAAATAACAACAAATATAAAATGGGAGTAAGACATGTGCTTTGCAGGTTGCAAGTCCAGTATTCAGACCCATGCCATGCAAATTAGGGATGATCGGAGTTGCACGTCCAACATATGTGATGGGCATTGGAATGGCGAAAGCTAGTAGGCATTATGGAGGACTAGACTAGCTAGATCAATGGTGATATTCAATGCATAGCATATGTTCAGTGATGAAAAGGAGGGAGTATTGGTTTATGAGGCTTTCTCAGCTACATTTAACAAAGCAAAGGAAATAGAACGAAGGCATGGGAAACCATTAGCCCTCCAGGGGGTTTGGATGTCAACTCCAGTAACCTCGGCTGGCATGGAAGACCAAAGGCTCCCTAAACCTGTGCTGAGGAGAAGAGTCCTAAACTCAAGAGAGTTCCTCAGGAAGGCCTCTCAGAAGTCTAAAGACCTGGAGCATTTCTCTTTCTAAAGTCTCCCAGTATATTAAAAATGAAGAAATGCCAAAACGGGGTTACAAAAATTGTGGTACATTTTAAATTTGTAATCCATCATGAATGTGAGTCTCTCCCACATCCCCACCCTATGGTAGGCATCAGTAACAACTAGTACAAGTTAAATGATATGAGAGAGTAATAAGGAAGGGTATGTCTGGGGTATGCAATCGGGAGCAAGCTGCTATAACCCCTGCTGCTGGGACTGGAAAAGCTTGAAACCTGCAGCATATCCTCTCATGATATTCCTCAGCTGAACTGACACATTTACCTATTCAAGGCACAAGGGGCACAGTAATTAGAAAAGAACCTCACAGCTTTTTTTATGTTTTTTTCCTGAACTGTGCAGTAATTATTGAGTTTCAACATTTTAGAAAATAATATGTATCCATATAAAGAACTAGCTGAATGATAGCATCTCGTATAGTGCTTTCAATCCATCACTCTTTGTTTCAGTAGATGGAAAGTGATTCCATTTGTCTACAAAGCTATGCAATTCTCTTCAGGTTGTTTTTCCTCATTTGGGAGACAAGGACAGCTTTGTTTCTGGTTTGCCTGCAAATAGATTGAGCAATCTGTTGGTGCCTGGCATCTTCCTAAATAGTAAGAAGAAAATAAGAAATAACACACCTAAAGTTTAAAAGGTAGGGTTTTTTGTTTGTTTTTAAATCTAAGTTGAAATTATACTTTGCTTAGGATGGTTGTTTTTAGTCCCACTTCAATGATTTCTGGGAATCCACATAAAGCTTGTTGGTTTTAAATGTTTAATCATCGCTATCAGCAAATTCCAGTATAGTTGGATTCCTGTTGTGCTCTGGCATTACATTTTTGGTATCCTCCATTTCTGTTTTATTCAGGGTTGGTAGGAAGCTCTATGTGCTTTTCTTCTCTCTCTCTCTCTCTCCCCCTTTCTCGCTCTCTCTCTCTCTGTGTGTGTGTACATACCCACATGTATAGTTTCCAATCTCTTGTATGATAGCTTTAAAAAAAAAACCCAAAAAACCCCACAACCTAAAACAAAACAAAAATGAATGCTTCCATTATTCTCGAGCACTGTCATGCCAATAAATGAAATGAAATAAAATAAAATCCTATCTCCTGCTTCCTCCCCATCACCACTCATTCCCTCTATTCAGTTAAGAACGCTTCTGTTCAGCTTTTGTTTTTTAAAAGAAGACCATGGTGAGAAGTAATTATGTTGACTTTTTCACTGATTTGCCATAACCTTAAAAGGACAGATGAATATTAGCTCCTCCTTGCCCTCTAGTCTTTTTCCTGCTACCTATTAAGATCAGGTGAAAATGACTTCAGTAGCTCTCTTAGCTCATAGTCAGCCCCAGTAGCTGCAACAATAAAACGGAATATTAATATTCCAATTTATTTTGTACCATATCAAGGTCAGTTCTGATACAGCACTTTGAATTTTCCTTACCTCTGAACATTCTCAGAAGTGTATGCTCTTTTTAATATTATAACTGTTTACATATGTATCTAATTTAGTATGCTATGTTAGTCCATCTGGGTTAGTGTCATCCTGCCCACAGCCTTCCCAGTCTCTGACTCAAGAGACTGACATCTGAATCCCTAGAATGTTTTCATTCATTCTGATCTTCATCCAAATCACATGGAGCCTATCCAACATTTAGATTTCATATTTTAAAAATGGCAGAAATTACTAGGCGACTCAAATGAAATAAGGGTTCCACAAGAAGGAGAAGCTACTTAAGAAGAACAGAGGAAGGAGAAGTTTTGCAAGTCCATACGGTGCAAGCTGGTGTTTCAGTTGCATTTGGTCATGCTTTTAAAAAGTAACAATATTTTTAATCAGGTCTGGGGGGGAAAAGGGAGAGCAACATGGAAAACAATGGAATTAAATAGCTTGAGTAATTTTTTTTTTGTCATGCTCTAAGAACCAAGTGAAAAATATGTGGTCAAATCTTCTCTCATCCTCCCTAAATGATATTCTGAAGCTTTCAGCCTTTTTCAGTACAGCAGCCTGATCCTAAACACTTTTGCTTGCAGGTTTAGCAGGTTTAATTCCTATTTAGTGGCTTAAAATAGAGAAAGTCAGCAAGAAAATCATTTGATAAGCTTTAATGGACAAGGGCCCACTTTCTCAGATGCATACGTATGCCATGAGATTTTATGCCACAATAATTCTGTGGCTCTTTAAGGTGCCACAAGACCTTTTGCTTCTGTTACAATGGCACAATAAGCTACCCATCTGGGATCCAAAGAAATTTAGCCACATGCAAGTGTGACCAAAATCAGTGCAGTTTGAGCTGATGTGCTTATAACAAGAGTTCTGAAAAACAGCTGTGTAGATATTTGAAGGTAAAGTATGGAGGCCTCTCTGTGTGTCTTCAAGGCAGAAAATTTCAAATCTTGCTTAGCAGCTGAGCTTCAAAAGAAAAGATTCTTTTATACATTTTTTAACCTTCAGGCTATCCACAAGTTTTCAGACGGAATATTAGCAACGTTATGTTCTATGGCAGACATGAAAGCTAGGTGGGGGGAGGGGCTCACTTTGAGTAATTCTAGAATGTTTCATAGAGCTCAAAGAATAGCAGCATAACTGACTAGCCAGGATCAGCCTTCAAATCAGACCGTACTAAACCTCTTTACACACTTGCTTTCATGTTTATTCCTGTTTTCCCATGATGTGATCTCTGGTATGGGAAAACTACACACATACACACAAAACAAGAGACTTACTGTGCTGGTCTTTGTCCTGAACACAAGTCACCACTCTTCCATGAGGGAATATAGCAATTAGGTAGAGAAAGGGCCATGCATTCCCCTCTACTGCCTACTCTGTCAGTTGTCTTAGACATACCGTATTTTTCCGTGTATAAGACACCCCATGTATAACACCCCCCCACTTTTCTAACCCAAATTTCTTTCTTTGCAAGAAAGTGGAGGGGGAAGCCAGGGATCAAAGCGCTTTGATTCCTGCTTTCCCCCTCCACTTTCTTGGGAAGAAAGTGCTTTCCCCCTCCACTTTCTTTGCAAAAAGCTCCTTTCCCCCTCCACTTTTTGCAAAGAAAGTCAAGGGGGAAAGCACTTTCCTTGCAAGAAAGTGGAGGGGGAAAGCTTTCTTGCAAGGAAAGTGGAGGGGGAAAAGCACTTTCCTCGCAAGAAAGTGGAGGGGAAAAGCAGGGATCAAAGCGCTTTGATTCCCCCCTCCTTACTACCATGTATAAAATGACCCTCAATTTTTCCTCTAATTATTTTAGGAAAAAGTGTTGTTTTATACACGAAAAAATATGGTACCACAGGTGTGTGAGCAGCTCTATGGGAAAGTACCATCTTTGTGGTTGCCTCTATGTGGTGGCCCTCTCAGCCAGAGAAACTGTACACAATGCCTGTTCTACCTGCCTTGTTAATCTGGATTGGATAGCTACTTTCATTTCTGTAATTTAGCTGTACTTTGGTCATCACTGTTGCTATCTTACGCTTCATTATAAATTAGTTATGTGCTCTTGTCAGAACTGACTTACAGCAGCCCTAACAGGGCTGTCAACTGAGATATTTAAGGAGTGCTTTTGCTATTTCCACTTCTCCAGTGAGTTTCCAAGTGGGGATTCGAACCCAGATTCCTAGTCCATCTCTCTATCCACTATACCATCCTGGATAGTATTATAAACTACATCCATATTAAGACTCTGAATTGTAGTGCAACAACCAGCTTTTTGCAAATAGACTTTCATGTAAATCAACACAGTACTGTATACAAAATATATCATAATAAGTTGGTTGTTACTGATTGCAGCATTTCTTTCCAAAAAGAAATTCTTTTTGGCCCTGTAAGTCATCTTTTAGGCCTTGGAGAAGACAGTACTCCATAGCTTTAGTGCCCTGACCTGAGCTAGCTTCTTGTTCTCTGCTGCTTCCTCTGTCTGAAAGTAGTAGGGAAGCACACAGCTGTTCTTGCTGCTGCTGCTGTACAGCTTTCTGAAGTGTGATCCATCAAACAGGAGCCACAAGGGGGTCTGTACCTCTCCTCTTCAGGCCAAACATATGGGGAGCAGGGATGAGGCGGCAGGGGAGAAGGAAGTTTCAAAGCACAAAACAGGGTTCAGCTGTTTCTCAGAATTCACTGTAGGATTTGAAATGAGGTGTGCGTATTTGAAATAAAATAAAATAAAACCCGTGTTTCAGCTGTTGTCCAAAAGAGAAAAGATCTTGGATCAAAATCCTAACCATGTACAGTTGCTTCTGCGCATGCACAAGGCTTTTCTGGTGGCTGGTCAAATTGATTTATGGATGGTCAGATTTTAGTTTAATTAAATAAACTAAAGATGAAGTCCTCAGATTCTGGGCCTCCAAATATTAAACAAACAAAATCAAAACACAAACAACAACAACAAAAGAAATTCAACACCAAATTTCAAGATACACAAAACTGCTAGAATAGTACACTTTTTAAATGTAATATCAGAGCATATCCTAATCTGACCTTGCTTGGTTGCGCTAGTTTTCTGTTGTAACTTTGCACACCATTGTTTACTACAAACCCAGAATCTGATATTTGTAATAACTTTGTCTGGCTTTGTAGTACAATCCCTGATATTGTAGCACCACTCCCAGCTATGTAACCAACCAAACTAATTAACAAGTAAAAATATAATGTTTTTCTTTTCACTGAAATCTGTGTCAACTTTTGTAGAGTTGTTTTAAAGCATATCCTGCATTTTGCAGTGCTGTTCACAATTGTGGTACTGACATATCCAGTGTGTGGTTTTACAGAACACCCCGAAAAACTAACATTATCATTTTCCTTCACCATCTATGCTGAAGTTTTGTCAGAACTTGGACTGTCTAGTTACAAGTAACATAATTACATGCAATTAATACGTTTTTAGCAATGAGTATGTAACCAATGTAGACATAATAAGAAACAACTAAGCTATTTAGGTGTAACAAGTTATGCTTAGTTACTTTCAGGTTGCTTTTGAAGGTCACTTTAAGGCATTTTAACTTTTTGTGTCATTTTCAGGTTTTATGCCATGCTTTTAACAATCCTAATTGAAAAGAAAAATATTCTTTTGTATTTTTGTAATTATTTCCAAGATGCAATATCAGAATTCGCCAATAGAGGGAATCAAAGAGTGTTTCCATGCTCCCCTTCTACTCTTGGCAAGAACGACACAACTGTAAAATTGGACCTGTCAAGAGTAATGATGAATAACAAAATGAATTCCTTTTCAAATGCTATGTTCCAAGCACTGACTTTTGTAGCAATTTGTAGCAGAAACATTGAGTTTTGTAGTGCTGCTCATTTTTGCAATATCATTAGCTCTACTGATCACCCAGTAAACTGCAGGACAAACCTACAGGAAATGGAAGACATTCAGGATCAAATTTATCTGACCTGGAACTAAACAAAAATATTTATAGAATACATCTTCGTCTTCTCATACGTCAATCTTATGTTTTAATGGAAAAGCAATATAGTTGGAAGATACAATTGAATCTAAGTAAAATTTAGTTAAACTTGATTAATAGATTTAGGCTGCATGTAATTCTTTGTACCCGAGGAAGAGAAATTGATAGTGTAGCTGGAGTAGCTCCTATATGGTAACAAATTTCCTTTAGCTTCTGCTGATGAGTTCTCCTTTTTCTTTCTGCTTTCCTGGACTTTGTAGTTATGACTTTGTCCTTTGTTCAATATTGCAAAAATGAAAAGTTCAAGCAATGGGACTACAAAGCTCATGTGCATTTCTTAATGTTTGTGCCTGCTACTGTTAGTAACAAAGACATCAAGGGCAAGAAATTAAGGGTGGGACTACACTTTGCTGAGATTTGATTTTCAGCCTGCATTACATTTGAAATTGCAGTCAATACTCACACAGGGGCTGCAGATTGATTTGGGAGTTTGCCATTCATACTGGATGCAATGTGATTCACATTCCAGTCTACAGCCCCCTCTTCTTTCCTTCCTTCCTCTGGTCTCACCTCTGCTGATCTGATGAACTGTTGCATAGTTCTGAATTTTTGGTTAAATTCCTCTAGCTCCACACCAGAAGTGCAGGGATCCACAGAACAGAATAGCTTAAATCCTCCAAATTAGTCCACCCCTTTTTCTCATTAACTGGCAGCTATAGTCTCAATAACTCACTCTGAGTCATTTGTAAGAGAAAGAATACAAATGTTTCATTTACTTACAATTGAACAGATCAAACAGCAACCTGGCAAACATGAATTTTCAACAGACTTCAACAGACTCAAGAGAGGGAAAGAGCACTAAGAAGAGAAGCATGTCTCTCTTTGAATTCAGAGGCAGCGAAGGAATGATTGGTTAGTGCTGGAAAGATTAACAGTCACCCCAGGCCAGAAAGGTCCCTTCCAGTCACTCAAACCACTGCCAGCATGTAAGGTTATAAAAAAACTCCAACATTGACAGGAAATACAGTAGGACTCCTGTATCCACTGGATCAATATCCACTAATTCACTTATCCACAGTCTGAAAATATTAAATGAAAATTCCTACAAATATGGATTTTCAAGATGTAATTATCAAAATAGCCATGAGAGGGAACCAAACACCATGTCACATAGGTTAGCCATTGCTATTTCACCTGGTCTCCTGGCAGCTTCAGGCAGCTTCTCTCCAAAGCAGCATTGCTGTTGTACAACTCAGAGCTGGATTGGCTGGCAAGGCAGGAGGAGGTGTGCCAACCTAAGCCAAAGTGCCGCCTGGGCCTATGTCACTAAAACACCACCTACAGACATGTCTCCCATCTTTATAAGACTGCATCACTACTAACCACAGATGAAAAAGCCTGTTCAAATTGTTCTAGCTTGAAAAAGTAGAAGCTCACAAACAGCAGAGGGAAAAACAGCTGGACCAATTTGAATCAGCCTTTGCATCATGTAACTAGTAAAAACCTACTTTGAATTCACCTGTTTTATAAGCGGTATTTGACCATGTAGCAGACAGAAGGCGAGAAGTCTTTCCTAAAAGGAAGAGTAAGAAGAGATTTTTCTGCCCTGTTTTATTTTGGCTACCTACAAATAGAGGAAGGAAAATGATATAATTGCTCTGAGAAGTAATATTCCAGGGCTTTGAACTAGAAATATTCTCTTTTCTTCTTGCTTTGTGAGCATGCAGTTGGTCTTGAACATATAACCTCATATTGTACTTTTCAGCCAGAAAATGTAATATTTGGCAAGGGGACGTGTTAATTCAGGATAAAGAAAGGGATGTTACATAGCCATTCTCATAAGCCATTCCTTTGAGATCTCTGTACATTCTAGGCACACTCAAGAAAACCTCTGAAGAGTGTGCATTTGATCAGTGCATCAATAAGCATTTTCGATTTCATCACAGCAGGTGCTCAGGTGTCCCTACGATTCAGTTACAAATTCCTTTTGGGCTCTGCTACAAGCTCTCCTTTTCTATCAATCCATCCCATTTACAGCACTGGCATCATGAAAGCCAGTTCTTAATTAACTCTTCGGAAAAGTTGCCATCTGGGAATTTGGAAAACCATCTAAAGGGCAAAACACACTTCTTCCAAACAGTGTCCCATGTACAATCTATATACCAACCATTCCTTTCCTTCAAATTCTTGGATGTTGTCAAATGTTCAAAAGAGTTCAGGTGAGGATGTATCCTGCTTTTGAAAAACTGCAACCCGTTCTCTTTCCTATGCAGCAAAAGCTGCGGTTCTATGGAGGTGATAAAAGGGTGGGGAACATTCTGCAAATGAACCCCTTCAGGGAGCTTTAAAGATGAAGGGATGGGGCTGTGCAAGTGAAGGGCAGACAGAGCAGATAATATTTTTTAAAAGGGGTTGAAGGGGTTGTGAGCAGGTGAGCTTGAGCAGTCAGGAAGGGTCTACCCCCATGTCTCACTGGCCCTCCACAAGTCCCTGTCAAGGACATCTGGTGGGCACAAAGTATATCCTTCTGGAGGGAGTCGTCTGCCTAGAGTGGTCGTCTGACCAGATAGGCGGGGTAAAAATACAATAAATAAATAAATAAATAAATAAATAAATAAATAAATAAATAAATAAATAAATAAATAACCCTGGAATGAGCTCTCCACTGGAGTCAGGAGACTGGAGAGACCCAAAACTGCAAGAGAGAAAGGCAGGAAAAAGCCTGCCATGGGATTCTCCCTCCAATAGGAGGATAAAAGGGAAGCTGGGGAAGAGCTGGGGACAGTCAGTGGAAAGGAGGAGGAAGAGAGTGATATGGAAGACTGGATGGATGCCCCAGAGTGGAGTGGAGAAGAGCCAG
The DNA here is from genome assembly GCA_037013535.1 of Intellagama lesueurii. Lineage (NCBI taxonomy): Eukaryota > Metazoa > Chordata > Lepidosauria > Squamata > Agamidae > Intellagama > Intellagama lesueurii. The sequence continues at coordinate 105,106,719 of JBAJHW010000001.1, forward strand.
ACCCTGCTGTGTGTGCTGGCTTTGCCACGATGCCAAGGGAGTTGTTCCTTGGGCTCCTTCCTTCCCTACTGTAAGCTGAGGGGCCCCCACCATAAATAACCATGAAGAGTCTGACAAGAGCCTGAGACCAAGCCAAGAGTCACTCCTGTAGCAAAGCCGAAGGTGTCAAGCTGAACTTGGGGATGGAACCCCAGATCAGTGATGTCATTTGCACAGAGAACATTTGCACATTCAAATGCCTGTGACTACTGGCAAGGGACATCTGAGAAGGGAGGCTGAAGGTTGATAAACCCTCACTGTTATGTGGACTGTGAGAGTGTGGTTTGTGGTAAAGATAACCCTCACTCACCCCTTAACAAAGGAAAGACAAAAGCTAATTCCCCTATGAGGAAAGCAGTGAAGAGAACTGTGTGTTGGAGATATTGTGTAAATAGTTCTTATTAAATGTTGGCTGGCTGGTTGACTCCTGAACCTGGATATATTTCAATATGAGGAACGACACAGGGGGATCGTTTGTGGGACCCATCCCCTCAGAAGAGGCCCACCCTTTCACAGGTGCATGACTCTTTTTGGCTGGCACTGGATGGTGGGTGAGAGTGACCCAAGTCTCCATATTACTGTCCTGTACAAGTACAATTGTCATATCACTCTCCTTTGTCTCCAAACAGAGGAACATTTTTCTCATACTTGTCTTCTGAATAATCCTAACAAGGACAGACATGTTCTGCAGTAAGAGATGGTTGCAGCAAGACTCCTAGTGGTGGGACTAGGATGATATGTCATGCAACACGGTTCTTTGGGTGGAGTATCTCCTTTCCGGTTCAAATACCCCGCTTTTGCTAACCAGAATGTGCATTTCAGATGGAACATTCTACATTGCCATAGAAACCCTGAATGCCTTTTATAGCAGCAACCTCTCCTAGTCCCTTCAGTTTAGGGACAAAATGTTTACTGATAGTTTGTTAGGCACCTTGTTGTCCCTTGAAGTTTAAAAGAAACTGCTCCCCAAATACGACTTTGAGAAACTGCCACCAGCTCTGTTCCCTTTGCCGAAGATGTTTGCCGTGGACTCTCCCAGCCAGTCAACTGTTATTATCTTTTACCTAAACTTAGAAGGAGAGAGGAAGAAGCTTCTGTTAATATTTTTATTTCCATAGGACTAAGCTTGTTTCTACTTAGTGGGGAGAGAATATACATGAAGCTCCACTGAAGGCATCATGAAGAAGAGCTACTTTATTGTTGGAAATGCTATCCTATTATGAATAATTAATGTATTCCATTGAAATTTTCAGACAGAAATATTTATTGCTTTTATATATTTCTTCATTTTGTAGAGAACAGTATGAATTAATGGCAAAACAGAAACTTGCTAGTGTCAGTTTTACACCCAGATAAACCTATTTAATTCAAACTCTATTGACTTCTGTGGGATATATTCACTACAGGAATATCAGACAAGAAATAAAATGGAACAAAAGCACAGAAAGAGACAAAAATGTGACATATTAAAGACTAATGGCTATATTTTAATGTGAGCTTTCATGGATCGAGTCCACTTCCTCAGTTAGTGGAAATGGACATGATTCATGAAAGCTCACATTAAAATATAGCCATTAGTCTTTAATATGTGACAATGTTTACATCTCTTTTCTTATGCGTTTGTTTGTTTTGGTTTCTTGTCTGATATGTTTGCACAGACTAACATGGCAACTAACTTTGAAAACTACCACTACAGGAATGTGATGCTTCATTTTGATCCTTTAATTTCTAATAAGCATTAGGGTGTTGATATGTTCACAGAGATTCTCTCCTAGCAGGAACTGATCCATTTTTTTTATAGTAGAGGGAAAGATCCTTATACTGTACATGCATTTCACTGTGTCTGACGAGTTGGTCCATCTATTGATGAGGCAGCCTAGATAAGCGCTGCATAATGCACACATAGAGTTCTGAACTCTATCTCTCTAAGGTTTTTTAAAAAGCAATTTTTAAGTCTTTGTTTTCCTGCCTGTTACTTTGGGAGTTCATTAGTTTCTTAGGAGTAAAGTCATAAATCTAACATGAATTGTACTTTCTTTGTAGCCAGGTTTTGTTATTGAATTATTTAAATTCTAACCTACATCAGCCACAGCTGCAGATGACCTCCAGGTTCTTGGTGAAAAGGCAAGAAGTCCTTGGGAGTTATTTTTTCTCAGAATTTGAATGGTCACTGCAGTGATAACTGTATGCCATGCTCATCCAAAATATGTATACAGACAGGCATCAAGAAATAGAATAGATATACCGTATTTTTCTGTATATAAAATTACACTTTTTCCTTAAATAATTAGACAAAAAACTGAGGGTCGTTTTATACACGGAAGGCAGCCGCTTTTCCCTGCCTTTTGCGAAAACACGGGGCTTAGCAAAAAGGAAGGGAAGGCTCCCTTCGGGTAAAGCAGCCGTGAAAGGGCTGCACGATCGCAGCCCTTTGATCCTGAAGCCCTTTCATGGCTGCTTTATCCACTTCCTAAGCCCCCTGGGGCTTAGGAAGTGGGTAACACAGCCGTGAAAGGGCTGCATGATCGCAGCCCTTTGATCCTGAAGCAGCCATGAAAAGGCTTCAGGATCAAAGGGCTGTGATTGTGCAGCCTTTACCCGAAGGGAGCCTTCCCTTCCTTTTTGCTAAGCCCCGTGGCTTCTTAAAAGGCAAGGAAAAGCGGCAGTCAAAGGGAGCCCTTTGATCCCTGCTTTTCCCTTCCTTTTGCTAAGCTCTGTGGCTTAGCAAAAGGAAGGGAAAAGCAGGGATCAAATTTTCTAATTTGGAGTTAGAAAAGGGGGGTCGTCTTATACATTGGGTCATCTTATAAACGGAAAAATACAGTAAGTTGTCCCTGAGTGGAGTGGGTTGGATAGTGGCATTAAAAAATGGAGTGGTGGGGGAGATCATTCTACCTTTGCTTCAGATGCTTCAAATTCAGCTTCCAACCTATTATTTGGATAAAGAAAATTGGTCCATACTTTCTCTATAATGGTAGCAGAACTGGTAATCTGTGAATGTAAATTTAAACTTTGTTTTCAAGAGTCGGGGAGAGCTACCCCTACAGCTCCCAGAATTCTGGACTAAACTATCCACATTTTGGGTGTTATTGACTAAAAGAGAAACATTTACCATTTCTAATTTTTATATACCTCATCTGAACTGAAGATTCTTGGAAATAAAGAGTTTTACAAACAACATGAGTAGAAATCTTTAAAGATATGTGGACCAGCAACGAGGAAAATACTGTTAGAGTAATGGCAACCTGGTTTTATAAAGTAAACCAAAGGCATCTGTCAGTTATGAAATTTCGGTATGGTAGGTGAGTGTGTCTCACTGTTTCACTATGGTATGCTATGCAACAAGATTTCAGTCTCATGCTGAAATCTTGTTGCATACCATAGTAAATCACATGTAAAGTAGGTCTATTTGAATCAGTGGAAGTTATGGAGGATCTGATGTAACTCCTATGGATTATTTGGTTCAGCCCCACAGAACCAGAGAATGTGACACTGACTCACCAAATCACCACTTATTCTATGACCCTGGTCCAGTGCAACTTACTACATTAAGCAATAAGATTTCAATCTGAGAATGACACTGGATATTCAGATGGAATAGATATTACATAATGGCGAAATTCATTCTTGTCACAATTCGCAAGTGAAATTTCTATGGAGAAAGGTAAGAGAGAAAGCAGATCTACATTTGCAAATGAGTCAAGAGTAGGGTTGCCATGCCACCTCTTCCTCATGGTGATGGATTGTCTACATTTTTGGAACTCTTGACTGGAAGCATCTCCACATAAAAGCTATCTGCAAATTTTTATTTATCAGAGGAGTGGGATGAAATGAAGTTGATGTCAGAAGTAACCCAATGTGGGTTTTAATAGAATAATTTTCTCTGCAGCTTTTCCACAATGCTCATTCCTCCTACAGTTGCAAATGGAGCAGAAATAGACTTACTCTTGTGCCATTCATAGCACTTTATCAACAAGGAAAAAGCCATATACTCCCAAAGTAGTTTCAGGTTAGCTTCTTTCTCTCTCAGTATCATATCTGCAATATTGGAGTAGAGTAATAATGCTGTGCTACCTTAATGGCTCTTTGTAAAGAAAACACTTATTTACATGCTAATATCTGCAATTTAAACTACTACACTTAAAGGCATAGAGACAGAGGACAGCAAAACGTATAGCAACACTCATCTCACCCCAACTCTATTTGTTGGTGTGTTTTTAAAACTGTTCTGGCATAATGAGATGAGACAAAAATCTGTTATGTAGCAGTTCATTATTAATAGATCTTTTAGGTTTTTATGTAATGTCATGTTATATTTCTGCTACATGATATATGCTTCTTTGAAAGGCTTTTTTCTTCGATGAAATAGGCAATGTGATCTCTGGACACAAATATTTGCTGGACTTGTGGAATGCATTCTGGACTAGTATGCCATGAAAGTTGCCAGCAGAGTCAGAACTATAGCTAGCAATGTTGGTGCTGTGGCTTCACTGTCTTCTTGATTAAGCTTGGCTTACCTAACATTAGAGTATGCAGGGAGAGGGGAGAGGGCAGAGGAATGCCTGGGTTTGATTGCATGAGGGCCATGTTGATTCTGCACAGAGCCTGCCTGTTTTCATGTTGCCTTCTGCCCAAGGAGAAGCAACTAGAAGAGCTACATGTGTATTCAAGCTCAGTTGGGTTTGTAGCCTCCCAGAACTAAATATCCATTGCTTTGGGTTGATTTCCTTTTCCGGCAGGGAAAAAAATCTGCCCTCCAAATTTTGGTACTCTGGGTCAAAGCCGCTTTACCCCATGATAGTTACAGCTCCATAATTAGAGCAGAGTTGATAAATGATCCTCTAAACCAAGGGCTCAGTTAAACTGGAATCAATGGACTCAATATAAGCCAAGGATTCTTAGACCATTAACAATGTCATGCACCACATCAAGAGTAATTTTATCTGTTCCCCTGCCAATGTGATCTATGCCACCTTTTGCCAACAATGCCCCTCTGCACTCTACATAGAACAAATAGGACAATCTCTGTGCAAAAGAATAATGGACAGAAATCGGACATCACAAATGAAACCAGTTTCAAATAATTGCTATAGGTTGGTAATTGATTGTGAATGTCTGTGTATTGGTTGGCATATTCTACTCTTATTACATTGGTCTTACCTTTAATTTCCTTATAGCTCAGAATAATGTGGCTTTTAATTTTTCAGGGGAGTAGTAGGTGTGTTTCTGGTTGTGGAGGTTTTGGAATATCAGCCATCTAACCAGAAGGAGAAGCACAATGAGCTGTGATCCTAAAGCTGTGGTTCCCAACCTTGCATCCCCAGGTACTCTTGGACTAAAACTCAAGCCTTTATCACTAGCTGTGCTGGATGGGGTTTCTGGGAGTTGTAGTCCAAGAACATCTGGAGACCCAAAGTTGGGAACCACTGTCCTAGAGGAACTAGGTAAGATGTTGGCGATGGAGAAAATCTGACTCATCGGTTAAATAAAGATATCAAAATACATATAGCATTTGACAGGCACACCAATCTTTCCTATGGGTAGGGCACAGGACAACCTCACAACTTTCTTTCCTCTTATTTTGCATGGCACATTCTCCAGCACAAAAACTGAGGCTTGCCATTTTGCTTACATTTGCATTATTGTACAACAGCACTACAAGCTAAGCAGATAAGCCTCGGTAATCTCCAAGCTGGCAAAAAAGAGAGAGAGAGAGTAAAAGATGCTTGGATAAAACAAATGCTACTCTGCAGGATGCAAATACACAGCTGAAGAGTTTATGCTCTAAAGTGTGTTTATTTAAAAGTTGGGGGAGAATTAAGAAAGGAATAAAACCTATCTTGCCACCCAGCTACCCACTTCATCCCCAATATAACTACTAACAACTTACTTATACCAGCTAACTCAGCCCATGCTGACACATGATGTGCTTTCAATAGCAGTGCATTTTGGGCTGCCTCAGGTTTTTAGTGCATTCCATGTTACAGGCCTGTTTCATTTTTCTGTTAGAACTGTAACATTGTCAATTGCTCATTGCTCACCATTGTTTCTTAGGCTCAAGAAAGCCTTTTGTCCTTCTATTATTGTACCATCTTGCTCTACTGCAAACCACAAGATGGAACAGGCATCCCATTATGTTTCTGTGACTTCTGACTGTTTCACTCCATCTTCCACACACCCCAGACTTGAGTGGTGATGCTTTTTCTGTCTCTTGCACTGTTGCTGTGCAGTTGTTTGCAGTGTAGATAAGTGGTACACTATTATTAAATGGAAGTAGTAGTTTGGGATCTGAAGATTGAATCTGATGACCTTTCAGCCCCCCACATTCAGTTCTGGTACAGGAAGTAGCTCTAGAAGCAGGAAGCAGGCCGTTTCTGTCCCATTTCCTAATCTTCCCTGTCCTGGCTGAAGGGTCAAACATTTAAAAATATGGCTGTCTATTTCTGACATGCACTCACACCACAGTTGTTGACATTTTTACAAAACTTGCCTGATTCACATTTTCCAGACAAATATGTGGATTGGAATGCATTCATTTTGAGGGTTCTGTGCTTCTCTGCATTTTGCAATAACAAATATATAACAAAATGCATATGCAAATACATATTCTCGGTCGACAAGCATACCGTGATTGCAACATCCTACTCGGCAACCTCAAGTCAGATAGTGACTCACTGCAACCTGTCTAGGTAACGTCCAAATACATGCTCCAAATCCTCTGAACTTAACTTTAGCACTATTTAAAGCAGGAGCAGGCAACATGCAGCCCCCAGGTTGCATGCAGACCACTTGGGCATTTTCCTGCCACCTCCCAAGGCCACTTTGAGTTTCCCCAGCTTAAAAAAAAATCCTAGAAAAATGTCAGTTAAAAAATGCTTATTGTCCACCCCTGAAGGCCTCCAGGCATGGCAGTTTTTTCCTTAGGGGCTTTTGTAGGATCCCCACGACCTCCCCTCAAACTCCCTTAGTAAAAACCAGAAGTGCTAATCCAGGCAATTCTGACTTTGTCTTGTTCTGTTTAAGTAGTTTTGTCCATTTTCCAGCTCTGGTGTGCTACCAGTGGGGTCTGGGGGCTCGTATTTGGTCCCCCTAAGCCTGCTGAGATCACACACACACACTGGTTTAAAGCATGGCTGGACACCCTTCAGACTGGTGGGTTCTTCTTTGGTTTTCACTTAAACCCTGAGAGCTACCAGTTGCAAAAGATGTACTCTTAGAATTAAAGGAATCTGAGGCCTCAAATTTTGTTTGGAGTAACCAGAATCAGAGTTTGCAGGCCTCCCAGCATTCCACTTTATCTTCACTTTTAGTTATCACCACCCCCATCACCAAGCTTTCTTCTTTTGAGCTTTGTAATCAAGGACAGACAAGAGTAATTTTGTTTAATTTATTAAGAATTAGGAATCAATGGTCCTTGCCAATGAACTGCAAGTCATCCAGAGGTCTACCAATGGATTCTGATGTATCTTTTGCCCACCCTTGGTTTAAAGAGTGCCTCTTATGGATGGACCTATGTGGTCACCATACAGGCTTGTAAGCCATTTCCGTATTGAGTGGTATTAGATGGATCAGACCAAAGGCTTATCTAGTCCAGTGTTCTGTTCCCACACTGGCCAATCAGATGTCTGTGAGAGCACTATTATCAGCATGTTAACACAGTGGCACATTTCCATTCATGTTTCCCAGCAACTAGTATTTGCAAGCCTCTTGTCTGTGATATCAGAGGTAATGTATCATGACTAGTAGCCATTGGCAACCGTCAGAAGTAATTTCTGAACCCCAGGCTGTAACTGGTGGATTCTTAAGATGAAATCAGCACCATAATTTCATGACGAGCTGAATTTCTGAATACAGGTGTTCTGATTTCCCCCACTTAATCCGTCTTTGATAATGAATGCCTTGTAGAAGCATGGAATAAAAACATTTTTCCTATTGACAAATTCAGGTCCTTCAGTACCGTATTTCAAACAAATCATTTTTTTGCTGTAAGTTTTCTGGGTTAGGATTCTTAGAAGGGAATGAATATGTCACAAGGTTTCCAGGATGTCACAACATATTTGTTCTCTGCAGTATTTTGGGTAGGTTTAAAAGAGTATTGTGGAGGGAGCGGAATATAATAGTAGTGGATTGGCAAGTCATCATTTAACATGATTGCCTTATTTTTCATTAATAACAGTTAGAATGTAGAGTTGTACAAATATCAAGCAAGATGGAATTCCAAACTCTAAATCAGAAACTTTTAAAAAATCCAAGTGTGTAAACGTTAACGTTTTAGCAAATTAATGAAAAACATTTGTCAAAATCCTTCCAATGGTAAGAATTATTAAGGTTTTGTTCAGCAGTACTTCAAAATGGCCAAAATCACATGGCATGGTAAGTCAATGAACAACAGGAACTCAACTTACAGTCGATGGTCCCATGCTCATGCCTGCTGCCTAATCACCCTTCCTTGCTGTGTGAGCAGCTCAATGAATCACAGAGTACCACTGTGGTTTGTTTATTAAATTTTCTGAACATGGATTTCTCTCATTTGTATTATTTTTTTTACTCCCAACAAACAAGTGAAGGAAACCTAAAAAGAACCCTGGATTCTTTCTCTGGCTTATTGTAAGAGGAACAAAACCAGAGAATGGAAAGTGCCTGCATTCAGATGATACCATAAGCAAATGATGGAGCGGCTAAGCAATGGGCACCAGAATCCTGCTATTTACTGATACTTCAGTGTTACTGTGGATGTCTGGTTTATCATGTTAATTAACCCTCCAGCTGTGCTCAGTGCCTGCAATTTCAGCCTTAACTCCCACTGTATTCAGTAAAGAAAAAAAATAAGCACATTCTTAATTCTCCTAGTAGAAATCAATGAGGCAATAAACTATCCATATTTGTTTTAATTTATTTTATAGGTAAAGGTAAAGCTTCCCCTTGACATTTAGTCCAGTCATGTCCGACTCTAGGGGGCGGTGCTCATCCCCATTTCCAAGCTGTAGAGCCAGCGTTTGTCCGAAGACAATTTCTGCGGTCACGTGGCCAGCGCGACTAGACATGGAACGCCGTTACCTTCCCACCGTGGTGGTACCTATTTATCTATTCGCATTTGCATGCTTTCGAACTGCTAGGTTGGCAGGAGCTGGGACAAGCGACGGGAGCTCACTCCGTCGTGTGGATTCAATCTTATGACTGCTGGTCTTCTGACCTTGCAGCACAGAGGCTTCTGCGGTTTAACCCGCAGCGCCACCACATCCCTAATTTATTTTATACCAACCCCATTTTTAAAAGAATGTGATTAAAAGGGTGCTAATAAAAATAAGATGTAGTCTAGCAGACAATAAGTTGCAAACAGTTGAAACTGCAACAGGAACAACAGAATAAAAGTCATTGAGAAAGCTTACTTAAAGGGAACTTACATAGGTGTTGACTGACTAAATTCCCATTAATTCAATGAGTCTATTTTAGTTCCAACTTACTACTGAATTTCAGTCACTAATATCTAAAATGTTATCCATTCACTTTTGTTGAATGGATAACATTTTAGATATTAGTGACTGAAATTCAGTAGTCTATTCAATGAGTCTATTTTAGTTCCAACTTACAACCGAATTTCAGTTACTAATATCTAAAATGTTATCCAATCACTTTTGTTTTAGCAGACATCAGTCAAATGCAAGACACTGTCCATAAATAATCCACTTACTATAAGTTAGCTATAAAATATTAATACAGAGAAATACCTAACTGTTGACCACTTTTTTTCTACTAATTTCCTACATACCTCTTGAATTTAGGTAGACATTTTCTTGAAGAATTATGATGATTTCTCTCTCATCACCATAAACAGTACAAAAACAGTATATTTGTTATTCCCCTTCAGGATCCATAGAATTAATGAACTTGAAGCTGTTCTTAAATAACCCTTTTCTTGAGTTGTAGTGGCAATTGTAGTGGCAATTGTTGGTTAATACATAAAAGGTATTTGTTGTTCCAAGCGAAACAGTGTAGGCAGACTGCTGTATGAGGCATTTGTCTCATGGTGCTTTCTCTAAGGAAAAAAACTCCTCAGAGGTGAGAGAGCTCCAAATTTTCCAGCTTCTTCAAAGGCACAGCCTAATCGTAGACCTCAATATCATACTGTGAGGTCCTGGAGAAGCAAAGACAAACACGAACAACATCCACCTTTTAGTAGCTCCTCATTCTCCAACACAATCCTGAACAGGTCCCATTGTAAAACCAGTCTTAAAATTAGAATGGAAATGGTTTATCTGTTCCTTCTTGTTTTCCTATTGTCGGAAAATAAATACACAAAAATAACATGAAAGGTGCAACAGCTAAACTTGCATATTGATTCTAAATCACAAATAATATGCTCAGGGTCAGGAATACCTTGATTTGCCTAAATATATACACTCTTAGCAAAGTCTCCTTTCCCAGTTCTCTTTTACAACTCTTTTGGAATATAAAGCTGCAAAGCAGCTCTTCAGTAATAATATGAAACACTGCATCTGTACTAATCTCTGACTTTATTATAGAACATTACAGTTCATTGTTCCATTAGCATCCTCTGTGTAACAGACTGTTAAAAAAAACGATTTTCTCCCATTTTTCTCTTCATTTGCCAATTAGACCCTGGAACTGGGAAGCCATATAGCCTAAGTATGTGAAGAACTCTCAATTAGAGCGACTGGCTCTCAGTTAGATGCACCTTCTGAGAAGGCCCCAAAACTGTCTGATATCAAAGCTAAATTCAGTTTTAGAAATCAGCATAAGAAAGGCCTGATTTTGAGGAAGGTTGGAAATCTGATGTCATACTGAAGTCACTCTGATTAAAAAAAAAATACAAGTGTTTTTAAACATTTCAACATAGCAGCCTTAATATAGTTATCCTGATACAGAGAGAGGTCTGAGGTTCATGTGCTTCACCAAGTGCACACAAAATATCCTTTGTGGGCCAGGGTGTATTCTAATAGGTATTAACATGTGCAGTATCTGGTTCACACTTTAAGGTTCTAGCCCAAACTACAGTACAGATGAGATGAAAGGTTAAATTGCTGTTGTCTGCCACAACCTAGCAACACAATCGAGGTATGGGTTTTGCTCAGTAGATGAGTGTATGTGCTTGCAAGTACCTCACTTTAAATTGGGGAGGAGGAGAACCTCATCCCCCAATCAAAGTGTAGTTGGCTGGTTATTATGCTGAAAGGCATTATCTGTCAGCTGCAACTAAGACATACAGCAAGTGTTAGATAGTGTATATTTTGCTGCTAACACAGCAGAATGAGAAAACTGAACAAATAGTTTGTTGTTATGTGCCGTCTAGCTGGAACCAATTTACAGCAATCCTAACAAAAAGATTGTGGCATATGTCTGTGGTGAGATTTCATGGATGGGTCTGCATACCCAGTATACTATTGTTTTGGTTTTGAGGTAACCAAGGATCTGGTAACCCTATCTGACAAGAGCCAAGCGCCCCCAACTTTCCCCCCGTCTCCATTTGGTCTTGCAGCCCCCAAACACATCACCACCACTATTGTAAAAGATGTGTGAGAATGATTTCTATTCATATTTATACCCTGGCTTTCAGTCAAAAACAGTGCTGAACAGCAACCCAGCTTAACAGCCAAACGCCTCTCTGAATTAAAACGTTGTTGCCTGCTGTTGATGGGCACCAAGGAAGGGGCCAGTCTCACTGTCCTTGGCAAGGAGTTCCAGAGAATGGGAGCATCTCTCAATCCCATCTTGTAGGCCCAGGAAATGTGCCTCTGTTGGTGATGGGACCAAGAGAAGAATCTCTCCAGATGGTTTTAAGACAAGGAAGTTTGTTTGGGAGAAGGCAGTCTGTAAAGGGTTTTATAGGTCATAATTGGCACTTTGAACAGTGCCTGCCTAGAAGGAGAATGGTAGCTAGTGAAACTGCCCTTTGTAATCTGAACTGCATGAACTGTGTCACAGATCAATTGTACCTAACTCCTACTGATGTGAAACTCACCCACATGATCTGATGTTGATAAGGATGAGTATATTCACTGTTTAGAAAGTTTTCTCAGGGATAGGAGGATCAGTTGATCCCAGGTTGCCTACACCTTCACCCTCTTTGAAGACCAAGAGTGTGAATCTTGACCCCTATTCTGTTTGTTATTTATTTATTAGTTCCATTTGTATCCTGCTCCTTGTCCAACAAGCTAGAGGTGATGTTTTCCACACATTATGCTAACAATAACTCTGTGAAATAACTCAGGCTGAAATAAAGTGACTGGCCAAAAGCCACCCAGTGACTTTGGGCCTGTCCAGCATGGGGAATTTGGAGCAGTCTGGTTCGCTCTTAAAAGGTTCTTATCTTCAGTGCAATCAGTTTTATCTCTCACTTGAGCAGTCTGTTCATTCATAATGGAGAGGTTTATTCTGCTGTGAGAAAAGTCCAGAGAAGTCTTTGGATCACCAGTTAACTTGCCTGTAAGTTTACCTGATTTACTCACAAATAATATCTGGTGACCTGGTTTACTCATGAGGAAGTCTACCCGGGGCAAACTCACAGCACTGGTATTGATGTGAGGGGAAAATGTTGAGGTGCAAGTTAGAGAGATGGAAGGGGGAAACTACCAGGATATTATGACCCACAATAGAGAATTTACTCTTAGTACATGAACCAAAGTTTGTTCATAGGCATCCATCTCAAAACAGGTGTGCAGCCGCAGAGTCAGCCCATGAAGCTGATGCAATCCATGAAATGTGTATTGGACATGAGGTAATATCTGGGAGAAGACATGACGTGATGTGCCCAGTGATTGGTTGTTCAAACTATATAAGTGCTGGACACTATGGTGATGCGTGGAGTATTGTGTTGGAGAGTTGCTGCATTAGGTGCTGTCCGTTTATTTGCTGAAAGTGTATTATTGAGTCTGTTGACTGGTGTCCATAGTTCCATTGTACATAGTCTGTAAATACACTGCTGGGGAAGGAACCTGCTGTCTCTGTGAGTCTCTTTGCTGTCAACCTGGAAAACTGACTTGCCTCGAAACCACCTCCCACGCCCCAAATCTTGACAGAAATTCCCCTTTCGCCATATTACTCCTCAACCAGGGCTCTACTGAGGCTGTGCTGCCTTGTGGGGGTGGAGCCCACGGAGTCCACATAGCCCCCTTTCCCATCTTTTCTTGCATCCATCATTCAGGCAGCCACAGTGGCTTTCCTTTTTGTTGTTGTTAATTAAAGTGGCAAATCTAATGAGCAATGCATCAACCTAGCATGGTATTAGAATTGGGCTGCATCAATCAGGGAAATATTAAAACAAAAATAGAAGAGGGGGTTTCTCTGTCCTCCTTATTAATGTCATAACCCACCTGTTATGTCACAGGGTTGTCATCTCAGATAACCCCACCCACAACTCCATTTGTGTGAGAACAGTCTGCACAACAAGTTAATTAGGATCATGCTGAATCATACCAAAAATAATACATGCCCTAGTGCTGTGCCAGAAAAGTGTGCAACATTTCTTAAAGGGACAGGATGAATCAATCTAAGTAGAAACATAATGCAGATGTCATAATTTGATTTGAACCAAATCGTACCAACACGATCCAAAACCAACCAATCTATATGACTGTTTGGACAGGCTCTTCCATGGCTTCACGGGAATTAGAATCTGGATCTCCCAAGTGCTCTGCTGGTTCATGCTTATGTTCTGCTGAACCCAAAACTTGGAAAACTTAGGTTTTTGGACTATATCTTCCAGAATCCCCTGGAAAACAGCATTTCTGAGACCTAGTTCTACCTAAAGCTTCTGACAAGATTCGTATATCCTGATGTAATTTCCTAAACTTAGAAAAAGATTCTAAAATCATGTGACAATTGCCCTTCCCTCTGAGAGATTATCTGGGGCTGGTTGCTTGCTTGCTTTCAGGAATCTGTCTTTTCCATCTTTTTCAGGGGACACTGGAGCCCTCTATTTTACCACATGATCCTCAACAACACTCTGAAATCAATAGCCTGCCTCTTTAAAATTCCTACAGCACAGCTGAAAAGCAGAAAGGATTTCCAGTGGGAATAAGAGGAAATTGGAGATTATTTCACAAGCAGAGGTTCCCAAGGTTTGGCCACAGGGGAATGTTCTGGTTTAACAAGGAGAAGTTAATCATTCCTCTTTTATGGATGTCAAAATTGCAACTTAATGAGCCCAGTTTTCCTTAAGGGTTGGGTGGGTGAGGGGGTATTCAAATTTCCTTCACTTGAATTATAAGCAGCTACCTCAATGCTGAAGGCAATCAGGTCCAAATAAGTATTCCATTTTATCGGCTGGATTTTATAAGCTGTTCATAGTGTGTTCACAACAAATGCCTTCTCTCATGTAATTCTTGTGAAGGAGAAGGTTTCAGCCTTGTTTGTTCATTTCACAACATGGTGAGGATGAAAGGGAAAAGAGAGAGAGACTTTCCCATACTTTCTTTCAACTTCTACCGTAACAAAACAACATTTTTCCCCAGCCGGCAGCCTTGTTGTTTCTCCTCACAACATAGTTCCAGCTGTTCTCTGGCAAACATGGCAGCAGCACTTCTTTCCTTCAGCAGTTCCCTAATAAACCATGGGTACATTACCGAGTGACCTACTTACTGGGGTTGTTTAAATAATCCTCAACGTGGCAGTGTAATTTGATGTTTTACAATGAAGGGCTGATGGACTTCATGTAAAAACATAACCTCTCAACAACAGCAGCAAGAGGAGGAGGGTGTGGAAGGAGAAAAGGGTGTAAAATAGTTGTTTCTTTGGATTTTTAAAAATGTTTAAATGTCACTGAATCTGATTTTTTTTCTTTAAAAAAGCATTGTGTTAATTTATCATGTGATGCAATTTTGATATTGAGTCTGGTAAAGAAAACAAGTACCGAAAGTTAATTTCAGTGTCAAATAATTTAGTTGTATTAATTTATTGGGGCAGCATAATTTTATGAGAAATCATACCTTTCTTGCTTTAGCTGGACTTTTAAAAAAATAACATAATGTAATCAAATATAATAATGGACTGTGCATATATATTCATGTAAACTAACTGTATGTCAAAAAAGATTTCGTTTGGAGTTGGCATCAGTAGAATAGATGTTCTTGTGTGGCTAAAATGGTAAGGTCCTCTGTCCATTGATGGTGCATGGTCATTTTCCAGCTTTGATATGCAAGGTTTTTTTTTGCTAATGTCAAGATCTTGTAAAATCCAACTACTGTACACTGACCAGGAACATAGTTTTAAAGTACATACATATCCACAAATGTACAGGATTTTTCTAATACAAAATTAATTTGCTGTAATACAGCCAAATGAAAAGAGGCTACCACTTGATACCTCCACATCATACATCTCAAAGAAACATTATCTGAAGTGCATCCCCAACCTCTTGCTGAATTTCTTGAAGTGGTGTGGTTCAATCGAAGGATTTATGCTGGCAAAAGTAAAGAGGAAAAAGAGGGGGAGGGGAAAGGCAAAATATTGTAGCACTTTAAAGACTAACAGATTTAAAAACTAAAGTGCTACAACATTTTGTCTTTTTTCCCCCTTTTCTTTTTCCTCATTACTTTTGCCAACATGTTGAGATAGATGAAATGGCTACTTCTTTGGAAATATAAGGATCTCTGTTAACCACCTTTTTATTGTATCACCTTCCCCTTAAAGACAAGGGGAACCTTAACAGGAAAAAGCAAAGAGGGAGAGGATCCAGGAAGCAGCAAGCTGGCTCCCATATTACAGCTATTGAGGCACAGATGGAGAAATAGTTAATTCATCTCTAAACTAGTCCAGCCTAGATGAAGCAAATAAAGCCTCCCTAATTAGAGAGGATACAATTATACCAGCTACCTGTGGCAGGTCTAGGGCCAGGCGGAATTAATCAACACAGTTCTGGGGTCCCCACCGTACCAAGGGCCCAAAATGATGATGGTGAATGGCGCCTTCTCCCTTTCTTTTCTTAAACAAAGAAACAAAAAAAAAATCCAACCTCCATCAAACAAACACACAAACAAACAAACAAAAACCCAACTCACCTACCCCCAAATACCAATCTTTATAGCAGGTATGTAGCACTGACGACTGATGCACCAGACACATCCACTGTCTTCATTCACCCAGAGCATTCCTGGACAATGAAGATGCAGAGAGAATGGGTTTTTTCTTTTTTTTTTCTCCCCCCCCCCCCCCCCCAGTTTTAAGGGAAGGGGGAAAAATGTCACTCCTTGCTTCTTCTTCTGCTGCTGCTGCTAACATCCAGGGAAAGGGTTGGATATGTTGGAGAGAGGCGAGCAATTATCTTTTTTAAAAAAAGAACAACAAATACTTAAAAGAGTTTTATTCTACCTTACAGAATATCAAGTAGTATTTGGCATAAGCTTTTGTGGACTGTAACCCACTTCTTCAGATGTGTCTGCATCTGGAGAAATGAACAGGCCTTTCCAAAAGTTTATGTCAAGCAAATAACTTCTTTGTTTCTCTGCTTGCTTGCTTCATTTCTATGCCACCTTTCTCCTGATGAAGGGACCCCAGGCAGCTCACAAATGATTAAAACAAGTTGGACTAAAATCACAACAAATTACTAGATTAAAAACAACTGAACGTACAATGGGAATTGAAATTATTATCTAAACATTTAAAAGCTTTAAAAACACACTTAAAAGGAACATATGTCCAGCATCCAGAATGGACTCAAATCTTGCATAATTTGGTTCTTAAAAGCTTGCTTAAGAGTCAGGTCATTAACTGTTGCCAAAAGGGTAAAAGGGAGGGGCCAACTTAGCCTCCCATAGGAGAGTGTTCCACGACCTGGGAGCAGCCACAGAGAAGTCCCTGTGTTCCTGCCAGATGTGCCTATGAAGGTAATGGGACTGAGAGCAGGGCTTCCTCTGAAGCACTTAGGAGCCTGGAAGGCACATATAACGAGATACAGTCCTTCAGATAGCTTGGACCCAAGTCGTATAGGGCTTCCTAGATCATAACCAACACTTTGAACTGAGCCTGAAAATGGACTGGTAGCCAGTGAAACTGTTGTAACAAGGGAGTTAGAGGTTCCCTGTAACTGACCACAGTCAGCAGTCCATCTGCAGCATTTTGAACCAGCTGAAGTTTCCAAACTGCCTTCAAAGGCAGCCCCATGCAGAGTGCATTACAGTAATCCAAGCAGGATGTAACCAAGGAATGTGTCACTGTAGCCAAATCAGACATCTTAGGGCAGTGATGGCTAAGCTTTTTGAGCCCGAGTGCCCAAACTGAAAAAAAAAACCCAGTGGGTGGCGGGCCACGGCGGAAGTGGCAGCAGCGGAAGTGGCAGCGGAAGGGGGAATCCTGGGCACGGAGGTGTCTCCAGACCTCACTCTGGATCTGCCTCCAATCATGCTGAACCCCCTCCAGTGCCAGCTGCTCCGGATCCTGGCCTGCCGCCTGTCAGGGCGCTAGCACCACGGCTGCAGCCTCCTCCTCAAGTTTGGCTGCTGGGGGTAGCGATCCGGCGACTTATGGCTCGCGTGCCCGCAGAGAGGGCTCTGCGTGCCAGCTGTGGCACACATGCCATAGGTTCGCCATCGCTGTCTTAGGGAATGGGTGCAGCTGGTGCACCAGCTTTCACTGGGCAAATGTATTCCTGATCAGTGCCAAAACCTGGGCATCCAGGCTCAGGGATGAATCCAGGAGAATACGCAAACTGCAGACCTGAGTTTTCAAGGGGAGTGATCCTATCCAGCACAGGTTAAGTCCCTATTCCCTCATCTGCTTTCCAATTGAACAGAAGCACCTTTGCCTTGTCAGGAGTAAGGGTGTGATCAGACAGGCATTTGTCCCATCTCTTCTTCTCCCTGACAGTTCTGTATTTTGGATGTCCCAAAGGAAATCTATATCTGTGCTCAGAATAATTACACATATTGTTTTTTATTTTTAAAGACATAATTACTATATTTGTCTTCAGAAAATAATAAATAAAACTGGAATGAAACTGGAATGAAAAGATGAAGTGTTAAATAATGTTAAGTATCAGACATGGAAACCAGATCCAGAAGCCAAGGTTTGCCTTGAAGACCCCATAGTATTTGCAGATTCAGCAAATAAATAAATAAATAAATAAACCCTGTTTTCATCCATAGTGCTGCTTGTGGTCATCTTTTCCTTGTCTATTTTGTTCCCCATCTAGATTATTCCACTTAGTTAGTTTGTTCTGAAAAAAAAATTAGTGATAAAACCTGCAATTCTTAATTATTGTCTTTCACAGTCCGTTCATCACTTCAGATGTTGGTACATTGATTTCTCATCATCATACCCACCTTATTTGGGCTAGAATTCTCTTGCTCAGTGTAGTAAACTGCACTAGAGTAGACCCATTGAATCAATGGGGATTTGTTGAGCTAACTCCTTTGTAGTTTTCATAGGTTCAAATGGGCCTACTCTAACTGTCAGTACTAGAGTAGGTCCATTTGAACCCATGAAATGTATGAGGAGCTAACTCTCCAAGTCTCCATTGATTCAATGAACCTACTCTACTGCAATTTACTATGCAAAACAACAGGATTTTAGTGTTCATATACTGTATCAGTATCTAATGTGATCGTGTGAATTTCACGGAAATAAGTTGTATGTTGCCTGTCATGTGAATCATGAAATGTTTGTTTGTTTGTTTGTTTGTTTTTGCCCTGCCTTTCTCCTTGAAAAAGACCCAAGGTGGTTTACATCATTAAAAGACAATATTTGAAGCTAAAAACAGTACGTATACAAATACTAAAAAGGATCAAACAAATACCACTCTAAGAAATGATAAACAAACACAGTACTAAAAACACATTCAAAGCAGTAAGGCACAACAATCTATTTAAATAATCCCACTCAGGCAGCTAGTCACTTAGGGAAAGCTTACCTGAAGACAAAGGGTTTTGCCTGCTTGCAGAAGGACAGTGAAGTTGGGGCCAACCTGGCTTCCTATGGGTGGGAGTTCCAAAGTTTGGGAACAGCAACAGAGAAGGCCTTCTCCTGCATCCCCACCAAACACACCTATGAAGGTGGTGGGACTGAGAGAAAGGCCTCTTCTGATGATCCTAACACTTGAGCAGGCTCATAATGGGAGTGCCTAGACCTATGACTGTGCTATATCTTGATTTTTAGAGAATGTTATTTTATTCAGAACTAGTGCATTATTTTGTCCTTTATTGTAAACAAACTAAAGAGTCAATTTGTGTTGGATGAAGCAGATTCTAGTCATGAAAACATAGGTCAGTGTTCCTAACCTTGCACCCTCCAGATGTGTTTGGATTACAATTTTCATCTTTCCCTAAAAGACACATGTCTTGCTTTCATGAAATGGCACCCGTGCTTATTAAGAGGGAGTTTAATTACTGTAAGAGAAGTAGAGACTGTATATAAGTCTTTATGTGACTGACACATTGTCCCTGACGAGTTCCTTTCCTTTGATCTAATAAGCACAGTTCAAAGACCAAGAGATTTGATTTTGTGCTTGGAAGGAAATGATGAGTATTTTACAGATGGAGCCAGCTTCATATTATACGCTCTCCAAGTTGTTGGCTGCAGGAGGCAGATGAAACCTAGGAATATGAATGGAAAATAGTGCCAAATAGCTGAAACTGGAAGCCTTGTAAGGGATAGTTAGCAGGCCTACAAGACTACATCAGAAAGCCTTCCTTCTACTTTTCTAGCTTTTTACCAAAGTGCCGATTATATTTGCCCGGTGGTTGTTCTGAGCTTTATAAGTTAAGAAAGAAGAAGACAGTTGCTTTCTGTAGAGATCGTAGTCTCTAAATACATCAAGAAGAGTCTGTGGGGAGAGGAGGTGACAGGACGTGGATCTTACTTTTTTTAAAAAGAAGCCCCTCTGGGATATATCCCAGTTCATTTGTTCAAGCTTTCCTTGTATGTTTTACTAATTCTGTTTTCAAACATTACCAGTCTTGATCATTAATTACTTTTTTTGATCTTAATCCAGAGACGGGCAGATTTTGGAGCTGTGAAATTTTGCACTGTCTTCTTCTTCTTCTAGAACTTCAGTCGTTCAGAGTCAGATGGAAAGTAGTGGCACTGGAGGAAGAACACACCACATGCTGAGATAGTCAGCATCTTGATCCATACATGCACATCTCAGTTGTTAACAGTCAAGTCAGACAAACATAATTTTTTGCAGGGCTACACAAAAAATCAACTGGCTGGATAGCTCCATGAGCTAGGTATGGTTGGGAGTTCAATTCCCCAATGTGCCTCCTAGAAGAGCCAGCCTGTATAGCTTTGAGCAAGCTGCACAGTCCCAAGGCACCCTCAGCCTATATAGCTTTGAGCAATCCCAAGGCATCCTCAGAAGAAAGGAATGGTAAACTACTTCTGAATACTTTTTCCTTAGAAAATTTTGAAAAGAGTTGCCGTAAGTTAGAATTTACTTGATAGCACAAAATTATTATTATTACACAAAAATCAGGTCAATGGCAATTTATTGGAACAAGTTCAGAGGAGGGTGACAAGTATGATCAGGGGGCTGGAAACCAAGCCTTATGAGGAAAGGCTGAAAGAATTGGGCATGTTTAGCCTTGAGAAAAGAAGGCTGAGGGGTGATATGAGAGCACTTTTAAAATATTTGAAAGGCTGTCATACAGAGGAGGGGCAGGATCTGTTCTCGATCATCCCAGACTGCAGGACACGCAACAATGGGCTCAAGTTAAAGGAAGCCAGATTTCGGTTGAAGATCAGGAAAAATTTCCTAACTGTTAGAGCAGTACGACAGTGGAACCAGTTACCTCGGGAGTTGATGAGTGCTCCAACACTGGAGGCATTCAAGAAAAACTTAGATAATCACCTGGCAGATATGCTTTGATTGTATTCCTGCGTTGAGCAGGGGGTTGGACTTGATGGCCTTGCAGGCCCCTTCCAAATTCACTTTTCTAAGATTCTATGATTCTATGATTAATATTCATATTTTGCAAAGGAGAAGCACTGAGAAAGAAGCAAACATCACAAGGACAATCATAGCAGAGGAATCTTGTATATTGTTTAACAGTTGGGACTCAAACCCATACTGAGAGGAAATTATTCACAAGTTTACCAGTAGAGCTTCCCTTCTGCCACTTTCCCCCCTTAAGGCATAAGGTATTCATAGATATGGTGGGTTCTATTTTGAATGCAAGGAGTTTGCTGAGTTAGGTGTTATGTGACGTCAAGTTGGAAACAACTTACAGCAGTCCTAATAGGGCTTTTCAAGGTAAGTGAGATGTTTTAGGAATGGTTTTACCAGCTCCACAGCCCCAGTGAGTGCCTTTTAGATATTATAGCCTAATAATATCAATCACTGGAATTCTTCTGAATAATAGCACGGCATCAGTAGCTGTAACAGCAACAGATGGTCTCAAGCTGAAGTACCAACATCTCCAGAGAGGACTGGGAAGGCTCCTGATACCTTTGGGAGTTGCTTCCCATTATTGTACGTACGTAGGCAATATTGAGGCAGATGCACAAATCGTATGACTCTATACAAGGCAGTCTCCCAGTCAGCTTCCTCTCTTTCTTTACATCTCCAAATCTTTGAAGCCCGGCTTCCCCAAGCTATTTTGTTTACCTCCTTAATTCTCGTCCTAAACGACAACAGACCTGGAATATTTGTAATGCCTTTGCAGTTATTAAAAATGCTTTCTTTTTCCCATTTTGCCTCCTCTTCCTGAACGACTGTTGTGCTCCCACACACTATTTGCTTCATGTTGTATCCTTTAAAATAGCAGCAGGGAATCCCACCCCATGTCCCTGATCTGCCTCACTGGGGCCTCAAATCTGGCCTCTAAAGATTAATTCCTTTGGCCCAATCCACTATCCAAAGCCCTGCCCTGTTAGAAAATGGATGAGCACCTGAGCCACAGCCTCATTATTGTGGCAGAGTCACTTTGGTTCTCCCTTCACTTTCTTTTCAAGGTTGTCTGTAAATTTGGGGGGGCAGATGGGGGTCCTGCAAAGCTGCATAGTGCCAGGTTAGCATAACTTGTGCGTATGCTGTACCCCAGTACAACACACAGTATCTTTCTTTCTACATTTATTTTTCAGTAATGATTAAAGAATAAATAATATAGGATTCCAGGGGGCCACGAGCCTCCCCTTGTCTCCCTGGTGAACACCCATATTCTTTGCATAGGGAAAGTAGAAGTAGAGGAAAGCCAGGTACAGTATGTTCAGCTCAACAATAATCTGAGTTCTGAGATGAGCACTTTGGCCAAGGACCCAGTGGCTCTAAAACAAGATTGGGCAAATTACAATATTGGATATACTAGTGTTTCTTTTAACTATACAACCCTACAGCCCACCAGTTGCAACGGTGGCTAAATAGGAAGGGAGGGCATTCATGTTCTGTAGAAATTCCTGCAATAACTGAACAGGATTCTGTGCCTTACTCATGCCCATCAGCACTGCAGCCAGAGTTTGGTGCCATGGATACAGTAAGTAATCTCAAGAGTGCAGTTGGGTCATTCTGCACCCTGCTGCTCTTGGAGCTGCTGGAGTTATTGCAGCCTCGCATGCTAACTCTAATAGGTGTGGCTGGGAGGGACCTTTCTGAGCTGGGGTAACTGTCAATCTATCCAGCACTAGCCAATCTTTCCTTCCCTGCCTCTGATTCAAAGAGAGCTACACCTCTCTGCTCAGAGCTTTTCCCCCTCTCCTTCATCTGTTAGAGTCAGTAGTCTGTAGCAGTCAGTAAGCCTGTTGAGGCATTTGCTATAAGCAGTCATGCTTGTTCTTAGTTTGCTGTTTGATCTGTTCAACTGTAAGTTAAGAAACATGTTTCTATTCTTTCTCCAACTAATATCTCAGAGTGAGTTACTGAGACTGTGAGTGCAGGTGACAAGACAAAAGGGGTGGGCTAATCTGAGGAATTTGAAGACAATCCCATTCTGTCAGTCCCTGCACTTCTGCTACACCGCAACAGGAATTTAACCAAACATTCAAAACACTGCAACAGGAACCAGGGTTTGTGCTCCTATTTTTGCCTCATCACCACCAATATCACAGGCGTCAAGGCAGTCATGCAGTAGCCCTCCCCCCCCCAAAAAAAAAACCAAGGTAGCTTTTGCAGTGCTATGCAAACAAAATGGGTTGATCTAAAAACTGATGGCATGGAAGTGGGCAATGCATTTGAAGCAATAACAGTCCAAAGACATTCTACTCTAAATCACTACTTAGCATCTGTTTTGAGAGCATGAACACCAGTAACATTTCCTGTGGTGAGTTAGAGAAGAGAAGAACGTTTCTCGGGACACTTGCTCATATATCTGTCAAAGGCTTTCCCCACTCCCCCTTCTTCAAGAGGCTATAACAAGTGAGTTTGCCCAACAGCAAAGGAATCATTTCCTGGTTGAGCACATCAGCAACATAGGAGGAGGGAAATAGGAGACATATTCTGAGCATGATAACACCCACCCCCATCCCCCGGAAGTGCGGGCAGACAACAAATCTGTATCACAATCTACCATCCACATCCTGAAAAAAAAGTGTAGACTAGAGTTATAAGAACAGAGAACTGCTGTCTTGTTGCCAGAAGAGGCCAGAATTCATCCTGTCTTAAGACCACAGAGCTGAAGGAAAGGGTACTCTGATCTCATAGATCGGCCAAGACTCCCTGGGAGGCTGCACACCCTTGCCTCCCGAGAAGAACATAAGGAGAAAAGAGAAATTAGTTTGGCCCCATCCATCAGCAAAAGAAGGGCTATTGCACAGAATGTGCTTTATCTTTCTTGCCAAAAAGCATACCTGTAAAAAGATTCAGCATCTAGGTCTGTGTTTTACTTTGTCCCTCCCAATCCCTGTTCCTCTTGTGCCTTTTAAAATGTAAGCCTGAAGGAATGAACTATTTTATTACTAATCTTTGCAAGCCACTGCAAGCCTTTTGGATTGAAACGCAGAGTAAAACAAATCTCACCAAAGACTCATGTGGACATGTATACAGAGCCAAGGAATTTGACCCCTGAAATATCTTTTGTAGGCTGGCATCTTGCGTGGGGTGGCCAGATACAGAAGAGGACCAGGCATCTGCATCTTGTTGTAGAGAAGAGGGAACAGCAGCTGCTGTGACTTGTGATGCAAAACTCTACCTACTAAAATCCTCTCTTCTATACAAACATTAAAGGTGCAAGAAAAGCCCTACCCTACCAGCAGATTTTGAATGCCATGAAAGAGCAGCAAGTTGTTAATCTTTTACTTTGTATTTTTATTATTTGTTTTACTAGCACAGATGAAGAGAGGTGCCTTTGGAACATTTTGCCTGATGGGCCAAAACAACCCCAAACAAAACCCCAAACATTGGCTGGCTTTGGCTGCCATGCACTTTGACTGGTGTGGCTGGAAGCAAAATTGCCTTTGCTTATCTTGGGCAGCAAAACATTTGGGTCTCTCCCTGGATCTTCCTTCCACGTTTACTTTTGTCATGCCTTGAAAGCAAAAGAAGAGTGTCATGCAGCAAACTTCGATGTACCTGAAGGTCAACTGGTTAACCTTGCCCTAAATTAAGATGGGGGCCCCCAAGAGATTATACTTTCCACCTTTTGAAGGGTGGAAACTTGGGATTAGAGATGGGCGCGAATCACTTGTTCAGCCATTCAGTGTGGTTAATTTCCTGGCCAAACAGCTGATCTACAGTTTAGCACCGTGCCCTCTCCAGTGGGTGCCCATTCAGCAGCAGTGCCTGGAGGAGGCAGCACAGGGTGCTTCTGTTGAATGGGCGCCTGCTGGAGGGGGCAACACGCCAAACCGTGGATCAGCTGTTTGGGTGGGAAATGAACTGTGCCAAACCGCTGAACCAGCGGTTCATGCCCATCTCTATTTGGGATATAAAATAAATAACAAATAGTCACCTGTTAGCTTTTCCGATTAATACTGAGCACTCATCTGTGACAAAAGATGTGAGAACAGTTGATAGAATTTGGAAGCAAGTCTGCTGGGGAAAGCTAAGTTGAAAGAGGTTGGTACTGGAATTTGGAGTACCATCTCTGTGGACAGGAGCACCAGATGTTGTTGTGATCCCAAGGTCATAAACTCTGCTCTCAGCTGATCTGGACTAAGTAAGCTGAGAGTCTAGAAAACACATAAAATAACATGTAGTGGATTAGATCAGTGGTTCCCAGCAAACAGTATGTGTGCCACCAGTGGGGTGCAGGTGGAAGGCAGGGTTCCGACAACAATCACTAATTATTTGCTGCCCCTCACTGGCCATGCCCACCTGAAGCTGTGACATCTTCTACCCTTCTATGTCCATTTACACCATCAATATATTGCATAATGCCTGAATATATAGAGATAACTGCCAGATAAAGTGTTGTGGTTTTTCCCCAATTATGGTGGTACCTGAATTCTTTAATACAGTGGTGGATGGAATGTAGATATGAGAAGTGAAAAAGCAATGTTACCTTCAAACATCAGAAGCTTTTCTTTGTGTCCAGGCATACATTAAAGCCACCATAGACACTAAAACAAACCTCTCTTGTCTTCCAGTGTCATTTGCCCTCAGATCTGTTTTCTTGTCTGGAGACCTGAATAGCATAGCAGTTCCCCAAGGAGAAGTGTTTTGAAAAGAATTTTACTCAGGGAACGTTCCCATTGAAAGGTATATCCATCACATAGGCAAAGTCCTGTATATTGCAGAAGTTCCCAAATACCCTTATTGATCTTCTGGAACAGGGAAGGGGAATATATGTGTATGTATGTAACAGACGCCACTTCATTCTGCCCCACATGAGAAACAGATCCCTGAATGCACCGATCTTGACTGATTTCAGAACGTTACCAAAAATTAGTCTGGTTAGTATTTTATTTAATTATATACTTATTTAAACTATTTATATGTCACCTTTTCCCCCATAGGGGACCCACGTTGGGTCACAACAGATAAAACAACAGATTTTAAAAACACTGTATTCACATCTTATTTTAAAAACGATTAAGCATATGTTAAGATTCAAAACAAGGGATGTGGTGGCGCTGCGGGTTAAACCGCAGAAGCCTCTGTGCTGCAAGGTCAAAGACCGGCAGTCGTAAGATCGAATCCACACGACGGAGTGAGCTCCCGTCGCGTGTCCCAGCTCCTGCCAACCTAGCAGTTCGAAAGCATGTAAAAAATGCAAGTAGATAAATAGGTACCACCACGGTGGGAAGGTAATGGCGTTCCGTGTCTAGTCGCGCTGGCCACGTGACCACGGAAACTGTCTTCGGACAAACGCTGGCTCTACGGCTTGGAAACGGGGATGAGCACCGCCCCCTAGAGTCGGACACAACTGGACTAAATGTCAAGGGGAACCTTTACCTTTACCTTAAGATTCAAAAACCAAGTTTAAAAACAATTCAAAAACATTTTAAATCCTGTAAGTTAAATACAAGCATTCCTGAGACAACTTACTGCTTAAAGGCCTGCCTGAAGAGGAAAGTCTTTGCCTGACAACGGAAGGACAAGAGGGAGGGGGCCAACCAACCTGGCTTCTCAGGGCAGTGCATTCTGAAGCCTGGGAGCAGCCACTGAGAAGGCCTTCTCTTCTGTCCTCAACAAATGAGTTTGGAAGGTGGTGGAACCGAGAGAAAGGCCTCTTGTATCACTCCATATGAGAAGGCTCAGGAGGGGTGATATGATCTCCCAAATAGCCTGGACCCAAACTGTATAGGGCTTTAATAATCAGCACTCTAAATTTGGCCCAGAAACAGAATGGCAGCCAGCAAAGCTGTTGTAGTAAGGAGTTACGTGCTCCCTATGACCAGTGCCAGTCAACAGTCTGGCTACAGCATTTTGAACCAGCTGAAGTTTCTGAACACTCTTCAAAGGCAGACCCATGTAGAGCGTATTGCAGTAATCCAAATAGGATGTGAATAAGGCATGTGTCAGCGCCACCGGATCAAGGAACAGGAGCAACTGGCACACCAGTTTTAACTTCAAATACACTCCTGACAACCACTGAGACCTGAGCATCCAAGCTCAGAGTTAAGTCCAGGAGCACACCCAAGCTGCAGACCTGACTTTTCAGGGGGAGTGTAATGCCATCCAGAACAGTATTTGAATGGGAGATCTCCAGGAATTTCCAGGTAGGGCTAGGAAAGAGAGCTTCTTAAACCTTTGGAGAACTGATACTAGTCAGAGTTGACAACACTGGACTAGAGGGACAAGTAATCAGATTCAGCATATCTTGTCTCTCACTTCATTTCTAAGCCTTCTTTTTCTTCGGTTAGGAGATGGCATCATGAACCATTCTGGGCAAAGTGCCACAAGAGAACGGTTTATGCCTGTTGTACATACAAAGGACTGTTCTGGGCAGAAAAGAAATTTTAGAAGGATTGTAATCTAAAGGAAGTAGAATTTGGAAGGGGGTGGTTTTCTTGCCATTTGTCTAAATCAGAAAGGATATCCTCCCTGAGCAAGGCCAGAGGCTTCAGCTAAATGCTTCTTTTCCTCATGAGTTACCCTGACAATATTTCTGCAGATTTTCTGCTGAAAACTCCCAGAGGAAGCTGAAAAAACTAACTGCGAGCCAACCAGCTCTGATGTCATATTAAGGACAGACAAGATGTTTCCTGGAATGATTCCTGTGGGTGCAGAACGAGGCAAGACAAGTGGATGGCCCTTTCAGGAAAATGCTTTCATTTCCATACCGAAATGGGTAGATGGATCCCTTCACTGAGCTCTCCTGAACCTGACCCAGAAGTGAACAAATTCTGCCCTCCACATCCCAAAACTGAAACATTTTCCCCTCCAAGCCACAACACTCAGAAAATGAAAATGTGCCACACTTCCCCTTTTGTCAGCAAGTGAAAGGAAGGAAGGAAGGAAGGAAGGAAGGAAGGAAGGAAGGAAGGAAGGAAGGAAGGAAGGAAGGAAGGAAGGAAGGAAGGAAGGAAGGAAGGAAGGAAGGAAGGAAGGAAGGAAGGAAGGAAGGAAGGAAGGAAGGAAGGAAGGAGTGGAGAAGGGCTGGGAGGGTGGCTTTTGGCATTGGTCTTCAGAGATTAAAAGAATTTGCAGCCTACCAAAGACTGAGAGGGGTGGCTGGGATGGTGGCAAAGCGTGAAGCCGTAATTGTCATCTCAGTATCCAGTCAGAAGAAAGATAGCATTTAGGAAGTTTATCTGGTCATCTGTGTTTATTAGTTTTGTTGTTGTTTGAAAATGTTTTTTAAAATATAATCCACTTTAGGGACCCTCAGACTGAATGATGAGATAAAACAATCTGTTCAATAAATTTAAAAAGCAGCCTTGATGACAAAACACCCATATGCTGTCATTCCCGCCCCACCCCTACTTGCCATTTTCAAACATAATACATACAGTTTCACTATTGGCCCATCTAGGCCAGTATTGTCTTCTCTGACTGACAGAGGCTCATCAAGGTCATAGACTACAAGCTAGTCTATTTCACAGTTTGAGATTCTAAAGCAGGAGTCAACATAGTTTGGTGGACTAGGTTTCTTGCCCAGGACCTTATACAGAGTATGCCTCCAAAACCAAATGAGAAGTCAACATAAGTCAATTTCCAGTTTTGTAACAAGCTAAGAGGTTGGGGAAGAAGGCATGGGAGCAGGCAACACCTTGTTTTAAGAGAGAAAAGCTTCCTGGACTGGCAATACTTTTATTGTGGATGAAACTTTTAAAGTAGTTAACCAAGAGGGTCTGGGGCCCACAGACAGAAAGGGCATGAAGCCTGTGGGCTTTGTGTTGACCAGTCCCATCCGATAGATAGACCTTGGGACCATATGAACATAAAGCCTAGCACTATTGACCCTTTCCATTCTAGAGCTTGGGAAAGTTCCTTTTTTTGGACTATAGTCACAGAATCCCCAGTCTGCAGTCCATGCAGTCCTCTAAGTATATTTTTCAAGCTCTGTTCTATTCATTATGGCAGTCCGTTGATTTCATTATGATTTAACACATATGCATTTTAAGCGCTAATGCTAAAATGTTGCACATAATAGAAAATAATACACATGATGGTATCACTGGTGGTTAAAGTCAACAGATATGGACATACAGAGTTGGGATAAGTTGGAATATCCAGATATATTATACTAGATAAACTATCATGACTTCTCCCAAAGAACTGTGGTAGTTGTAATCTGGTGAATTGTGTAAAGATCACCTTCTAACAGAACTATGCTTTTCAGGATTCTCTGGGAAAACAGAATGGCTATTGAAATTGATTTAAGTCTATGATAAAGTAGACAAAGGCCTTTATCATAAAGGATGGCATCAAACCCTTTCATTAGGGAATAAATCTAACTGAAAGCAGATTTTGTGGCTATCGCAGGAACTTTTCGATTAAAAGCAAAAACCAAGTCTTCCAACATCTTTTATTGGTAGCAATATTTTCTTTGCTATACATTCCATTAGAAGGCACTCAAGCTGTCACATGTCTTTCTTAAAGAAAAATTGGCATCCCTTTTCATTTCTCCTGTATATCATGTCAAATTGGAGCAAACAGCCTGATAAAACTCATATGAGAACAACAGTTTTTCTTTGCCCTATAACAATGAATGTGATATGCACTAAAGAGTCACCAGACATTTAATACAAACACATGAATGATATTGTATTAAATCATGGGAAAGGGGACTAATCAAGAAGCCCTTAAGGGCAGTGTTTGACAAGCACTGCTAGGGCACATCTCTCACTGCAGGGTACCAGGTCAACTGTGCTCGGTGGACTACTGTCCAATTAAAATCATTTCTAAATCTGCAGATGATTGTCTCAGACTTTGGGAAGAGCCCTAAAGGGATGGGTCTGTGTGTATTTTTCTGCACTACCAAAAGAAAACAGAGCCTGACAGACAATGTGACAGTTGAAACATATTAAGCTCTAACCTTTAAGTCCCACAACCAGTACAAATACTTTTTTAAATGGGGTTTTTTTTCCTGGCATGCTGCTTACAGTGGTACCACACTGCACAAGGCAAATGCAAGGTTCCCACTTCCCAACCCCTTCATTAATGCCCAAGACTCACCCACACCACACACCTTCCCCCTACTCTGGCTGGGTTGTTCATCAGCCTCCTCCTTTTCCCTCCCAGCTGGGAGTGTCACAAAATATGTATGCATATCTTTTTTCCTACTCCTTTGGCAGCCCTGGTGGAGGTGACTGGGAAGGTACCTCCTTAGGCAGTGTGCCTGGAGGAGAGCACAACTATGGAGAAGACTGATATCCTTTTTCCCATGCTGCTGAGTAAACAAAGGGCAGGGTAAGTGCCAGGATCATCCTGGTCATCACACCCTGCTCTCAGTTCCCACTTATTAGGCTATATTGGGAAGGGAAAAAGTTCTTTTGTCCACTTTAAAAAAACACAAACATATAAAGGGAGCTATGTGGTCTTTACACAATACAAGTGCAGGACAAAGGTGTCGCCTCCTCCTGCATTTGTTTTGTCTACTTTGATAAAAACACACACAGACACACAATGGTAGATGCACTATCTAGCCAAATAATGAAGCAGGCTCAGCCAGTGATTGGCTAGACAGCCCACTTATTGCCAGGCCACTGTTGTTATTCTTTAGAAAAAGGAAAGGAAACCCCTCACCATCCCAGTGCTGCCTGGTAAGCTTGGGGCAGGGAGAGGAGATGGTGGGAGGAATGATGGAGCCACTCAGTTCATTCTGCTCCTCTCCTGTCAATTAGTTTCAAGGGACAGGGGCCACCTTCTTCTTCTTCAGGCCCTTAGTGGCAACAAGTGTGGTTCTCATCCATACCCTTACAGCAACATGATCCAAGAGGCAGCCACAGTCACACAAATGTGTACATGGTAACTTAGCTTCTGATTCCCGGATGGGAATTAGTACATATACTCTGAAATGTCCTGAAGGTTCTGAAAAACTAGTTGGTTGGCCCAGGCTGATCGTGAAACAACACCCAGCAGGTACGGTAGGCAGCAGATTCCAGAGAAGATGCTGTTGTCATGCCTCCACCCATCTCATGTCTGTGTTTGCTTGTCTGATTACAACATTTGTATCTTACCTTTTTTTCTGCAAAGAAACACAAGGTAGGTATCAGCAAAACATGATAAAACAATAGATCAGTAGAAATGCAGTGAAAGAGTGTATAATGAAAGCAATACAAAGCACATTAAAACAATCAAGCAATCAAACCTGGAGGCTTTAACTTCTGTCTCTTTGTATCCTTTAAGAAAATTTAAGACAGAGAGCTCTCACTGAGGATGCAAGCTAAAGATGACATCATTGCCTTCAGATGTGAAAATGCTGGTTTAATAGCACTCTTAGTACAATAGGAAAACATGTACCACATGAAAGAAGAGGATATGAGAGCACTTTTTCATTTCTAAAGATATGTAAAACCATTATAATTTTATGCACTTTCACAACAGGCCTTGTTATTATGACTTCCAGTGCAGGGTTTCACACCTGTAGAACACAGCACTGAACCAATATGCTCATCACCTGCTCACCCACGGGGCATAATGGTGATCATTATGCTGTTTACAGTGTGAGCCAATGTGGGTAGTGATAGTGGAGGCTGTGGTCAAGTAGATGAAGTTCAACACACTGAAGCTGAATCCAGACAAGGTAATGCTGGTCACTCAGCAACTGACATATCCAGCTGTCACTTCTCAAATGACTAATGGAGAAAAAAATTCCATTTGTGAACCAAGGAAGAAGTTTTGATGTCTTAGTGGATCCAAAAGGGGTAGCCGTGTTAGCCTGGGCAAGCATATTAGGCAAAATCAATGCTCCTCTTGAAGAAACAGGTGGGAACTGTGGCCAGGTCAATATTTCATCACATGTCCCTGGTTCAGAAACTTTCTCCTTACTTGGAGAAGGCTGATATGGCCAAGCTGCAGTAACCCCAAGATTAGACTACTGTAATTTGCTCTATGTGTGTCTATCCCTAAAGACAACTAGAAAGCTACAACTGGTACAACATACAGCAATTGGCTATTAAGAGGTGCTTCCTGCTTTGATCCTATTGCACCTATTTTGTGACAGCTGCATGGTTGCCAGTGTTTTTCTGGGTTTAATTCAATATGTTGGTTATTATCTTTAAAGTCCTACACAGCTTGGGACCCACATACTTATTAGACTGCTTCTACCCATATGGGCTCCCGTATCAACTAAGGTCATCTGGTATTGCCCTTCTGTGAGGTTTCTCCATTCCCTACACCACCTCAGAGTGAGGGTTCTCTGCCACAGGACCAAAATGTCAGGAAGTCCTGGGACAGGTGTCCTTGTCCCAGTTTCTGCCACCTCCCAAGAATTTTGGGGGACTGGGAATCCTTCACTGTTACGTACCCTTCAGCAGAATGACCAAATGGCTAAGACTGGAATTAGAGCTATCCCCCCTCTCTCTGTTAGCTGGCAAATGAGACTTTTGGAAAGTTTACTGGGAAAAAAACATATAAAGAAAAATAATAGAATGGCAGAGATTGTTGCCAATTGAAAAGACTTGTTTCAAGGTTACAGGTATGTGAATACAGATAACAAAATAGGAAAGACCCAAAAGCTTAAAAGTTACCCTAACTTAATAAACTACCAGCTTGCCTTTTGCTCATACTCCAAACCTCCAGGGGAAAGACAAAGAGAATACCCAGCTCTAAGCCCTAAATAAAATGCCCATTTCATTAATGACGTGTGAGCTCCCTTTGAACATTGCAGAGAGCTGAGTAGTGATACAACCAAAAGGTAAATCTCTCAGATATGACCTGAGGGTACATAAGGTATCCTGGCAGGAATCTCATTGACTTCAAAAGTCCTTTCAAAATGAGAATGCCCTTTAAAAATCAGGATGATCTTTTTACACCTAATGCAAGATTAGCCTTTCATAGCTCATTCTGGCCATTTGCTTCAGAGGAATGGCAGTGAGTTTATGTTTAATTAATTCAACTAATATCTCCCATATCTCCATTTCTTCTAAAGGTGCCAACCATGAAAGTTGTCTGGCTTGAGTATGTTTGAAAAAGATGTTGTTGCTCCCATGCTCTGGAATTCCCTTCCTGAGTCCCTGTGAAGTATGACATCCTCACATTCAGAAGGGGATGTAAGGTGGAGTTGTTTTGGCCTTCAGAGGCTAGGAACTGCTGTTCCACCATTTATGTGGCATGCATCTTATATGCTAATATTTATGTTGTTACTAGGCATTATTGCATTTTATCATTTAAATAGAGTGTTTTGTTGTTATATGTGTTGTTTTTGTTGTGTCTCTTTGAAGAATGGTGTATAAATGAAATAAATAAATAAAATTAATTGATAAAATAATAAATAATATTGCAGATAGCAACAGCTCTGTAAGATCTCTTCTATATACCAATTAGCTGTTCTTGTAAGTGTATATTTTTCTTTTTTCCATTTAGAGGTGCTTTGACCTGCTGGCACTAGGACTCAGCAACTCCGAGAAAAGATGTTTGCACATGCATTGCACACCAAGCCAGAAAGCCAGTGGATACATAGACACCATACAATTTGGAGCAAGACATAGTGTGGAGCACCAGTATCACAACTTCTGAGTCTTCTTGTTGCATGAGCTATTGCAGAAGAGGGGCAGTGGCTGGGGGAAAGAACAACTTCCCGCGAGCTAATGATGAGCTTCCCACAAGTTTCAGCAGCAGCACAGAGCCTGGAAAATGTCAACATATGTCATGTGTGCTGAGGTAAATTCTGCAGGATGTCAGCCATAATACGAGTGGTGGCAACGGCTGTAGTTGTTGTGCATATTTTGCCAGCTGGCCAGACCCACTCTCTCACACACTTTGCTTTCTTCCACAACTCTGGCTTGTCCTGTTACCTGGTTACTTAGGTTTTAACCAGATTCTTGGCCATTTACTCAGATTCCCTTATGCCTATTTCCACAATCAGCTGGCCTAGAATCAATTCCCCACAACCCATGCCTGGTCACCCCTGTGATATCACAAGGTCACACCACCCCTCCTTAGGTTTAGCCCTGAAATAAGGAGCAGCATGTTGCCGATGTAGCAACCCTTCAGACAACATTAACGGCAAAACTATCCAGGTGTATGATGGCTGTAGTAGCAAATTGAGCAGTGGTGGTAGTCCCAGGAGCTTCCAGAGTCCCAAATTTGCAGTCCCCCAAACCCAGGAAGTTTTCCATCCTTGCTTTGCAGGGACCCTTCTTCTTGTTTCACTATTCAAATGTGGCAGTTGCCTGTGGACTTTTCGTTTTAGTATGTTCCAGCATCTCTTTATAATCCTTTAACACCTAACCTAGCTGAGAAAGTCTCTCTGTCTTGCAGATCTAATCAGATAATTTAATAACACTCTTGACCTATCTCACATAATCCCCACACCATCTGGAATTCTAGGACCCTCCCAGTCAATTACTAGTATCTTTGCTTAATCTAGTCTGAGCCCCTATCCAAATGATAGAAATGGAAAACAAAAACAAAAAAGGTCATATTATTGTAAATGCTGTTGCAAGCTACCCACAATACAGTGGTCATGGCACACTGTCCCTAGGCACTACTGGATTTGGAGTAACTTCCCAGTTTAGCACCTACCTTAGCAATCACTATTTCAATTCTTTTTAAAGACACAAAACACAGTTCTGTACTTCAGAAAAGGAGACCAAAAGCATTTAATGAAACGAAATGAGGAAAGGACAAAATGGCAGAGATTTGTTGCAAGAAGATCTGGATTTAGAATGTCTGTCTTTTAGAACATCTGTCTTTTGTTTGTCTGCTTTTCTATAACAGATTACACAAGCACGGATGCGCTTCAGTGATATAATAAGGCATGTGTCCAACCATTAAAGAAGGAACTTCATTTATGACTTTCCCAAAATGACATAGAACCATGGGTGTGCTTACTAAACTGGTCAATCAACTGAGATGTACTAGATGCCTGCCATCCACATTGTGCACCACATTGTAAACTGCACAGACAGTCACAATTAGTTATTTAACTGGAGGTGGGAGAAGTGTTTATTGTTCCCCCATCCCAGATAACTACAGAAATTCCTCTGATGGAAGCATGAAACAGGAGTGTAAACAGTCCACATATTCATAACAATGCTTAGCCTGACCTGCCTTAGTTGAGATTATATTGAAATCACAAGAGTTAAGCCCAAGGAAGAATGACTGCCAGTCAAGAATGATTTACAAAACAGCAGCTTGTCTGGTCTGCATTTTTTGGGCTGCAGCTGTTGAGAGCGGTTTTATTTATTTATTTTTTTGTTTTTTGCCCCAAAACAGGCCTTTAGATATTTGTAAATTGGAGGGAAAAATTTAACTGGTATAGGTAGTTATAATTTTGCAGCAAAATATTTAGCATATACCACTCATTCTTGTGCCTCTACTTCCTCCACTACCTAACAGGGAAGGGGGGAATGTAAGTCCACCTTAAAACTAGGTGCAGGAGGCACAAACACCTTATTTTCAAGAAGAATTGCACTTTGTTTAAAGCCAAGCTGTAACCATTTTTGGCTATCAATGCTGGTCTTGTATTGTCAAATGTAGCAGCAAAGCAGCATATAGTGGACAGGCAGGTAGTGGATCACCAGCATCATGACTCATAAGCTTTCTTGTTACTCAAGCCCGGACAGAGAACAGAAATCATCAAAGCCAACCCTTGCCAGGTCCACCTATTTGATATCAAAGGGTTCATACACACTCAGTCCCAGCTTCAGATTTTGACCCAGAATCTCAAGGGTCAGGCTACTGCTGACCCGACAACTGTATAGAACATAGAACTGAGTGCAGAAATTACTAGTGACTTCAGAGGACTAATTTCATCTCCACCATGGACTTATTGGGGTCCGCCTTTAATTCACCTCGGTTTACTGCTTAAAAATTGATATAATATAAAGTTCTTTTTATGATTTAAAAACAAAAGATTGCAAAATACTTGGCACATAATAATGGTGCAGAAATTCTCTGTATAAAGACTTTGACAAAGTTGCTTCCAGTTGGATGACTCTGTGCTGCCAATCAAAAAGGACCATGCAGCTACCTCATTTTTTCCATCTAAGTATCTGCAGGATGGGATGGGCAAAGCTGCCTAGTGGTATGTTTGCATAATTTGTATATATAGCATGCACCACTACAACACAGAGCATCTGTGTATAATAAAATAACAAATATATTTAGGATTCTGGGACAGAGTCATGCACATACACCTCACATAGATAGACAAGTTTTCATCTCTGTCACCTTCTCTCTCTCTCTCTCAATCTCTCTCCCTCTGTGGATTTTTTTTATAATAAGGAAAAATATGAAAGAAAAGTGGAAGGAAAACACAAGAAAGTTTTAAAAAGGAAGAAAACAGTGACCTCTATATCTGGACCTCAAATTCTGTGTAAGAAGCAAGGTTATTGCACAATAAAAGCCTCATCTGAAAACACCCTAGATGAATTACTGGCCTGTTCAGATAAGGCATTTCCTAAGTTATTACATGCCCAGTTATGACTGAACCAAGCAGATGTTTCATGCATGCTAGCAAGCACTATGTTCCAGTAATTCTGTTCCAAGCAGGGCAGACGTGGCAGTGAGAAGACGGCAATAAATCCATTGGTCTGTTTGACTTCATAGGTCAGTCTTGAAGTCAGACAGACTCCCATTGAAACTGCACCACACATCTGTATGTGTTTGTATATATGCATTCTGATATTGCTTATTACCTAGACATTTCTCACACTTCTGCCCCAAAATGTACAGCATCAAAATGATATATGACAGTTAAGCAACTGCTAATTATTACTATAAGCACTTACCTGGCACAGGATTATATGGGGAAATGAAAGGAGTGTACCTTCTGGAAATGTACTGTGATTAATTATCTTCAGTTTAGTCACCATCAGGCCAAACCCCTGGTATGACCTTACTCACATCATTCTGGCAATGGTGCAAGAGCAAAATCCTAAATTGTTGTTTAGTCGTTAAGTCGTGTCCCACTCTTCGTGACCCCATGGACCAGAGCATGCCAGGCCCTCCTGTCTTCCACTGCCTCCCGGAGTTTGGTCAAAAAAATCCTAAATACGGTTCACTAAATAAGAACAAAGTGTATTCATCCTGAGGTTTTCACTTCTTCTGTCTTAGATTTGGATACCTGGCTTACTTGAGGCTGTATTTTTTTATTTATATAACTTTCTCTTCTCTGATGCTCCTCTTTCTTTCTTTATCCTAAATATTTAAAGATTACCATTCTACAAATCATGCTCCATGTGGCCAACACAAAATGAAAGGGAGAAAATCAGAATTTTAAGAATAGCAAATTGTCATTAAGCCACCAATAACCAAGTGTGTTACAGAATGACAAAAGATGAGATAGAATATTAGCAATAAACTGTACCAAAAGCATATTCATAGCATTTATCACTTCTCCCCCACGACTCTCAAACCCAGTTGCCGGGGAGATCCAGGAAGAAGGCTGAGACAAAGGCTGAACACCTGCCTGGGCCGATGCTAACTAAGTGCCCCATTGATTCTGAACAAGTGCCACCATCTTGATTCTCAGAAGGCACAACCCCAAATTTGAGGGCGCTACTAAGTACTGTATGTTTACTCTCAGAAAGAAGTCCCGGTGGGCTCAGTGAGGCTGACTCTGCAGCAACCTTTTATTCAAGCACCACAAGGCCTCACATGAAGCAACTATATGGAACTCTCCTCGCAGAAAAGCGAATGGGCTGTCAGGGAAAAGGAGGAGCACCCTTCTCCCGCCGCCTGAGGGAGGAAGCAACGCACCCTACAACTTGCCAGGCATCGTATAGGTCACGGAAGCATAACAAGAGGCAGCGGGCGAAAAGCAGGGCCCTTTCCTCAGAAAGGAGGAAAAAGCGCCTCCCCCACCGGGCAAAGATGAGGAAGGGGAGCAGGAGCAAGTGGTTCGCCTTGATGTGAATACGGGTTCTGGTGGCGCTGGCGAGTGATGACCGGCAGCGGTGGCCAAGGCCGCAGTCCTTCCCTCGCACGCCACACGCGTCCCGCCAAAAGGCAGCTCGGTATACAGAGCAGACGACTTCTTTAGGGTCGGGCGCCGAGGCATCCTCCTTGGGGCTACGGGAGGGTCGCCTCGTAAGCTTCCCAACCAGGCAGTTTTCTTCATCAGCCCTGCCGTCGTGCCTTGGCGCTGGGGAGGCGCTCCTCTCGGAGGCCCGCCGCGAAGAAATGGCCTGGTTTTAAAAGCCGTGGCTTTTGGCGGGACGCGTGCAGCTTCCCTAACCCGCCGCCGCCGCCACCTCCGGCGGGGCGGTTGTTTTGGACGCCCTTGCATGCCTTCCGTCAGTACCGCTACCGCCACCGCCTACGCTCGTCTTTTCCAAATGAGCCATCTTCGCCTGGTCGCCCTTCCTGCCTTGGGAGGGGCGGCGGGAGTGTCGAGCAGAGCTGCGTACGAGGGGAAGGGAGCAAGACGACAGCGCGGCCTCCTGACGAAGTCAAAGAAACAAGGGGGGGGGGGGGGGACCGGCAGGCGAAGTTCGCTTAGTTGGCGGAAAATAAGCGCGGCTGCAGTGACCAGTCGTGCGGGTTCTTCTGGTTCCGCTCAGTTTTCTCCTCACATACGCTGGGATCTGCTTGGAGACCCTCCAGGGCGGCGACAGCCATAAGAGAAGCGGTGCCTTTGGTCTCCCCTCCGCGCTCCGCCGCCTGAGGCGACCCCTCACCCGGTCTAGCGGCCGGGCGCTCCCTGCTCTGCGCCTCTTCTGCAAGAAGAGTAGAACTAGAGAGGGGATATTCATATTCGTATCCCTGAGGATACGAATATCCCATCTCTATTTCTACGAATATGAATATCCCATCTCTAAACCCTCCAGGATTATTGCTTTCTCTGTCTCCCCTGGCTGGGAAAGAGGTGAGGACACGCCGCCCAAATTTACAGATTATTTTGAAAGTGTGGATTACTGCTTCCCCCCCCCCCCCCACTGATAAGAGCAAAGTTTAGAAACATTGTTTTTTCTTTGGACTGCAGTTTCCAGAAGACTACTGGCCGATATATGATTTCTGGGAAAGGTTGTCTCAGAACATAAGGCTTCCAGGCCCTGGAAAACATATTCTGACCTTGCAGTGCAGGATGCATCCAAGAAGCTCCTGTGATGGTGCAATGACCTCCTGGGATATTTCTGTAGGGTGAAAGGGGCTGTAGTATTTAAATACCTGTGACTAAGGGATAGTGTGGTTGCTGACCTTGAGCCAGACATCCTGGAGAGCGAAGTCAAGTGGGCCTTAGAAAGCATGGCTAACAACAAGGCCAGTGGAGGTGATGGCATTCCAGTGGAACTATTTAAAATCTTAAAAGATGATGCTGTTAAGGTGCTACACTCAATATGCCAGCAAGTTTGGAAAACTCAGCAGTGGCCAGAGGATTGGAAAAGATCAGTCTACATCCCAATCCCAAAGAAGGGAAGTGCTAAAGAATGCTCCAACTACCGTACAATTGCACTCATTTCACACGCTAGCAAGGTGATGCTCAAAATCCTACAAGGTAGGCTTCAGCAGTATGTGGACCAAGAACTCCCAGAAGTACAAGCTGGATTTCGAAGGGGCAGAGGAACTAGAGACCAAATTGCTAACATGCGCTGGATTATGGAGAAAGCCAGAGAGTTCCAGAAAAACATCTACTTCTGCTTCATTGACTACGCAAAAGCCTTTGACTGTGTGGACCACAGCAAACTATGGCAAGTTCTTAAAGAAATGGGAGTGCCTGACCACCTTATCCATCTCCTGAGAAATCTATATGTGGGACAGGAAGCAACAGTTAGAACTGGATATGGAACAACTGATTGGTTCAAAATTGGGAAAGGAGTACGACAAGGCTGTATATTGTCCCCCTGCTTATTTAACTTATATGCAGAATACATCATGCGAAAGGCTGGACTGGAGGAATCCCAAACCGGAATTAAGATTGCCGGAAGAAATATCAACAACCTCAGATATGCAGATGATACCACTCTGATGGCAGAAAGTGAGGAGGAATTAAAGAACCTCTTAATGAGGGTGAAAGAGGAGAGTGCAAAAAATGGTCTGAAGCTCAACATCAAAAAAACTAAGATCGTGGCCACTGGTCCCATCACCTCCTGGCAAATAGAAGGGGAAGATATGGAGGGAGGAAAGCGATGACAAACCTAGACAGCATCTTAAAAAGCAGAGACATCACCTTGCCGACAAAGGTCCGCATAGTCAAAGCTATGGTTTTTCCAGTAGCGATGTATGGAAGTGAGAGCTGGACCATAAAGAAGGCTGACCGCCGAAGAATTGATGCTTTTGAATTGTGGTGCTGGAGGAGACTCTTGAGAGTCCCCTGGACTGCAAGGAGAACAAACCTACCATTTTGAAGGAAATCAACCCTGAGTGTTCACTGGAAGGACAGATCCTGAAGCTGGGGCTCCAATACTTTGGCCATCTCATGAGAAGAGAAGACTCCCTGGAAAAGACCCTGATGTTGGGAAAGTGTGAAGGCAAGAGGAGAAGGGGAAGACAGAGGATGAGATGGTTGGACAGTGTCATCGAAGCGACCAACATGAATTTGACCCAACTCCGGGAGGCAGTGGAAGACAGGAGGGCCTGGCTTCATGTTAGGTCAGAAATACTAAAAACTGACTAAAAGGGCAATATACTGTGGGGTTAGGTTGGAAGGAGGATGTGTTGTGTACAACATAGGATGAGAAACGAAGCAGAATTAAATGAGACATGGAGGTCTGACCGTGGGATGGACAACTGAGAACCATTGCAGGCCCAGATCCAGCAATGGAGACTCAAGTGTGGCAGAGACAGAGGCCTGAGGCTGCTCTGCCCTGATTAAGAGGAAGAGGGAATGTGTTGCTTTAATTGCTGCACACACTAAAGCTGAAGGGGGAGGGGAGCAGGTTTAGAGCCAGGATTCTGTGTTTATTGCAACACCCCGGCTGGGAACAGCTTGCATGCCATCCTCCCAGCACACTTGATAGTATCTCTCATCAGCGTGATTAAGCATAAGTAACAGCAAGCTGTTTAGTGCCTAGGCAAACTGAAATAAATTGAAACATATTACAGTATAGGACAACATTTTTTCTCCATATATTTTCAGCCTAAAGGATTACTAAATAATTACATGCCATCAAGTACCTTCTAGCTCTGTAGTTCTAAGATTATTAAGTTGATTTCAGGGTTTTCTAGTTATAAAGTAGTCAGACATGGTTTACATTCCTTTCTTCTGGGGGACACTCTGGGACTGTGCAATCTGCCTAAAACCACATGAGTTGGCCTTTCTCCTGTAAGCTGTAATGGGGAATTTAGCTCCTGCCTCTAGTTCCCCACTTCTGGCCAGGTACTCCATCTCATTGAGCCAGCCAGCAAGCCAGCTTAGAGGGTTCTTACTATATATATAAAAACTTCTAATTAAAGGCCTTTTTTAACCACCCATCACTACCACCTTCACATCACAGTAAAGCTTAGAGAAGCTATTCTTTTTAGACTAGTTTCTAGAATTCACCAGCCACTATGAAAGCTGTGATCCAAAAAGTAACTTGTCCAAACTCTGGACTGTCCCTCAGATTGGAATAAAGGAAACCAGATCACAAACAGCCCTGACCTGATGACAGAACTAGCAACTTCTCATTTTGGAAGCTTGACCCTGCCTTATCCCAGTCTATTATGTCTGTATTTGGTTAGAAACTATGCACATTCACTTCTCCACTGGCTTAACCTGGACAAGTGTGAAGCTGTTGGCAGTAAACATACCATTACAAAGAACAGAACACTTAAAATAAATATTACAGGAATATAGTCAGTATACAGGTTTAAAAATTAATTTTCAAAAATCTAAGTTATGATGTCTAAATATCCCTATTATAGAACAAAACGAAAATTTAAAAGCATCTCATTTAGAGTTACGGTATGCTATTCAAGTTTTAAATATTTAGGAATATGGGTAACAAAAAACCTTAATCAATTAATTTACAGAAACTATAAAAATCTATTTAAACTAGCAAAAGAAAAATGACAAAGTGGGTCAATTTGAACCTATCAATGTTGGGGAGAATCGCTCTAATTAAATCATATATACTACCAAAATTTCAATTTCAATTCCAAAATATTCCATTACAGCCAGATTTAAAAAAAAGTAAAACTATGGCAAGGAAAGCTAGAAAAATTCATTGCAGGAAAGGGAAAGAAGATAAGATTCATAAATAGTGTTAAATATAGACAGGGTCAAAAGGGGGGATTAGAGATACCACAGCTCCAAAAATATTATGAAGCTTTACAAATAAACCAAATTATTAAATTTATACAAATCGACGAGACTTGCAAGAATCCTGATTGGGTGGAAATGGAAGGTGAAATGAAAATGGACATAGTAAATAAGTATATTTATAGCACTAAAATAATCAGAAAAGGAGAACAAATACAGAACCCATTCATTTCTGAAACATTAAGGATATGGCGAAAACATAGCAAAACTTTGGCCCCGCCAATATCCCCTTTATGTCCCCTTTTGGATCACCCAGATTTTAAGTTTCAAGAGAAATATACACAATTTAAGGACTGGAAACAAATTGGAATATATAGAATTACTGACTTATTTGATTCAGGGGAACCAATCACTATTAGGCAAATAGAAGAGAAAACAAAGCAAATAAAAACCAATTGGCTACAAATAAAACAAATAAGTTTCGCTATTTACTTACAACAAAAACCTGGCTCTCTAAGAACATTAACTGAATTTGAACAATATTGTATTCAAAAAGATAAAAATAAAAAGAGAGGACTAACCTCACTAATATATAAAAGTATTATTGAAAAAGAATATGGAAAAGGTGGAGGATCTAAAACAGTGTGGGAAACAAATTTAAATATTAATATACCCGAGGAAATCTGGACAAGAATATGGAATAAATACCCATATAAATCTATATCAGCAAATGTGAAAGAAATGATTCTGAAGGTAGTGCATCGGTGGCATCTATATCCTACAAAGTTACATAGAATTAATAAAGATATGTCGGATAAATGTTGGAGGAACTGTGGACAAAAAGGAACTTTGGAACATATGTGGATTTTTTGCCCCAAAATAGAAGCATTCTGGCACGAGGTAGTTAGATGGATAGAGACGCTGACTAATCAAAAAACAGAGATGAATGAAACATTATTGTTATTTTCATTATTTATAGGGGGAAATGAGAAACTTGAAAATAAAGAATTAGTTGCAAATCTTATAGGCACCGCAAGATCTGAGATTGCTAGAAATTGGAAAAGCGCTCAAGATCTCTCATTACAAGCATTTACGAATAAGATATGGCATACAATGTTGATGGAAAAAATGACTAATAAAGTTAGATTATATAGAGGAGAAATAAGACACAGTCAATTCACTGAAAATTGGAAGCCTTTATTAAAATATGCCAATAAAATAAATTTTAAGACACGTGGTTTGGAAAACAATTTGGAGCATTTAGATTGTTGGTCGATATTTCTTTAAGATGTGAAGGGGAATGGTGTAAATGTGATTTGGAGAATTGGGAATAGCAATTGGTTAACAGTTAAATTATATAATAATGTAAGATGACAGTTTACTATGTTAAGCTTTGTATTTATTATTTGTAATATGATGGATTGTCTTTTCTTTAGAAATAAAAAAACTAAAAAAATTATGTGCAGCATGATTCTGTATAGAGCTTTTGTGAGGTTGTGACTTTTAATCTTCTCATAGGCTAGAATTTCATGTTATGTGTCTGTCTGTGTGTGTGTTTTTTTAATGTCAAACGTCATTAAAAATGGTATCGTCCTAGCTGCAGTGTGAAGGGATAAGAGTCCATTCTAAAAACCTCTTCACTATCTATGTAAATCAAACCTCAATCAATCCATATGTCAGAACAGGGGAACCTTTGGCATTCCAGAGGTTTCTGACTATATACCACCACCACCCCCAATCCCTGACCATTAGACATTCTAAGTGGGGCTTGTGATAATTGAAAACATGCACAGGACTAAAATTCCTCAGAACTGGTATATTTCGTGGTACATTTTTAGCACCCAGTAACTGGAAGAGAGAGATACTTTCACTTGAATCCAGTTGTAAGTCCCAATCAGAGAAGTTCCATTGGCTGAAAT
The DNA here is from genome assembly GCA_037013535.1 of Intellagama lesueurii. Lineage (NCBI taxonomy): Eukaryota > Metazoa > Chordata > Lepidosauria > Squamata > Agamidae > Intellagama > Intellagama lesueurii. Next base: position 105,150,736 of record JBAJHW010000001.1, read on the forward strand.
CATAACTTAATAAGGCTGAGGATATAATTAGCCTCTGCAGTTTTTCAGAAATTAAAAAAAGTTTGATTTCATCCGTCCCCCAAGACCCCAAGGCTCCTTCAGGTTCTTTTCATGATGGGGACATCTTAGGGGGCTGCAGGACAGGGGGAAGTCTTTAATATCTGAAAATCACACCCTCCTCTTTGTCCCACAGCACCCAAAGGCTTTCCCATGACAAAAGGGGTTCGAAGGGAGACTCAGGACCTCTGGGGTAGTGATGGGAATCAGAAGTTTTTAATTTCTGAAAATCTGCCATAGTTGATGATATCATCAGCCTTATATGGCACAAGTTGAAGCAACCAGATTTCAGCCATTGAATCAGTGGGAAGTTGGTAAGTCAGCAATTATGCGAGTTTCATTAATTCAGTGGGTCTGCTCTAGTTGGGACTAACATTTTCGTTTAAGGTTTTGAATTCCCATTTGACCTTTTCATCTTGAGTTATGACTATCCTATAAACTAACCTGGGAATTCTACTGAATCTTGACCCCTCCCTAATGATGTGCAGTAAACTTTTGTTGTAAGCCGCCCAGAGACCTTTGGGTAGTGTGGGTGGCATATAAGTTAAATAAATAAATAAATAAACAAATAAACTTATTTATATGAGTGGAAATTAGAACTACATGTAAGTACCACCTAGGCTTTTGCAGGAGTGAGTGGCTCGTCTCTAACCCAAAATAAAGGACGATATTAAGATAGACAGAAGCAGTAGATCAGCCAGGGCTCATCGGAGCATTGCCTTGGAAACTATTTTCTGTTGAGACACTTAGCCATGTAACATGTAAAGTAATGAAAATGTGTCTTCAAGCATGAGAAAAAGCCTATTTCTCTTGTCATTGAAAACCACAATCACTACCATGACCTGTTCTAGAATTAGGCATAAGGGTTTTCAGGTCAGAAGGCATGACTTTAACATCTAGCTCCTCATACTTGAGTTATGGAACTCTGAAACCAACCCAGGAATCTCTGGTCCCCTGAAGCTGTACTCTGTGTATCTGAAGAAATCAGCTACAGTCCACAAAAGTTTATACCTGATAACCCTTGCTAAGCCATTCTGCTAAGTATATTATTCAGTCAAACCAAGTGTACAATGGGCCATTGAAAGTTAAATGTACATTGCTTGCACATGGAGGCATCCAGTATCTCCTTGCACAAGTGTAAGTCAGGTTTTCTCATTGGGAACCACTACTTGTGCAATAGGCAACACGTGCATAAACAGTGTTACCTTGTTTTTGTCCACCAGTGGGGCTTTCACTCAGCAGAATCTCAGTACAACCCTGGCCTCTGATTTCAGATTGCCACAAGACTCTTCAGATTTAGGAGACAGGACATGTTGCAAGATAATCTTCCAGAGTTTAATGAAGCACCTGACCATGACACCCGAGGGATTCTGGGAACTGCAATCTCTCCCCCCCCCCCACAAACAAACAAACAAAAAGGATATTTTTTGCATTAAATATGAGGCATACCCACACTTTGGATTGATGAACTACAGCTGATGGGAAATAGGAAGAGTAACAGGAAATGCAAAGATTGTTGTTGGAAATAGGATATGCCTCTTTGAAGAAGCCTTTCCATAAATGGGACATTGCTGCTTTGGTGCCATGACAGGCCTCTCTTCTGTGCCTATTCAAAATTATCTGAAGTTAGTATGAGGAGGATGACGGGCCCCTTGAGTCTGCGATTGGCAGTCAGCCATCGCTGTCTTTGGGGTGCCAATCACAAACAAGGCTGTTTATGAGGAAAGACTCAGTCTCACCTTCTCAGCTGCCAATATGTAAAAAAGTAAGTAGGTGTGGAACTCTCACAGAACAAGTAGAACCTGCTCCACCAGTTGTTTCCATCTTTTCCTCTTATCATTTTACACCTGTTTCTCATATATTTGATAGTGAATGTTGATAAGTATTTGAAAATGTGATAATAAGATACCCCCAAGAAAGAGAGGTTACTTACCTGTAACTTTGGTTCTTCGAGTGGTCCTCTGTGAATTCACACTAATGGGTTAAATCTGCGCATGCGCAGAGGCCTCGGAATATTCTAGAACAAAAGTAACCGTTCAGGACCTCCCCCCAAGCCCTCGTGGTCCGCCCGCCCTGACGGTTACCTCAGTTCCCAAATTCCGCTGCTGCTCCAAGTAGAGACAGACGTGACGGAAAGAGGGGAGGACGGGCGGGAAGTGTGAATTCACAGAGGACCACTCGAAGAACCAAAGTTACAGGTAAGTAACCTCTCTTTCTTCTTCGTGGCCTCTGTGAATGCACACTAATGGGTGATTAGCAAGCTTACCTTTGAAAGGTGGAGGGACGTCACGGCAGCACAGCAGCAAGAACCGCACGTCCAAACCTAGCATCCTCCTTTGCACGAACGTCCAGCCGGTAATGGGACGCAAATGTGGAAGGCGTGGACCAAGTCGCAGCCTTGCATATGTCGTGAAGTGGCACACCTCGCAGAAATGCAGTAGAGGTGGCAACAGCCCTCGTTGAATGGGCCTTGACAGCGTCCGGAAGAGGCTTCCGTGCTAGTTCATAAGCCAGGCGTATAGTCTGTACAATCCACTTTGAAATGGTTTGGGAAGACACTTGATGACCCTTGTGCGGCAAATGTGTTGAGACAAAGAGTCGTTTGGACTGGCGAAACGGTGCAGTCCGCTGAACATAGAAGGATAACGCCCTGCGAACATCAAGCAGGTGTAAATTCTTCTCAACGGGAGTCGACGGTTGAGGGAAAAAGGTAGGCAGTATAATGGGTTGACGCACATGAAAACTGGAGCAAACCTTAGGGAGAAACGAAACATCTGGGTACAACGTCACCTTATCCGAGAAAAACTGAAGGAAAGGTGGGTCCACCCGCAGTGCGGCGAGCTCAGAAGCCCTCCTGGCCGACGTTATTGCCACCAAGAAGAGAACCTTGAAGGTGAGCAAACGCGCTGAGGTCGTGGCGAGTGGTTCAAATGGAGGACGTGTCAAACAATTGAGGACAGTATGTAACGACCATTGGGGAACAGGCGTTATTCGAGGAGGGTGTAGGTGGGCCACTCCACGCAAAAACCTCTTTACTGTAGGATGTCTAAAGAGGAGGGCGCCCTCCGAGTCAGGAGGTTGATGGGCAATAATCGCTGAGAGGTAGACTTTCAGGGTAGAGAGTGCCAAATTCTTATCGAAGAGGTAAGACAGAAATTCTAGAACCGCCTCCAAAGAGGTCGGCGAGACAGGTAAGTTTCGTGGAGCAGTATACTTTTGGAAGGCGATCCACTTGTTACTATAAAGAGTCTTAGTGGAAGGTTTCCAGCAGTGGGAGATGACGGTGGTCACTGTGGAATGATTCTCCATGCAGTGAGGTGCAGGGAGAGGATATCCGGATGGTACGTGGCTCCGTCGTGTTGAGAGAGAAGGCGTGGAAGAGACGGAAGTCTCATGGAGTCCACAGCCATCGTCGTCAGCATCATGAACCACGGTTGACGGGGCCAGCTGGGTGCCACCAGCACTACATCTGCATTGTCCTGTTGTATTTTGACAATGGTCCGGAGCAGTAGAGGAAAAGGTGGAAACATGTAGAACAGATGATCGTTCCACTGGACCATGAGAGCGTCGCCGTGGGATCCGGCTCCCCGACCTGCTCTGGAGAAGTAAATCGCACACTTGGCGTTGTCCTGAGTAGCGAAAGCATCTACTGTTGGAAATCCCCACTTCCTGCAGATCAGAAGGAACACCTCCTGATCTAGTGTCCACTCGTGCATGGTTGCACTCGTTCTGCTGAGGCGATCCGCCCAGGCATTTTCGTGGGTGGAAATGTAAATCGCCGAAGGGAAAACGTGGTTTTCCAGGCACCACTCCCAAAACTGTACGGTCAGATACAACAGAGGGGGGGAGTGAGTGCCCCCTTGTTTGTTGATGTAAAAGGCAGCTGTGGTGTTGTCCGTGACAATCTGTACTGCCGTGCCTGAGATGATGGGGAGAAAGGATCGGCAGGCTTTGAAGATCGCCAGCAGCTCTAGGTTGTTGATATGTAGCCGTTGTTCTCGTTGAGACCATCGAGCGTGGACTTGAAGGCCGTCGCAATGAGCGCCCCAACCCGTTGGGCTCGCGTCGGTGGTGACCCGTGAAGTCAGTGTGAGTGGGGCGAAAGGGCGACCCATGAAGAGGTTGTAAGGGTTGGTCCACCAGTGGAGTTGTTGCGCGAGTTCGATGGAGACTTGAAGGCGCATCCTGGGAGAATCTACCATGGGATTGAATAGGGAGAGAAACCAGGCCTGCAGCGACCTCATCTTCAGTCTGGCATGCGGTATGACGGACGTGGTGGAGGCCATGAGGCCCAGGAGCCTTTGAGCTTGATGGGCCGTGACAGATCGTAGGGGCGTGAAGTGTTTGATGAGGGCGCCTATCTTGATAGCACGGTCCTGTGGCACAAAGGCCCTTGCTTTTCTTGTGTCGAGGACTGCGCCTATGTAGTTTGCGACCTGAGACGGGCTCAACATTGACTTCTTGTAGTTCACTTGAAGGCCCAGACTCCTCAGGAGTGACAGAGTAGTGTTGGTGTGCAGTTCTGCCAGATGTTTTGAGGGGGCTACGAGGAGCCAATCGTCGATGTACGGATACACCGCGATGCCCCTTGTGCGGAGGAACGCCGCTACGGGTGCCATGCATTTTGTGAAGACGCGGGGGGCCGTGGACAGTCCAAAGGGTAGGGCCGCAAACTCGAAACAGGCGGAGCCAAGAGAAAAACGTAAGTATTTTCGATGCTCTGGTCTGATGGAAATGTGGAAGTAGGCGTCGCTGAGGTCGACCACGACGAACCAGTCTCCGCGATGAAGCAGTGGAAGGATGCGTTCTAAGGTAGTCATCCGGAAGCGCCGGTAAGTGATGAACAGGTTTAGGTCCCGGAGGTCCAGAATGGGGCGGAAGGAGTCGTCCTTTTTTGGAACCAAAAAGTATCTTGAAAAGAAGCCTGGGTCCCTTGGGTGCGGGGAAACTTGAAAAATGGCCAATTTTTGAAGAAGTAGTTTGATTTCTTTTCTTAGAGCGGCAGAAGGAGGAGTGAAGACGACTCGTGGAGGAGGGAGTTCGAGAAACTCTATCGCGTATCCCCGGGCGACTATGGTGAGTACCCACTTGTCGGTAGTAATAAGAAGCCAATTTCGAAGAAAGGGTGCTAGACGGGTGGAATAACGTGTGGACAAACCAAAGGTAGGCGAGAGATTGGAGTCAAAAGCCCTGCTTGGCCTTTCGGTCAGGTTTCCTGAAGGGTTGGCGAGTGCGACGGCGCTGGTCTTGTTGTCGAGCCGGGTAAGTATATTGTGAGGGGTAGAATCTTTGTTTGTTTTGATACTGTTTGTAAGGTTGATAAGATGATTGGTAAGATGGTTGACGTTTCCACGGGAATCTTTGTTTATAAAATGGCTGTGAAGAGTAAGCGCGTGCTGTCTTTTTTGCCTTCTGCAGACCCTCCAGAATGTCGTCGGTTTTAGGGTCGAACAGACCGGTGCCATCAAAAGGTAAGTCCAAAATCCTGGTCTTTGAATCCTCATTGATATTGGCAGACCTGAGCCATGCATGGCGGCGAATGGCCACTCCGGTCATCAAGCTACGAGAGGCTGCCTCTATAATGTGTCTGGCCGTCACCCGTTCTTGTCTGGCTAGAGCCATGGCTTCTTGGTGGAGCGATAAGCCTCTAGGTTTTAGCTCAGCCGGAGCCGCCTGCAGGGACGGAAGGGCACGGTTCCATAGGTGCTTGTGGTACGCAGCCATCGCGGCCATGTAGTTTGCAGCCCTAAGTGTGAAGGAAGCAAATGAGTAGGCACGACGGCCCAAAATGTCCATTCTCCTGCCCTCCTTGTTAGTAGGAGCAGCATTAGCGCTTCCTCTGGATCTAGTCTGAGTGACATCAACCACCAATGAGTTGGGAGGAGGATGTTTCGTCAAAAAATCTAGTTCCGTGCCGTGAATCTTGTAGAGGTTTTCAACCCTACGGGACATCTGCAGTACGGAGCACGGTTTGTCCCATGATTGTTTAGTGATGCGAAGGAGTGATGGAATAAATGACATACGTAAGGGAGGGTTCTGATCCTCGTCTATGTCCTCATATACCTTATCAGTGGCAATCTGAGGTGGTTGGTGCACTGAAAGGTCCAAAGCAGTAGCAATGCGGCGAATCATCTCTGAGTAGGATGCGAAATCAGCCGCTGGAGAGGTCGGATTGTTATCATCGATTTCGGAGTCTGGCGTATTGGCGTTAGGAGGAGATTCACGGAACGAGGGGTCCGAGGAATCAGACTCACTCTGCGTGCCTGAAGAATCGATGGAGGACTGGAGATCATCCCGTGAATAGCAAGAGGGTTTAGTAGTTTGCAGAGTTTTGGAAATAGATGGTTTTTTTCGCTTGGTATCGTGTACGGTACCCTGTACCGCCGATACCGAGGAAGCATCCGAGTTCGAAACAGGGGACCGGTCTCGACGGCGTTTCTCTGGTCTTTTCAGTTTGGGAGGGTCAGCAAGAAAGTCCTTATGCCGGCGTCGTGGCACGGTATCGGAAGGCTCGGTACCGTGTGTAGTGGAACCTCGGTCCCGACGCTTGGAGTGTTGCGTGGTATCGATAGTCTTTAGACGCTTCGGCGCTCTCGTTAAGGACTTGGTATGTTTGGTAGGAGCTGCCGGTACCGTCGGTGTCCGAACCCGATGGCGTCGTTTACGGTCGGTACCGTGTGGGTCAAAGTCAGAGGGGGAGGAATCGTCCCCTGAAGAGGTGGTATCGGAGGACGAGGAGGAGTCCGAAGCCGAGGAGTCGAACCCGTACAGAAGACGGGGATCGTAAAGTTTTTCCATCTGTTTATGCCAACGGCCGATCTGTTTCCTACTGTATGGAAACGGCGGCCAATCCTCGGGAAGTGCTCGGCTCTTCTTGTGCTTGGGGCGATGCTTTCGAACCCCATGGAGCTTGGAGACCTTCGGTCCCGAGTACCTCGAGGACCGGGAATCTCCTACGGCCGGCACAATGTGCTTAGTTTTTGCCTTCTTCTTTTTGGGTGGCGATGGATCTGGCAATGGCGAGGCCGATCCAGAATCAGAAGGCATAGGTGACCCAGGAGTCATCGGCACCGAGGATTCTCGAGATGGTCCCTCCGATGGTACCGGGTCGATGTGCGCCGGAGGAGTTGGAGGGGCCCGATCCCTTCGAATGGGAGGGGAGTCCTCCCTGGAAGATTCGACCAGCGGTGCCGCTCGAGTAGATGGTGGTTGGGGTGTCAATTGTTGTATTTGAGGAGAAGGGGATTTTTTTGATTTTGACGATGATGACTTGGTTTTGGGTTTAGTCTGAAGAGAAGTAATCTTGGATTTCAGGGGTTTGGCCTTGGGGGATAAGGCAGGCATCTCGGTGGTCGAGGAAGTGGATTTATTATCCATTCCGGGAGGTTGAAGGGACTTTTCCCACAGAGCGGCGCGGAGACGAAGATCTCTAAGTTTCAGCGCTTGTCTGGTGAATTTTTTACAATGGTGACAGGATTGGGGAATATGAGTGTCACCGAGACAAAAAAGGCAAAGCTGATGTCCGTCAGTAGACGGAATCTTCTTTTGACAAGAAGCGCAGCTTTTGAAGGAGACTTTCGGTGCCATAAAAGGCGGGAAAAAGGGGAAAACAGGGGGGGGGGAAAACTGGGAAGCAAAGTACAACGAACTTTTTTTTTTTATATATATATATATATATAACAGGGAACAATATGAACGGTTAGGTGAAAAAACGAGACGAACGAGAAGAAATGTTCCGATTTCCGCGCGAAGAGCTAGATACCGAGACCTTACTGCAGCAGCGGAAAAAAAGGAACTGAGGTAACCGTCAGGGCGGGCGGACCACGAGGGCTTGGGGGGAGGTCCTGAACGGTTACTTTTGTTCTAGAATATTCCGAGGCCTCTGCGCATGCGCAGATTTAACCCATTAGTGTGCATTCACAGAGGCCACGAAGAAGAACAAGCCTGTCCTTCAGAGATTTTGATCATGTCTATAATGTCAACAGCATATTTTGTATATTAATTCTATATCTACAGAAACATCTGAGCCAGGTCAGAATTCTTCATTATAGAGCTCATGCTAACAAAGCAAAGCTCATTTCTCACCGAACCAATGCACTCTGGCTGCTACCCAGAGCTTGGAAATGTTAGTTTTTTAAGACTAAAACTCCCAGAATGGGGAAAGTCTTCGGTGTGATTTCAAGTAACATGCTAGAGTTTCCCAAGCAACGAACTGTTGTGAATGCCAAATTATATTCCCACAAAAGTAGCATTACATGGAAAAATAAAACTATATTGTGGTGAGCTGAAATTGAGGGGAGTACTTTTTGCAAACATTTTCATTACTGTAAAAAAAAATTCCCACCCCTTTTGGTATTTTTCATATGGAAGCATTCTGAGCAGACATGGAAGTATTTGCCTATTCAGAAGAAGGGTGGTGCCTTTTGAACTGGCTTTGTAACATTAGGCTCAATTACACATGAGAAAAGAATCCCAGTTATACCAATTCTTTTCATACCTCTGTTGTACGATCCATTTTTTTCAGTGGTCTCGTATATATATCGGCAGGGGCTTTCCCATTGTTTTTAACAATATTGATTCATTTCTTTCTATTTGAAATGTTATAGCAGGCTAAACTGCTCTTAATTTTGTATCAATTCATTTTCTCTGCTGTTTCATGGGTAAATCAGGCCCCTACTTGTCTTTTTTAAAAAAATAACAAAAGTGATATAGTATTGACAGAGCGATAGAGAGGTCTGAGGGTCCAGAGGAGGAAGCAGGTTTTGAAAGACCTGCAAAGTATTGTGAAGAGCAGGGTTTTAAAAAGAGAGAGGGAAGATGTTAAAGCAATGCTCCTTTCTTTACCATTCAAAGTAGGAAATATTTCTCTTTCTAGCCCTCTTTCAACCACAAGGGAAGGCTGTCTCCTTGGAGTGGTCTCCTCCTGAGCAATGTATTCCTGTTGTTGTTGTTGTTTTTCACCCCTGGCATCTTTCTTTTTCCCTTCAAACAATCCCAAGCAGGAAATGATTCTGCCAAGCTCTCTTTCCCACCTGCAAGGGTGCTTCTGAGCAATGTATTCCTTTTTTGTCTGTGTGATGGCTGCTTCGATGTATTGATATACCTTTAAAAAGAGTGCAAGTGCAGTGGCCATGAAGTGGCCACAGCGGCCAGAAACCCAACCCCTTTGCAAAGGAAATAAATCAACAGCAACGTTCACAGACGCTGAAATGATAAGGAATGAAGCGATTCATCATTGGTACAATTTTAAATCACCCTCCCAGCGAGGAGGAAATAAACCGGAAATAAACCGTTGGCCAGGAAAATGAATTGATGTTAGCCGTGTGGGGTTCTTTTGGCAGGTGCAATGAAGACCATTGCCACAACCAGACTGGCAATATAAAAACATATAAAAAACATATATAAAGACTGTACAGATGATTGAGGCTAGGTAGAAAGGAGTAACACTTGGGTAAATTCGAAAAATCTTGAAATTTCTAAAGACCTTCCAGTGCTAGATGTTGAACAGTCACAGCATGTGAGATACCAGGATATGCTTTGTTGATTTCCTCAAATTCGGAGGTCGCATATCAAACATTGTGTACATAAAGAGCAGGGAAGGGCTGCTGTCTTCATAGTCTTCCTCAGATGCATCTCTGAATGGCTGTTGTTAAAAACAAGAGGAACGAACTAGAGGGAAGAGAGATTTTCATCCAGCAGAGCAATTCTTGTGTGTGTGCGTGTTTTTTTTCCCCCTTGTCTCCACTCCCTCCCTGTGTAATGCACCCTCCCTTCTGATGCTGGCCAGATAAACAAGCTTGTTTTTTATGCATGCTTTTGGCTATCTCGCTGCCTGAGTCAGGTTGATGAAGCAGGCGCTTGATGCTATTTTTGGATTCCTGTGGCATGTTTGGTTTGGCTTCAGCCTATGGCTAGTAATGCCCTTTGGGGTTTGCATTTCCTATTGCCAGATCACAATGCCAACATATCATGTGGTGCGGTTTTGTTTGAATTAAAAGGTTCATTGGATTGTATGAACAGGAAGAGGGCAGGGTCCTTCCGCTCAGGGACCTCTCCCCCTCCCCCAGCTCTTCATCCCAAACATGCAGATCTGGGCAGAGCACACTCGGTAGCTCTAGCGCAGTTTGTGGGGAGAAGGGTGGCTTCTCCTATCATATTGCCTCACAATTAGAATCAAAAACATTGTTCCCCGTGTAAACCTGTAAACTTACCTGAGCATTTAGAAAATATGTACAGACTGCTACGCCTTAGAACAAAGTGCCAGCAGTGATACAGTCACTTTAGATGAAGGACACTTTGTACTTTTCTATTTGTTTATCATTAAAGGAAAGTCAAAAGGGAACACAGACACAGGAAATGGGTTCAAAACAGAGATTGGCCTTCCTGACTTTTTCCCCACTTAACAAACATAGTCAAATGAATAGAGTGGTATGAAGCAGTTGTTGTTGCTGCTGCTGTTATGTGCTGTCAAGTGGCCCCCAACGTACGGCACCCCCATGAATGAACAATCTCCAAAATGCTCTGTTCTCAACAGGCTTGCTCAGCTCTTGCAAACTCAAGTCTGTGGATTCCTTTAGGGAGCCAATCCATCTCGTATTTGGTCTTCCTCTTTTCCTGCTGCCTTCAACCTTTGTCAGCATTATCATCTTTTCCAGAAAATCCTGTCTTTTCATGGTGTGACCAAAGTAGGTATGAAGAAGACATGTAGGTAAATCTTGGGCTCACTTTGCCCTCAGCTAAAAGGGATTCTCACATGCTGTTCTTCTTTCTTAGTTCTTGATTCGTACCTGATGACAAAGAATCGTAGTGTCTTCTATTCCTGGACTACCTGCTGCCTCTGCCTTTTTGTGCAGCTTTCCAACCCTACCTGCTCCATGCCCCCTTTCTTACGTTTTTTGGTACATCCCTGTTCTCACAACCCAGGAGTGTAACTATATGTGACTGACCCCTATTAATTCTCTATGTTTTGTTGTTTAGTCGTTAAGTCATGTCCGACTCTTCGTGACCCCATGGACCAGAGCACGCCAGCCCCTCCTGTCTTCCACTGCCTCCCAGAGTTTGGTTAAATTCATGTTGGTAGCTTTGATGACACTGTCCAACCATTTCGTCCTCTGTCGTCCCCTTCTCCTCTTGCCTTCACTCTTTCCCAACATCTGGGTCTTTTCCAGGGAGTCTTCTCTTCTCATGAGATGGCCAAAGTATTGGAGCCTCAGCTTCAGGATCTCTCCTTCCAGTCAGCACTCAGGGTTGATTTCCTTCAAAATGGATAGGTTTGTTCTCCTTGCAGTCCAGGGGACTCTCAAGAGTCTCCGCCAGCACCACAATTCAAAAGCATCAATTCTTTGGCGGTCAGCCTTCTTTATGGTCCAGCTCTCACTTCCATACATGGCTACTGGAAAAACCATAGCTTGGACTATGCGGACCTTTGTCGGCAAGGTGATGTCTCTGCTTGACAGTAGATGTCAAGCAGAGCCATCTGTATGTTAGGGGTAAGGAAACTTCAGAGAGGGATGCACAGCAGCAATATATGGGGCTATGATTCAAAATAGATGGACCTTCTCACTACAATGCATATGTTGCTAGATATCACTCACAGAGAGAGAGAGACTTGCATACAAATACCACTCATCTCCCATTTACACACAAACACCCAAGCTTGAAATGTTTATTTTTATTTTTTATTTGCACCACAACTCTGAAAACCTCTCCTCCAGCATCACCACCATGTTGACAGAAAGATTCTGGGAGTTATGCTCCAAAAAGTATCCCCCCCCCCCCCCCAGCATCAATGCATAGACACATGAGGAATGGCTGTTTGAGTACCTGGCACCATCCAGAGCTGGCTTCACTCCCATACCCCCCCACCAACACAGGGGGAAAGAAGACCTCCAACTCCTCACAATACCTAGGAACATAGATTGCAATAATGCACACAGTTACGTTGCTTAAACAGCTCTGAAGTCCGAAGAGTTGAGTAGCCTAGCTATATGGAAAAGGATTGTAGCCTTGACCTAAGCAACACCAAATGGACCATAGACAGGGAGAAAAGATTACGAGATTATGAAATAAATAAAATGACAAGTCATAGATCTTGGTAAACTGAGAAGTGCAGCAGTTCAGGTGAGTGTCTGCTGTTCAGTAAAATTTCACATTTTTGTACAACCTCTCATTAGCAGTGCTGTGAATCGCAGGCATTCTATAGTACTGTGGTTTTGGTAGCTATCTAGAGTTGTCCTGTGTGTGAAAAAAGTTGGTTTTGCAATTTCTAACAACATGTGGCTGCAATTCAAGCACATATTTCCACAAATATGGGTCGCAATAAGAAGTTCTTAGAGTACTAATTAAAATTTATAAGCAAACACATATATTAATGTGCAAAATTCTTTTGAAATTTTCTATTTAAAAGAAGACAGGGCTCAGAGGGAGGAAGAGGCAGGACATCTCAGTTTGAAAAAGAGATACATAGAAAAGATTCTTCACACCATTGTAGATTATAGCTGTCAATTCATATGCACAATTATTGTTTAAAGAAACACTGTTCCAAGCAGTTTTCAAATCCCTGCTTTTCAGCACATCTACTGTCAAAACAGCTCACAAAATATTTGTGTCCCAAGACGACTTCATCTCAAGCAACTGTATATAGAACGGTATTAGGGATTTATGTTTCAGAGAATATTAAAGCATATGGGTTTTTAGACTTTATCACTTGTGCGCCCTCTGCTGGTTAGCTATTTGAATAGCAAATCATTTGGGAAGTATTCTATACGCGAGAGGAGGGATTTTTTTAACGTTACTTTTAATTGATGTGTCTACACAGTTATTCAAATCAGAATCGTAATTTTCAGAGTAAATATTCTGGTAAGATTTAAAAATTGCAAACCACTACCTCTATTAGTTCCTCTCCTAACAGACCTTGGACACCATCATGACTGTTCTACTTTGGATGCAGGTGTTCTAAACAATGGTGTTGCATTCCACCGAAACCAATCTCTAAAGTTTTCCTACACCTATTTTCCCATTTATTTTGCCTTCGAAAACTAGCTGTAACAATCTGCACTTTTTGCTTCTTATTATGCAGCCAAAATATTATGGCTTTCTTCGTTGTGGGTGCTTTATGATTTCTTGGTCTTTACTTGCTCTCCTTAGTACTTCTTCTGTAGTCAACCTCGCAATCCAACAGACTCATAATATCCTGTGATAAATCCAAATTCCAGATACTTCTGTCTATTCTATAGTTACCTGTATTAAAATCTATGATTCCATAACATATAGCAGAGCAGCACTGTACTCTGCACATTCTCAAAGCTGATTATAAGATTTTTGTTGCACATTGCATCCTTCATCTTAAATAAGCAGTTCCAACCTGCCTCTATTCTGCTTTTTATTACAGCAGCATGATTCTGCTGTCCTCTCAACTAAATTCTGAAGTGCTTCTGCTTGTCAACCTTCTCTACACTTTTACTTTGGGTCTTCAACTGAATTTCTTCAGCTGCTTCCTTTCATGACTATTATGAACTTGATTTTCTTAATGCTCATTTTTAGACTATGTTCATTAGTTACTTCACTGACTTTGTTGAGTTTAAATGCAAAAAAGTTATGTCCTGTTAAAGATTAATTGGTTTATTTCAATGTGAGCTTTTGGAGATTACAATCCACTTTGATCCATTGTAATCCCTGAAAACTCACCCTGAAATAAATCCATTAGTCTTTCATGAGACACAACTCTTTTGTTTTGGTTCTATTATACACGGTGAAACAGAGACAAACCTCTCTGACTTCACAGAATAGTCTTTGAAGGCTATCTACACTGTCTGTTACTTTTATCATCTGCCACAGAGTGCTCAAAAGTACAAATTTTCCTTCTTCTGGGGCATTCTGGGACTGCATAGCTTGTCTAAGGCCATATAGGCAGGCTCCTTCTACAAGGCACGGTGGGGCACAGTGGGAGGTCAAACTCTGACCCAGATATTCCAGCTCAGAGACCTACTATTACCAGTACAGACTGCCAATTTCTCCCAACACGGCATATTTGTCCCTCTTAAATTAAGTCAGTTAATCTTTGTTAGCAAAGGTATGGCAAAGTGTATAATTGACATACAGACAGATATTTTCAAGGTTAACTAAAGACCTGTATGTATGTACATAAATAAATCTGTCTGGGTCACGCAATCAGCTACAGCTCCCTGCTGAATTTGCACTTCAGAGCAGTCCATGTCTCTTGTTGCATAATGTGTGAAAAGGTACAGAGCTCCTTTAGGACGGAGGATAAAAATATGCAAGAATAATTTGATATGGAAAAATGATTGTGCTTGTTTTTATATGGAAGTCACTGAGGAGCATACTGTAATACTGGGAAGAAAAATGTTTGGTCTGTAGGGTGCAGATTGTTCTCACAGACCAATCTAGTAGGCTGGATGACACTAGGGAGTGGGGCTGTGTGTAGCAGTAACCACAGAGAAACAGAAGATTAAAAATAAAACCAGTTTTGTACCAAACCCCAAGGGGGCAGCGGTAATATTATTTGAGATCTGTTGTCAGGCCTGGCCCTCACTTGACTGTAAAATATAAGAGGGGTGTCCCTGCCATTTTGCTGTGGTAACAACCAAAGAGTTCTAGGATACCTCAAAGGGTACCACACTTACTGTGGCACAATCGTTCATGGATCAATGCCCATTTACTTACATGTGTAAAGTGTTATCCTGAGTTCACTGATATAAATGTCAGAGAGAAGCAGCAAGGAGTAACGTGATTATAAATTGAGGTGAAGGTCAGATGTGCAGGAGATGATTGTGTCATATTAGCTGGACCACAGACATAAATGGGATTCTGTCAAAATACTGACAGATCCATTATGAGTGGATGTGACTTATTTCAAATGGTTGATAGGTTGGTAAAGCAAGATAAACTAAACATTGTGCATAAACACTGTAAGAGGATCCATTACTTTTTATAGTCAACTAGCTGCTCTTGGAACCTATTAAGACTAAGTCTGAGAGCACATGTGCTGAATCTCCAAATTGGGTTTTCTAAAACCTCAAACAACTTTTTGGAAAAACAGCATTCAGAGAAGAAATAAATAAGTATACCTGAATTGTCACATCAATTCTTCTTCCATGGTCTTGATTATTTTCATCACCTTAACACTAACAGGTCAGAGAGTCTAATGCCTGAGCATCTCCCTAAGAGTCCTATAGAACTTAATAGACCTCTAGGGAAAAATCAGAAGCCTGTGTTCATCACAGCTGGCATTTATCCCAGAAAGAGGTAACTCCAGTATGAACCAGAGGAATATTTTTCACCTTGTACGATTTACTCTCTTCTTCTGAATATCCTTAAAATCCTTTGCACCATAAAAGACAGATAAACTGAATGTCCAGAAAAATCTCTACTTTTTCTTCTTTTTATTGAGCAGGCATATGCAGATATACATCTGTAATATTGTTCTCTATCTATTGAATAACTAAAAATTGTAACTACAAAACCTTAATATGATGTCTTGAGAATATGACTATGAAAACTTAAAGAAAGCTATAAGTAAGCACTATGACAAAACTTAATATGATTTTCAAAATGGAATAATACCTTAATTAACATATTACAATACCTAATAAAAGTAGTGCAAAAGTACGATACCTAAGTTAAAAAAAAGTAATTCTCAATTGTCACATCTATGTAAGTATCTTAATAGACTAAAGCATAAGCAGTTGCAGAATCACATCAGCATATTTCTATAATGTTTGTTTGTTTCACACATTTATATACTGTTGACTTACTGCAAAACACTACTCTAAGCAGTTTAAACAAGACAGTACAACGATAACCCATCCTCCCAATAAACCAACAATGAACATCTCTAAATAAACAAGACAATAGATAAAAATAGCCCAAATGATGGAGAAAGAGGGAACATATATAAGAGTTAACTTAAGCGAGAATGTCTTTGAATGCCTCTTGAAACAAGACAATCTTTAGCATCCTCTTAAAGAAAGTTGCTTAATGTTAAAAAAAAAAATACTATCCGCCAGCAGAGTTTTCTCCCCTCTAGCAGTGCTTTCCTCTCATCATTTGTTCCTTTGTTTTGTGTTTCTTATAATTTGTTTGCACATTCAACAGTCAGCTATGAAAGAGATTATTTGGCAAGGAATGTTATTATATATGAACCTTGTTTCCAGACTTCGCTGGAAAGCTGGCTGATTATTTCACAGTGACTTAGTAAACTGCTATTCAAACCTCATTTTTAAAGCCCAATGTATACTTTTAGGACCACATTTTTTCAACATCAACCTTAATTATTTTAGTACTCTATGCACACAAAATTTCATATCTTGAGGACATGAAGTACCCAAGCTTGGAAAACTAGCTTTTTTGGACACACACACGTACATACACACTATAGATGTAAAACCTGGCTGTCAGGACTGGGGCCTTGCTGGAACCCGGCAACCTTAGTGCAGGCAGGATCGGCCCCATCTCTCTGGGGAGAACTGCTCTAAGGAATGCAGGGCTGGGCCCTTTCCCTGCAGCTGTTGCCCAGCAACTCAGGAGTGCCACCTGGGGAAGCTGAGGACTGGGCTATATAAGGTCTTTGCCTCAGCAATGAAGGTCTCTGGCTGTGTTGATACTCCTGCCTTGCCTATCTGCTTCACCTGCCAGCCTCCTTGTTCCCACCTTGCCTGGTGATTCCCTGCCTTGTCTCTCCCACATCCCTAGACCCTGCTGCCTTGATACGGTTCCTCCCAGCTTTGACTCCTGGACTGTCTGACCACAATTTGCATCATCCTTCTACCTGGCTACTGTTTGGACTCCAAACCCCAGCTGGTTGGTCTCTGTGGGGTTGGCTCTACCTTGTTCCTGTAGTCTTGCCCTGGACTGGGTCCTGGTGCCTCTCCTACCGAAACCTGACCCTGGCTGCTTCTGGATTGTGTTCCCTCACCTTCCCACCTTTTGCCAGCATTTGGTATTCTCACTTGGGACTTTGAACCAACTCTTATCAGTTAATAGATTAAGACTACTGAACTCTTCAAGTGGTCCAGTTTCACTGTAAGTGAACAAAGGATAGGAAGTATACATCCATTTTGCAGAAAGGTGGGAAAGAATAGGTAGAATAGAGTGTTGTGATACAGTTTGTATTCCTGTTTTTCACGGGACTTCAGAGCTTTCATATGCCATAAATTAACTAGGTGTAAATTAAGATAAAATGGATGCCATTTATCTTCCAAGGAAAACATATCCCCAGACACTTCAACATGCAAGATGCACCGAGTAATTTGACAATGAAAATGATGAAAGAGAAAGAGAACAGATTTCCAGCTCCATCTATCAAATTTGGTTCCAGTGTAATGCTAAACAGGTATTAGAGGTTTCAATTTAATTGACATGGAAAGATTAATGCCCTGTTTGGGAGAGAAGGTGGCATAATATGCACAGGCATAATACAGTCTAGTCCATTGTCAAACCAGGAACAAGCAATGAGAGCCACTTGAGCAAGCACCTGGAGTATCACAACAGAACTTTCAAGGCTGACTCATTCATTTCTTTAAGTGCCTCTGTTTCTAAAGCAGAGGTCCACTCTTCCAGATGTAGGAACAGAGCTCCTGTCCATTCTAGCCAGAACAGCCAAAAATGCAGAATGATGGAAATTCTTGTTTGTTTATGTCCCGCCTTTTCACTATAAAGCAGCACTCAGGGTGGTTATTGTCTTCATAAAAGAATGAAAACAAGAAAAACCGAATTTAGCTATAGATCATATAACATCAAATAAAACCAACCCCCACTATAAAAACCATTAAAATCACTGAAATGCATTAAAGCCATTAAAACCGACTAAATATATAGTTAAAAACAGCAGGCTAAGAAGAGAAAAGATAGAAATTGCAGTCCAGCAACTTATGGAGGGCCACACGTTCCCCATTCATGATCTATAATTATCCAGGTTGCCCAATGGGGATGAAAGCCACCTGTCCATCAAGTGCCCCCAGCCCGGAGGACTGGCATTTGAGGACTCCTTGCTTGTTTTAAGTCAATTGGTACACAGTTTTGACCCTAAAGTAGTGAGAAATTTGTATTAATCGTATCCATACATACAATAATAAACCACTCTGCTTATGCTTCTTTCATTGTACCTTTGCATCCTAAGCCAGGATCTCTGGGGACTTAGGTAGGTATATATGTTCAAATGCATGACTTCCATTCTTTCTAAAAACTTCCATCATTGTGCTAACTCTCAGGCAGAATTGAGAAAAAACTATTTTTTTTGGACCACAACTCCCAGCATCCACCAGCCACCATGACTACTGTTCTAGGCTCTGCCTTTTTGAGAGAAGGGTAGGTGGGCATCCCTTGTGAAAGATGAGACATCATTAATACTATCTGCCCCATTAAAAATGAATTGAAGGTTTATGCTCCAGGCCTATGATTGAGGTACATAATCTTTCTCCTCTAGGTGTAGATTTAGCACACCCACAACAGGAAAGAAGACACCTTGAACCATAGCAAAATAAAATCCAGTATCTGAAGGTGGACAGTACCTTTATTAGGGTCAATTAAAAATGCAAAAACTTGCACAATTTTTCATTCCTGAATTCTTTTCCCATCATGGTGGGATATAGGAGAATGTGAAGGGGTGACTCACAGGTGAAGCACTGGTGATTAAGCCTGTGACATAGAAGAAGATAACTGAGGCACTGGAGGCCAGAAAACTGACAAGAGGAATAGAATAGAGGAACAGAGGGAAAGGTCAAGTAAAAAAGTAGATGGAAATTCATGGTTTTAATTGTTTTATGAATAATTTTATTGTGAGCCACCCTGAGTAGACATAGTCTAGAAGGGCGGGATAAAAATCTAATAAATAAATAAATAAAAATTACAGGGAGATTTTATAATTTACTTCTCTTAAATGCAGTGCAGTTTACTTAATTAATAATTACGTGCCATCAAGTCAGTTCTGACATATAGTGACCCCTTCTAGTGTTCGTTAGGTATAAAGTACACAGAAGTGGTTTACCATTCCCTTGTTCTGGAGTAGCCCTGGGTACTGTGCAGCTTGCCCAAGGCCACACAGGCCGACTCTTCCCTCAGGAGGCAAAGTGAGGAATCAAGTGAGAAGCATGCGGCTTTTTGCCTTTTCCCGCTTTAGATGGACTTGCTGTGGGGGTTAAAAATGAAAAGTGACTTTCCCATTCCACTTTCCACAAGATGATACCGACAGCCCCATGTTAAAATCTGGACAAATATCTTCTCAGAGGGGTAGTGCTCATAGCGGCTTTCCAGCCACCTGTCATGAAACCTTGGTGACCCCTTCTCCTCTCAGAAGTGTCCCCCAGCATGTTTTGCCCAGGAATCTCCCTCACACATGCCCTCTGTTATGACATATAGTCAACTCCTCAGCTTCATTTACTGCATCTGTAACATGAGGCCACAAATGATTATTTTAAATGGTCTCAATATTTCTGGGGAATGGTTTGCATCACTGTTCATGAGCACTTTGCCATAGGTATCCCTTCTACATACAGTCAGCCATTGATTTGGTGGGTCTACTCTAGTTGATAGCTCATCCACATAAGTGATGTGGCTTGGATAAAGGCAAGTAGGAAGAGTGGTCTCTTTCATCAATAGATCCGGAATCACTCACACCAAGTTTCCATAAACGTTTTAATTATTCCTTGAATGTCATCCAGACTCTTCCAATTTGAAATTACACCTTAAGATAATTATTATCTGGGCCACTTACCCCCAGGGGTACGAACCAGGACACTTAGGGGTACACAAAAAAGTGAATAATGGTGGGAAAAGGAACATATGTCAACAGTGTAAGTCACTTGTAAACTCACTCCTGAGCAGTGAGAAACCCCTCGGCTTCTTCATTCTCTCCCCACCTACCACGTGAGAGCCCAGCCAATTGGCTTTCACTTCAAGGTGATATCTGTCCTTGTTCTACCACTAACCTAGGGACTTGTGTCGCCCGCTCTTTTCCTATCAATGGCAGTTTGTATGGGACAAAATTCTTACTGATTTTAATGCCTTTGCTGGCATGTTTGTGCACGCTACCAAAGGTGATGGAGAAAGCAGCCTGAAAACAAGAGAGTGGAGAGGCTCCCCCCCCCCCCCATATGAAGAGTACAATTTATGGAAATGGGCCGCCAAGGGGTACACAAGTGAAAAAAGGTTGGAAACCACTGCCATAAGATATCCCTTCTCTTCTTCCTCCCATCTCTCCCCCTCCTTGCCTCTCATACCCTTGTCATTCTTTGCCCTGTATCCACCCCTTGTCTCTTACTCTCCCACAGGGGGAGGTAGAGGCATTGCACTCCCACAGATGACATAACACCTGATTTCAGGAGAGTTTGAGTCATGCACATTGCTTGTTTAGGACAAAGAAACAGATGGGGCTGATAACCAGGTTGCAGAGAGAGAGAAAAGTTCCCAAGTGAAGAAAAATAAGAAGTAGAAGGGAAGTGGATGGAATCCATTTGAGTCTCCAGTAACATCATGTAGATCTATTAAACTGGTCCAGATCAATGGATGATGGAACCACCTCTTTAACAGGTGCAAACAGGATGTGTAGATGAACTGTGAGATCAACCGGACGGCTTTAGGACTTTGGACTTAATTTAACATTAATGCAGAAGTATGGGCTATGTTTGCCTGGAAGATTGTGGGCAATGTACTTAACTCTTTCCCCCTTGCAGGTTCCCCCTTTAAAATGCACCATCAAGGTCCTTTGACCTCTCCCCACACTCAGCTGTCAGGCAGGGCTTTAAGACTCAGGAAGGGGGCATTTGATAAGATAACTGGCTGTCTTGGAAGGGTTAAGCATCACTTTTTTTCACCTGCCAAAGGCTGCCTTCAAAGGCTGAACCCAGACATTTGGATTACCTCACCAAAACTGGAACGTGTATTTCTTGGGCTAATGTGTCGCTTTCCCACCCTTAGCCACTCAGATCCAGTAGGCTTTGAGTAAATAATGGGTTCCCCTGTGATAAATTAAATTAGTCTGAATTACAGTTGAGAAAAGAGCATATTCATTTCTGTCAGGGCAATCAGCTAATTGCCAAATGTGCAGAGGGGCTTGAACAACTAGGACAGCTGCTCTGGGGGAGGGGAAAAAGGTGTCCCCTCTCTCAGCACAAGTAAGCTTTCTTGCTTTCATGCTCTCTCTCTCCTTCTTCCCTCTGTCCTCCTTTGCATCGCTTCTGACTTGTGACTGGAGGCAGATCTATGAAGCTGACCTTTCTTCCTCCGTGTTCATCCATGTAAGAGATTCAATGAAGACGGCAAGCTGAGACAACTGAACTAGGGTGGAAACATGCTCAGCATGACCGTTACTTCTTGCAGCAGAAACACAACAAGGAGATATTTACTGGCTTAAATGTGTGGCTGGGGCTGGGAGGGAATAAACCAAATAGTCTTTGTCTTTGAGAAGCATTTAAAAAACAAAACAAAAACACCAAATGCATTTCCCCACTATATTTCATCCAGAGTTTCCAAACATCACTTCTTGAGAGAGTAGTCTCCCATATTCCATATTCTCCCATGTTTCAGTCTATGCCCACCCCTGTCCTCTCTAGGATCAAGCTCTGAAACACAGGCTTGTGCAAGAAGCACCATCCCACTCTGAGTGTACCTGCCATTGTCTGGTTTTAGAAGCTAAACAGGGTTGAGCGTGGCTAATGTTTGTATGGGAGACTACTAGGAATACCAGGAATCTTTGCCTGAAACCTGGAGTTCTGCTGCCAGCTGGAGTTGACAATACCAGCCTCAAATAATGTTGCCCAAGCAGTCAGAGTACAGTCCTGATTGACTGACCCCCCCCCCCCCTTGATGTTACTAGGAAGCCTGCCCTATACATCTCTGGAGTAACTACAGTTTTTTAAAAAAATCAGTGAACTGAAAACTGAACTGAATCATGCAGCACTTTTAAGACAAAGAAGTGAAGTAGGCAGACCATAGGAAGATAAGGGCCAAACTGATGGTATAATTAAAATTTAAGCTGAAACTACGTTGTCCAGAAAAACTGGATTGAATCTATGGTGACCCCTGTCATAGCACATGATACCAAGCCCTACAGCAGTTTGAAATGGCACCGTCCTTTCTTCCTTGCTCTCAGTTTTACAGATACCCCATCGTTTTAGATGGTACAAGGCTACCCCCCTTTCCCACCAGTTGTCTGCCTGCTTTTTCCTCATCTCCCCCATTCATCACCCCCTGCTCTTCCCTCAACCATCATCCTGTCTTTGATTTTTTGTTCTCCTTTGCACCTCCATTCATAAATGTGGCTGTTTCCCTTTTTTTAAACCTGCAATTTAAAAAAAATCAAAAAGGGGGTGTGGTGTGACATTTCCATCATGTGACATTGTGCCAGGCCCCTGACACTGTCACCCACAGTGACAGCTGTGCTGCAACTTGGGTATGTGTTACAAGCAGTGCACATGAAGCCACAGCATCTACACTCTCCTTGGTTTGCTGCAGAGGTGTTGTTTCAGCCTCAGATTGCTGCTTTGCACATCTGCCCCTTTATTGGCAAAAAGAAGGGGGGAAATCAATAGTTTACCCCAGGGCTAAAGAATTTACTGTGAGCAATATTTTTGTACCCCATCTGGCTTCATTCAAACGGGTACTTTGATTCTGCTATAATCCTAATGAAGAGCATATTCAGGAATTGCAGACAGACTTTGGCTTTCAGTTCTTTTGCTTTGGCCAAATTCATCCTAGAGTCAAGGATTGGGATGTACAGCAATGAGCTAGTACACATCAAGAAAAAGGATGGATGGTCATGCTATGTCTCAGGATCAATAATCTTCTGGATTGTCCTCCCATGTAATGTTCACTTGGAATGTGGAGGAAAGAAGTATTGTTTGTTTAGTTATATATTTGGCTGCCAACTTAAAAAAACTAACAAACAAAAAGACTGGGATATTCAGTTCATGACCTTTTCGTTATTGATTCCTTGGGAGTTTAAAGAGGAACTCAGATGCAATCTTGCAGCTGATTTCTTAGAATATATAATGTGTCCAGAAAGGGGGAGGTACTCCTTGTCAGCAAAGTGCTGCTCCAGGCTGGAAGTACAACCTGTTTTAGATGAGGCTGAGCTATCTGTGAAGGGCCAAATTGGTAGTCTGAGGATTGCCTTGAACCCAGTTTTGCTCCGCACGGGCAAGTGGCTCCTATGGCTAGAAATACTTTGGCTGGAGAAAGTGGACGTGGCCACACCTATATGCAGGCACGGCTTTTGATCATGTGAGCACATAAAGCCTGTTGAATTGAATGTTTGCTTGTTTGTTTGTTTTTGCAATCCTGTATGTTAAACACACCAAGATCTTCTGACCTTTGATAGGATAGGGTAGGGTTAGGGTTTATGTGTGTTTATCCCCACCACCCTTTTAGCCCCTCACAAATGCAGGCACAGCACCTGAACAGGGCTTAAGTCACATTCAGATCAAATTACTGCTATATATTTATCTGAAGAGGTGGAAAGGGTTTAGAAACTGCCAGAGGTGCAGAATGTTGATGCTAAGATGATTTCTGATGTCCAGTTTCCTGACCATATCACACCAAATTCATTTTGTCATGACAAAGGAGTTTCACAAGCATTAGATTCTGAACATCTAGCCTGGAACCCACTTCTAAGCTATCTAGGCCCTATTCTTCTGAGGCTGAGAGGACGGACACCCTGGAGTTAGACTCAACAATATCTCTTAACCTGAGGTCTCCATGTCTGCAATAACCCTTTGGAAGCATGGCTCTTGAACAGTCTGGAAGAGAAAAAAATCCTGGAGAAGTTTAAGGTTTCCTCCATTATGGGAAGGGGTGTAGCCTGGAGGAAATCGTCCTAAACGAAAAGTCCAAGATGCCTCAGTTTGCCTCTGAAATTTAATGGAGGAGGGTGGTCACTGAGAATTATCCTTAAGTTTAGGCTGTGCTGTCTGGTGCTAAGGATACTAAATTGCCCTGACTTTTAATTAGTTTCAAGCCCAAATCAAATGGTCGAGTTCTAACATTCTGGTCATTGCCAGAGGTCTTACTCTGTATTATGCTTCCCAGAGAGGTATGGTGAGTAGGCACACAGGACAAGGCCTTTTTAGTGGGAGTACCCCAGGATGCCTCTGAATTCATATTCAGAACAGCAGCTGTGAAACTTTGGGACTCCAATATATAATTTTCTGAACTACCCACAAGATCTTGGTGTTCAGCCTGAGGAAGATGAATTTGTCATCAAAAGGTAGCTGTTGGTTTAAGTGTCTAGTGATCACCTGCTCTTGCATTTGTATTGTTTTTTCTAATTTTTTTACCCCAACTATGGAACTCTCCTCCAAGGGACGGTTAACTGCATCCTTCTTGGTTGTATTTGAAATGGGCATTTAAGATGTTTTTATTGTGCTAAGGTTTTAGTGAATCTAATTTTATTTTCATTCTAACTATTTTACTCTGCCTTTGATTCTCTTTTTTAAAAGCATATTGTAATGTAACTACTGTATTGTAAACCCCACCGAGTGTCCTTCTTAGGGCAGGAAGACAATAGGGAACAAAAGAAACAGAAATCAACAATTGAAAGTGCAATTTTTATATTTAATGCTGAAGCTTATATTTAACTCTAAAAGCAGTATGTCACATTTTAATTTTTCAGTATTTTATATACCTCCTGTCCGCCATCTAGCAATATTCATAACTATGCTTGCTGTGTAGTATTAACGATGGCAGTTGTGTTGCCAAAATTCATTTTAGTAGAAAAATGGGAGCCATGAGGCTATTAGAGATTTTAGAAGTGGGGAAAGGGGATACCTGTTCTTTATGGAAGTAAGATCATCCTTTTCAGTGTGCTTCCCTATGCAAAGCATTGTTGTTGTTTAGTCGTTAAGTCGTGTCCAACTCTTCGTGACCCCATGGACCAGAGCACGTCATGCAAAACATACACAGAACCAATTTGTGTTTTCTCATGTTCACTTTTTTAATATTTGCTTTTGGTTATAAAAAGAACCAGCAATCAGCAGCTAAGGAAAAGTGTGGTGCATATGCATACCATCAATCAACAATATCATGAAAAAGAGCACAACTTATTCAGTAAAGGAAAAAGATCCTAAAATCAAGCAAACAGAAATAGTAAACATCCACAGAGATGATTAATTCTCTGGGGAGGAAAAGATTGTGTCTGAAGATTAATGCCATATTAATCAGTAATCATACCATTGTTGAAAACTTCTTACTAAATGAGAAACGTGATTGACATTGTTTTATCTTGCAAGAAGAACTGAACGCTTCTATAGAAAGCAGCTGCCTCTGTCTGGCTAAATATAGCTACAACAGAAATATTCTTTGAAACAGCACATCCCTTGTATTATGCCCTAGCGGGAAGTGACGGAGTTCTAGGCCAGCACATTTGGCAGGCATCAAGTTGGAGGAAGTTAAGACATGACTAGTGAAAACCCAAACAGAGCAGATTTTATGCATCTTTGAGGAACATGTAGTCAGTTGGAATTTAACAATTATAAATCCGTTAGTAGTTGTGTACTGGCAGGCTCGAACAACCAAGGCAAATCCAATTACTCATGAGAAAAGAAGTTTTAGGCAGGATAATGGAAATGCTCACATTTTGCATTTCTTGTACATTGGCCAAAATCCTGTTGCTTTGCAAAGTGGGCTGCACTAGAATAGGCCCAAATAATCAATAGGGATTTGGGACTCAACATTTCCATAAGTTTCATTGATTCAGATGGGTCTGCTCTAACTGCGACTTACTCTGCTCAAATAAGTCATAGGCTTGTTTGGATCAATGGGACCTATGGAGGAATTGACTCACCAAATCCCCAATGATTCAATAGGCCTACTCTAGTGCAATTGACTATGTTAAGCAACAGGATTTTGGCCATTACTGAAGAGTAATTTTGAGAGTTCTTTTTAACACTTTTTTCTTATCCCCTCTCCCCCAACTTTCTTTTGTGTTAAATACTATTTAATGGATGTTCATGCTACAGACTTACATTTTCTCCTATGCATACTCTTTTTGCTTTTATTTTTATGGCTGACTTTTGGAAAATAGAATGATTTAATCTTTACACTTAAAGTTCTACACAGGTGTCCATAGGCATCAGAAGAGTGCAGTATGAAAGCCACCAAGCCTCTTTGAAATAGCAATATCACTACATCTGTCTCCATTGGGAATAAACAGAACAAAGGGAGTTTCATACTTCACAGAAGCCACTGTGGGCTGAAAGAATCCTTGTGCTGCTGTGAGTTTCCTTTTTCCAAAAAATAAAGAGGACACCATGTGCCTTCCTGTGTTGGGGGATAGGGCTGTTGGATGTCATCAGGGCTGTGTCATGTTTTCCCATAAATGGCTAACTGTAAAAGGACTTTCAACAGGTCGGAGAGGAGCCTGAAATATAGAAAAAGCTGCAGTGGGTTTTTCTTTCTTTCAGTGAGTCTAGAGATCTTCCTGGTTCAAAAAAGAAAAAAAGAAAAGAGAGAGAGAGAAGTTAAATTGACCTTTAGGCAAGATGGATAACAATATCCTACAGGTTAGAAACAACAACATGTTTATTACATAGACATGAGTATATGGGGGAGTGGATGCACTTTCTATGTTCCTGCATCCTTCACTGGCCTGAGACTTCAAAGGAAGACAGACATGATCCCTTTAGAGTAGCTGAGAAGTCCTCATGGCTTTCCACCCAAAAGTATGTGTGGCATGCCTTCTCCTGCACGGAAGAAAACAACCACGGCTCTGCATCTTTGAAGCAAGTCTCAAAGTTCCAAAAATCATGGCAGATGTCCATTCCAGGTTTGCTTGCTTGCTTGCTTGTTTGCTTGCTTTCTTTCTTTCTTTCTTTCTTTCTTTCTTTCTTTCTTTCTTTCTTTCTTTCTTTCTTTCTTTCTTTCTTTCTTTCTTTCTTTGTGGTCCGATAAAGCATCACCTGCCGTTGCTTTTGGATTATGTGATCTGTTGCTTTCTTTGTTTTTTCTTGAAGGTAAGGAACTTCCTATGAGCTCTCTTCTTCTATATCTTTGTCTCCAATCTTCCTGTCTTTAGATTATTCTCAACCCCACATCTCGATTTAAATATAGAGGGTGATGGATTTTAACCACTAGGTGTCATTAGCACTCAGTGCTATACAGTTACTTTTTAAAAAAAATGGCTTAGTGCTCAAGACAATATAGACAATATTGCCTTCCAATGGAAATACCAGACTCCTGTCTTCAGACATCCCAGAATACACCAGGGATGGGGAATATGAAGCCCTCCAGATGTTGTTGGACTACAACTCCCATCAAACTGATCTGGTCACCATCAAAAGGAGTGCAAGCCTTGTGCAAACCTGTGTGAGAAGAAGTCCCCTTAAAGGCCACAGAACAACTGAAAGGGATGCAGATGTTTTCCTCTTTTAGAAAACAAGATTAGTATAGATGTTTGGTTCAGCACTGAATAGAGAGTGTGTGTGTAGCTTCCAGATAATATCCCAAGATAAAATTAAACAGCATGAAATTGTGCACTGCTGTGTGTGTGCACGGGTGTGTTTAAATGTTGTTTTTAAAGAAGTATCCATTTAGTCCAGAGTTAGAGGAATGTTCAGCTTCAGAATCATGGTGAAAGATAAACAAGAATACAAGCGTGAATGAAACACCATTAAGATGTCATGTGTCAAATTGGCACCACTCTCCTTTCCCTGGAGCCATCACATAGAGAGTTCCTGGTACATGATGGATCCACAGGTCCATCAGCTCAAAGCATTGCTCAGAAATACAATTCCTGCATTAATTGGTTCTCTGCCGGTTGCTGAGCTGAATCTATGCTGGTGCTATCACTAACAGGCTCAGGCTTTTTGATACTTCTGCCAGCTGACCTAAGTATGGATAATAGATGGTATTTTCAAAACACAGTCTTTTGTTGGAGTTTTATATCCTTCCATGCTGCCTGTGGTTTGAGTGACTGCAAGGGACCTTTTCTGGGCTGGAGTAACTGTCAATCTATCCAGCACCAACCAATTGTTCCTTCCTACCTCTGAATTCAAAGAGAGACCTGCCTCTCTGCTGAGTGTTCCTGTCCCTCTCTTTAGTCCCTTCGAAACAGTCAGTGGGTTTGTCAGTTTGCTGTTGATTTGTTCATAATTGTAAGTCGTGTGACTTTTTAAAATTCTTTCTCCTACAAGTGTCCCAGAATGAGTTATTGAGACTAGAGATGGGGATGAATTGGAAAAAATAGTGCTTTGTTGGGATTCGTCGAAGTTGATGAATGGACAAAGCACCAAATTTTAGCGATGAATTGACGAATATTCCTTGATTCATCTTTAAAACATAATGTCCCACCAAACAGCTGATGGTCAGGTCATTGACAAGTAGGCTGGCTGTGGAAAAGCAAACCTCGTTTCCATTCCCACAACCAGCTTGCACAAAGGGATGAATAAAAATAGGTAAATATTCATCCCTTCGTATTCATCAGGGCCTCCAGACCTGACGAATACAAAGGGATGAATATCCCACGAATCAGTGATATTTCACAAATATCGCAATTCTTTTTTTTTTTATTCATCCCTATGTCTAATTGAGACCCTAAGTGCCAGCTGGGCCATCCTTATGCATTACACTTGCAGACATAACTAATATAAAATCAAGCAAGAAAGATCATACAGCAGCAATCAATTAACAAGAACAACAAAAAAGTTCATCAAAATCCTTAAAAATCAGTCCGCATAACTGACTAGGTTCAGCAATATGCTCAATAATACGATCAGTAATATGCCTAGGCAAAGAAGTAGGTCTTCTGCTTGCAGCCGAAACACCCTGCATAGGGATCCTCCCTGATTTCAGGAGAGAGAGAGATAAACCAAAACCAAGTGTCTCTCGTGTGTAGAGACCAGGTCAGTGTATACAGAGGAAGGGTAGATAACAGGGACAGGGCGGTTAATGAAACAGGGACATGACTGTTTATGCAACAACAACCCGTACTAGTCCCCTAAACCAGCCTGCCACCCCATTATCAGTGAAGTGCATAAGTTTTGGCTGCCACTCCAGCAAGTTGGATTGGGGAGGGGTGGGGAGGGACCTTAGATCAGAGAGCAAAATACCTTGGCGTACCTGTGGTTGGCAGGACCTTGTTGTGGTGTCATGGAGTGCTTAAAAATATAACCACTGCCTCTGAACAAGCATATATCAATAGTACCAGGCCATCCTATCATTTTCTGTGATAAAGGCAGTCTTATTCCATGGAACTCCCTCCTAGATAAGTTTGCATAGGAGTGGAGCTGTCAGGGAAGCCAACCATAAAATGGGTAATGGTGCTGACAGGCTGAGTCAAGGCCTATTTAAAGCAATAAATTCAGGAAAAAATGAGGTTGCTCCAGATCATAGAAATCATAGAAAAGTGAAGCTGGAAGGGGCCTACAAGGCCATCAAGTCCAACCCCCTGCTCAACGCAGGAATACAATCAAAGCATATCTGCCAGGTGATTATCCAAGTTTTTCTTGAATGCCTCCAGTGTTGGAGCACTCATAAACTCCCGAGGTAACTGGTTCCACTGTCGTACTGCTCTAACAGTTAGGAAGTTTTTCCTGATATTCAACCGAAATCTGGCCTCCTTTAACTTGAGCCCATTGTTGCATGTCCTGCACTCTGGGATGATCGAGAACAGATCCTGCCCCTCCTCTGTATGACAGCCTTTCAAATATTTGAAAAGTGCTATCATATCACCCCTCAGCCTTTTGGGCATGTTTAGCCTTTCTCAAGAAAGAAAAATGCCCAATTCTTTCAACCTTTCCTCATAAGGCTTGGTTTCCAGCCCCCTGATCATCCTTGTCGCCCTCCTCTGAACTGGTTCCAGTTTGTTAGCATCCTTCTTGAAGTGTGGTGTCCAGAACTGGACACAATACTCAAGGTGAGGCCTAACCAGTGCTGAATAAAGGGGGACTAGTGCCTCGCGGGATTTAGAAACTTAACTTCTATTAATGCAGCCTAAAATAGCATTTGCCTTTTTTGTAGCCACATCACACTGTTGGCTCATATTTAGCTTGTGATCTACAACAATTCCAAGATCCTTCTCACTTGTAGTTTTGCTGAGCCAGGTATGAAAGAAATTAAAGGACACTTGTGCTACCCCCTCCAACTTTCCAGTACTACAAATGGACCATATTTTTCTAGGGCAGGGGTGGGCAATTAATTTCTATAGGGGGCCACATGAAAAATCTGAACTGTGTTCGGGGGCCGAACCAACTTTACTTAAAAATAAAATGAAACAGTGATGTTATGATTGTTTTTATTTTAAACTTGTTAATCTTCACAAATACTAAAGAGGTTTTTTGCGGTATGTTAAAGATAAGCAACTGATCAACTTTAGACAAAAAGCTATAAATGGTTTTGATGTCCGGCGGGCCGGACAGGAGCGGCTCATGGGCTGTATGTGGCCCTCGGGCCGCACTTTGCCCAGGTCTGTTCTAGGGTAAGAAAAACAGAAGCAGGCTTAACAGCTTGTGGGTAAGTTGCTTTCCACGTCTTTTATCACTTTTGAAAAGGCTCTGTTCCAGAAGCAGGAACTGGTGTCAGTGAATCAGGATGTTCCCGCCTATCCAATAATTTATTTACTGTTCTTGATGCCTATACCAGTACAACTCTGATCCAGCAAAGGAGGCAAAGGTGGGAATTGGTTCCGAGCCCCCACGCCGTGGATACTGAAAACCACGTGTGTGTGTGTGTGTGTGTGTGTGTGTGTGTGTGTGTGTGTGTGTGTGTGTGTGTGAGAGAGAGAGAGAGAGAGAGAGAGAGAGAGAGAGAGAATGGAAAAAGGAAAAAACAACTTTCCACTAGAGGGTGCCACAGACCATGTACCATATTCTTCATTAACAAGTATTCATAGCACGGTATCTGGTTCCCTCTAGTGGCTGGTTCTGGTAATATACAGTATGTGAAATTATTTTTCTGGATTTTTTTCTTTTAATATTTTTAATATTTTTCAGACCATTGATAAATGAATCAGTGGATACTGATCCTGTGGATAAGGGGGCCCTGCTGTACTCTGAGGTATGGGATAAGCGTTTTCCTAAAATGCTTTTATCTCTCAGTTTCCTTGGAAGTGACCACAGATCCTAACCTAATGAAATCATAGCTCAATGGTTTAGGTATCTGGTTGTGGAGCCAGAGGTTGGGAGTTTGATTCCCCACTGTGCCTCCATAGGAGTTGGACTCAGTGATCCATAGAGTCTCTTCCAACTCTGTAGTTCTAAGATTATTATTATGTTCTAAGATAGCACTACAATTGCTATTGGCAGTGACCTGAAGCTAGTGACCGTGTCTTCCATTAAGAACCTGCCCAGGTGTTCAGATAATCAGTAGAGTCCTTTCTTTCAGTCTCACCACTACCATAGGTGCGTTTGTTGTGGACACAGGAGAGGGCCTTCTCTGTTGCTGGTCCCAGACTCTGGAACTCCCTCCCACAGGAGGCCAATCTGGCCCCATCTTTGCTGTTTCTCCACAAACAGATGAAGACTTTTCTCTTCAAACAAGGTTTCTCTTAATTACTAGCTGCCTGAATGGGGTTCTTCAATAGACTATTGTTCCTTATTGCTTTGAATGTGTTTTCATGTTGCTTCTGTTTACCATCTTTTACTTTGGAATTTGTTTGATTGTTTTTAGTATTTGTATACTTATTGTTTTTAACTTTAAATATTGTCTGCGGATAATGTAAGCTGCCTTGGGTTTTTAAGAAGATGGGGTACAAGTACTATAAATAAATAAATAAATAAATAATGCATCCTTCAGTCTCGAGGGACTATGGTAACGTGCTCTGAATAGAGGTCTTGGAACAGCGTCTAGTGTGGCTGAGAAGGCCAATTCGAGAGTGACAATCCCTTCCACACTGAAGACAAATACAATCTGTCCCCTGTCCAGCTCCCTGATTTTGCTGGTTTCGGGACTGCCTCTTTGCCTCGGCCTGCTGAACAAGTGTCTCTTCAAAATGGAAGAGGCCATGATGCACCGCCTGCCTCCAGGCTGAATGCTCAGATGTCAAGGTTTCCCATCTGTTGAGGTCCATTCCTAAGGCCTTCAGATCCTGCTTGCAGATACAGTGGTGCCTTGACTTACAACCGTCCTGACTTACGACCATTTCAAGTTACGACCAGCTCCGGCCGCAAAATTTTGCTTTGACTTGCGACCGGAGCTTCGAGTTACAACCAGAAAAAAGGCAGGGAAAAAGGCGGGGAATTCAAATTGCTAACCGTTGGTGGCGAAGAGGCTGCTTCTTTGTCACTCTTTCGCCCCAGCGGTTAGAGACTGTGCATTCGGAGGAGGCTTCGGACTGCCTGGTAAAGTGCTGCTTTCTACTTTTTAAAAACTGGCTGTTCTGGGTGGGTTTTGCAGCGTGGGTTTGGGCTGGGTGGTGGGGTTATGTTTCTATGCTATGATGGGTCTTGCAGGGTTTGTTTGTTTTTGGGGTTTCCCCCCCCCCCATTTCCGATGGGTCTTGCAGGGTTTGTTTGCTTTTTGGTGTTTTTTTTGCATTTCCGATTGGTCTTGCAGTCTCTGTTTGCTTTTTGGGTTTTTCTTTTTGCATTTCCGATGGGTTTTGCAGTCTCTGTTTGCTTTTTGGGTTTTTCTTTTTGCATTTCCGATGGGTCTTGCAGTCTCTGTTTGCTTTTTGGGTTTTTCTTTTTGCATTTCCGATGGGTCTTGCAGTCTCTGTTTGCTTTTTGGTGTTTTTTTTGCATTTCCGATGGGTCTTGCAGTCTCTGTTTGCTTTTTGGTGATTTTTTTTGCATTTCCGATGGGTCTTGCAGTCTCTGTTTGCCTTTTGGGTTTTTCTTTTTGCATTTCCGATTGGTCTTGCAGTGTGTGCTTGCTTTTTGGTGATTTTTTATTTATTTATTTATTTATTTGCATTTCCGATGGGTCTTGCAGTCTCTGTTTGCTTTTCGGTGTTTTTTTTGCATTTCCGATTGGTCTTGCAGGGTTTGTTTGCTTTTTGGTGTTTTTTTTTGCATTTCCGATTGGTCTTGCAGTCTCTGTTTGCTTTTTGGGTTTTTCTTTTTGCATTTCCAATGGGTTTTGCAGTCTCTGTTTGCTTTTTGGGTTTTTCTTTTTGCATTTCTGATGGGTCTTGCAGTCTCTGTTTGCTTTTTGGGTTTTTCTTTTTGCATTTCTGATGGGTCTTGCAGTCTCTGTTTGCTTTTTGGGTTTTTCTTTTTGCATTTCCGATGGGTCTTGCAGTCTCTGTTTGCTTTTTGGTGTTTTTTTTTGCATTTCCGATGGGTCTTGCAGTCTCTGTTTGCTTTTTGGTGTTTTTTTTTGCATTTCCGATGGGTCTTGCAGTCTCTGTTTGCTTTTTGGTGATTTTTTTTTGCATTTCCGATGGGTCTTGCAGTCTCTGTTTGCCTTTTGGGTTTTTCTTTTTGCATTTCCGATTGGTCTTGCAGTGTGTGCTTGCTTTTTGGTGATTTTTTATTTATTTA
Organism: Intellagama lesueurii; assembly: GCA_037013535.1. Lineage (NCBI taxonomy): Eukaryota > Metazoa > Chordata > Lepidosauria > Squamata > Agamidae > Intellagama > Intellagama lesueurii. Next base: position 105,184,218 of record JBAJHW010000001.1, read on the forward strand.
TTTATTTATTTGCATTTCCGATGGGTCTTGCAGGGTTTGTTTGCTTTTCGGTGTTTTCTTCCTTCGGCTGGAACGGATCAATCGCATTTCCGATGGGTCTTGCAGGGTTTGTTTGCTTTTCTGTTTTTTTTTTTCCCTTCAGCAGGAACGGATTGATTGCGTTTCCGAGGGGTCTTGTAGTGATTTGGGGTTTTTTTGGGTGGTTTTTTTTCTTTGGCCGGAACGGATTAATTGCATTTCAATGCATTCCTATGGGAAATGGTGCTTCGACTTACGACCATTTCGAGTTATGACCATCATTCTGGAACCAATTAAGTTCGTAAGTCGAAGCACCACTGTATCCTTGTATCGCAGCTGTGGTCTCCCTCTGGGGCGCTTTCCCTGCACTAATTCTCCATATAGATCTTTTGGAATCCGACCATCAGCCATTCTCACGACATGCCCGAGCCAACGTAGATGGGCAAATAAATAATGATGGACTATGGAAATGATGTCTTTAAACAATGTCTTCAGATATACCCTCTCAAGGAAGCATGAGTGATGCATATGTGGTTTTACGTTTCTGTGCACAGACATTCCATATGGACTAGCACCCTAAATGTTACATTATAACAATGGTGCATGTTGTCCCCATTAAGTACTGAATTGCCTTATAATTTCTGTAAGCATCTGCTCAACTGCAAATATTAATGGAAGCATTTCGTGGCACTCATCTGTCCTTTCTAAACTGCATTGTATAGCACTATGACAATATTTTTCAGTTGATCACATATCTGCAGATGCACATTTGCAGTTCAAACAATACAAATGGAGATTTTCAATAAAACTACAAGTAACGCAGAACTGCTATACACAAGTGAAAAGCAATAGTAAACATTAATGCTCATGTTGCAACCCTGCTTCTGAAAACTCAGTAAAAGTAAGTCATTGTATCAAAAATACTGCTTTCTCTTCTATCAGGGGCTGACTACCTTACAATTTATCCCATGTGTTTTGCAGCAATTATCATGGTCAATGTCAAGTTATTTACTACCAACTGCACAGCATAAAGCTAATTGTAAATAAGCTCAGTCCTTTTTCACGGTCATTCACTGTATTTTGCTCCACTGGCAGGGGTGTCTAGTTTTTTGTTGCAATTAATTCTGCATTACTTTGTTTTGGGCGATTGCCTGTATCAGTGTGTCCTACCCTGTTTCCCCCAAAATAAGACCTAACTTGGAAATAAGCCCTTGTATGATTTTTTAGGATGCTCGTAATATAAGTCCTATCACAAAAATAAGCCCCAGTTAAGTGAAACCCCGCCCTCCACCATTGTGCAACAGCCAGGAGAAGATGACATGACTGTATTTGAATAAATGTAGACTGTTGTACATGAAAAAAATAAAACATCTCCTGAAAATAAGCCCTAATGCGTTTTTTGGAGCAAAAATTAATATAAGACCCTGTCTTATTTTCGGGGAAACACGGTAGAAGATGACAGTGACATCTTCAGTGGGGTGGGGTGTGGCAGGTAAGTCAGATCACCTCCCTCCCCCTCTAGTGAGCACTTCCCCTATTTTCATGCAAGATTGTGTTGTTGTTTTTAATGGTTCTGTCAAATACAGAATCTCCCAGGTTCACTCTACTTGAAGATGGAGGAAATGCAAAATTTCTTTGTTTGTTTGTTTGTTGAATTTATATCCCACCCATTCCACTATTCTGGGTGGCAGCAAAAAGTAACATAAATGTATAAACAGAAGTAAAACAATAAACATTCAAAAAACAAGAAGTCATTCTAAAAAACAGTATTACCCATAACTACGCTACTCTGCACAGTACAGACTATTTCAACACCTAGAGCTTAGAATATATACTACTGAATATTTTAAAAATTGTGGTGTAATATAGAGCAAAATATAAAAAAGGAAACAAGGAAGGCTAAAGGGGAGGAGTGAAAGGAAGGGGTAGGGAAGACAATGGTGTCAACAGGGTGGAAGAGACCAAGGCCAAAACTGTACAATTGACTCTTGCAATGGGGATAATTAATAATTTCCATGTGAATGACTATAGCAACTTCAGTAGTGGAAAATGGTATAAAAAACCCTGCAGATAACATAAATAAACACTCTTATTTAGTTAGCTGTTCTAACGCAAATTTTATTTAACCATTATTTGCAAGTGTCAGTCTTAAAGCACAAGCCTATGCATGTTTACACAAAAATAAGTCCAGCTGAGTGAAAGCAGATTTATAACAAGTATACTGTATATATGATTACTACCCTAGGCTTCAAGTATACTGCTCTGAACCCAGTGGAAACTACTTCTGAGTAGATGTGTACATACTGTACATTGCACTTTTAAAATTTTCAGTTATCTACTAAGAATTTAGCAGTTCTCAGTAGACAGAAACTATTAAAATGATTTCTGTGTCATAATTTAAATGATTACATTCCAGCGATGTTATTTTAGACTCTAAAATTATCTGGATATATTTTCTGATTTGCATTGAAAATGCTTTATTATTATCAGACCATGACTATCATGATCTACTACTACTGTCACAGTGTTAACAATCATATATGATCTCATGAATGTCCTTTGATGTCAATTATCAACAATACATTAACTTATGAAAACTGTCTTTTAAATTGACACACCCAGAGTTGATTGCTTCTGTGGCAAAAGCCGTTTTCCTTTACATTTCATTGAAATTATTACGCCTATGTTACTCCTCCAGGATCATTTAAATAGAGAAATCGATCACAACTATTTTCAGCAACTTCATGTAAGAACATCAGAAGTCCTCTTTTATGTTCCATCACCTGGAGAGGTAAAATTGTCATCTCAGAATATAGGTTTTCAGTGGCGGCACCACGACTGCAGATTTCTCTCTCTCTCTCTCTCTCTCTTTCTCTCTCTCTTTCTTCAGACCCCAGTGCTAAGAACTGTCTTCCCCTGTCAAGCTTCTAATGTTAAATGTTTTACCATTCTTTAATTTTAATGTGGCTTGTAAATTATACTGGATGGTTTTGTTTGTTTAGATTTATGTGATATTTTAATGCTTTTGTTGTACAGCATCTGCTGTACAGTAGACGCCTGCTAGGAGAAGGGTATGATTTATAAATCAAAACAATAAATAAATCTAAACTTGCCAGATGCAGCAGAGGGCTCAGTTTCCTTTAACAGAAGTATTCTTGTATCACTGTAGCATTAGGAGAGAGAAATAGCTATCATATGTGTACATAGTTTGGATGCAGTGAAGCCCAGAACATTCAAGATAACCATAACAGGTGAAATTTACTAACTAGTGAGAAGGTCCATTATGGCAGGGCTACTCAAAAGAAGGTTGCTTCTTTAAGCTGTTCTCTGTAGGTACTTGCACTGAAATAGATCTGCATGCAGCTACTTCATGTGACAACTGTGGTATTCTCTCCTCCAAAGGTAACCTGCTCTGTAAAAGTTGCCCCGAATTCCCCATCATGTGAGGAAATCAGCAGGCATATTGAAAAGTGTGCAACGAGAAAATAATAATACAACAGGCTGACAAGATGAGCATGTGGAACAAATGAATGGAGGTAATTGGATGCTATACAGTATTATTTGCACAAAACAGAGTAGGCGAAACTGTGAAAGAGCAAGGGGCAATGCAGCATAATTAATCTATGAATCCTTTAAAAGCTCAGGTTTGGACTTTTGTATACAAAGAGCCACGGTGAGCTGCTGCCACTTTTTTGTTTTTGTTTTACATGCAGATATCCCATCCTGCATTCTCAGAAAAATGAATCTTGAAACCTGGATGCATTGCTTGTCTTCTGAACTACTACAGCATCTTAATGTTTCAGTGATCTGTATATTAAGTATCAACCAGTTTACCAAGGCATTTCCACCCATAAGAACTATCTCTTACAGTTCCCACACAGCATTCTGAAGATGCTTCACAACAAGCCATTAGCCAAAATGATAAACCTCCCACTAAAACAATTCTCAGATTGATGTGCATTGCAATTGTGTGCCAACACCCACCAGCCAGGAGCTGCCCACTCTAGCAAAAGAACAAAGGATGAAACGTAAGAGAACACACAACCCCTTTGTCATTCCACTGGGAGCCACAAACTGTCATTATATCTTTGCTCCACTGCCCCCATGTGGGGACAAAGAAATTCACAGAGGTCCAGGATAATTTAAACTGGCAGTACATTTTTGAGACGAAGCAAGCTGCCAGCAACAAAAATCCTCGCCCTCCCTACTTAGCATACACACCACGTCAAAGTAAAGTTACCAAGATGAACAACTTTGTCAGGTTCTAACCTCACACCATTCCTCTTTATCTTCCTTAATGGAACTCCAAAATAGGGCATGGAAACACAGGTCTCACTCAAGAAGGCAGGCGGAGGATCCTTTCCCATCCAAAATGGGCCGACGCATTTAAAAGGGGTCAGGGAAGATCATGCAGTACGGTGAGTTATGAAGAATACTGTCATTCAGCTGCCAGTTAAACTTGCTCCTTTCCACATGCTGTTGGTAGGGTAGCCTTTTCATTTGGTGTGTACACACTCAAAGCCTGGCTCATGATTTTTTCAAAAAAAGTGTAAAGTCCCAATCTTGCTCCAAAGTAAGCCAAACTCTGCAGCAAAAATAAGTAAATTCTGCAAACTGCATAAATAATGCTAATGAGCACTCAGGGCTGATTTCCTTCAAAATGGATAGGTTTGTTCTCTTTGTTCTCTTTGCAGTCCAGGGGACTCTCAAGAGTCTCCTCCAGCACCACAATTCAAAAGCATCAATTCTTCGGCAGTCAGCCTTCTTTATGGTCCAGCTCTCACTTCCATACATCACTACTGGAAAAACCATAGCTTTGACTATGCGGACCTTTGTCGGCAAGGTGATGTCTCTGCTTTTTATATAGCAGAGCTATTTCGAGTGGTCCGGGACCTTCTTCAGCCTAATGGTTCAGTGGAGGTCCCGGACTGCTCAGTGGCTCGCTGTAACGAATTTGTTACACACTTTGAGGGAAAAATTGCTCAGATTCGCAAAGAGTTGGACTCCACATAGGCAGAGCCTATGGTTGTGTCCAGTGCTCCGAACTTATGTCATAATTTATTAGATGAGTTTCAGTTGTTACGACCCGAGGATGTGGACAGGGTGCTTGGATCGGTTCGTGCCACCACTACGCAACTCAACCCTTGCCCATCATGGCTAATAAAGGAATCTGCCAGGGGAGTTTGCACCTGGATCCTGGAGGTCATCAACTCCTCGTTAAGAGAGGGAGTGGTCCCCGCCCCGTTAAAGGAGGCAGTGATTCGCCCACTCCTAAAAAAACCTAATCTGGACCCAGGTCTAGTGATCAACTTCCGACCAGTAGCGAACCTCCCTTTTCTGGGCAAGGTGTTGGAACGTGTGGTGGCTGAGCAGCTCCAGGCTCTCCTGGATGAAACGGATTATCTAGATCCATTTCAATAGGGTTTCAGGCCGGGTTATGGGACGGAGACTGCCTTGGTCGCCCTGTTTGATTACCTTTGCTGGGAGAAAGACGGGGAATGCATCCCTGTTGATTCTCCTGGACCTCTCAGCAGCTTTCGACACCATCGACCATGGTGTCCTTCTGGACAGATTGGCTGGGATGGGAATGGGAGGCTCCGTTTTACGATGGTTCCGCTCCTACCTGGCTGATCGAGTCCAGAAGGTGGTGCTGGGGTACAGTTGCTCTGATCCATGGCGGTTGCGTCATGGGGTTCCTCAGGGCTCTATACTGTCCCCCATGCTATTCAATATCTACATGAAACCGCTGGGGGAGGTCGTTAGGAGGTTTGGGCTGAGGAGTCAGCAATATGCGGATGACACCCAGCTCTACCTCTCATTCTCTACCAATCCAGGTGTGGCAGTCGCCGTTCTGAACTCGTGCCTGGACTCGATAATGGACTGGATGGGGGTCAATAAACTGAGGCTCAATCCAGACAAGTCGAAAGTGCTGCTGGTAGGTGCTCCGCCAGATAGGTTAAAGGGCCATTTCCCTGCCTTAGACAGGGTTACACTCCCCCTAAAGGACAGGGTCCGCAGCTTGGGGGTGCTCGTTGACTCGGGTCTGACCTTGGAAGCCCAGGTAGACTCGGTGTCCAGGGGTGCCTTCTTACAGCTGCGGAGAATATATCAACTTCGCCCTTACCTGGATGAGCGGAGCCTGGCAACAGTCACACATGCACTGGTAACAACCAGACTGGACTACTGCAATGCGCTATATGTGGGGCAGCCTTTGAAGACGGTCCGGCGACTGCAACTGGCACAGACTCATATCACGCCGGCTCTGAAAAATTTACACTGGCTGCCAGTTGCTGCTCGGGCCCAATTCAAAGTGCTTACTTTGACATATAAAGCCCTAAATGGCTTAGGACCTGGTTACCTAAAGGACCGCCTTCTTCCATACGAGCCTGCCCGTCCTCTAAGATCAGGCCAGGAGGCCCTTCTGAAAGTGCCATCCCTGAAAGAGGTGAGGGGGATGGCATGTCGAAATAGGGCCTTCTCGGCTGTTGCCCCCCAACTTTGGAACTATAGAGATCCGCCTGGCTCCAACACTTTTGGCTTTTCGGCGCCAGGCAAAGACCTTTCTGTTTAGCCAGCATTTTAATTAAATAGTATTCTTTAGCTGGCCATATGAGCAGCAGGATTTATTAATATTAATCTTTTAATGATTGTTTTTAATATAGGATATTATTATAATATTGCCTATTTTAATAGTTTTAATGTTTTTAAAGTTTTAATATTGTTGTACGCTGCTCAGAGACCACTGGTAATGGTGCGGCTAAAAAAATCTTGTAAAATAAATAAATAAATAAATAGTAATAAGAACAAGTCCCACAAAAAGTAAAAAGAGATTGTAGCAAGGGTTCTCCAGGATTAAGAAGTCCTGCGTAGTTTCTTAATAGTAAGAATGTGCCATTAAATCAATTCCTATAGTGGCCTTTTTCAGAGTTCTCTACGTAGAGAGGACTCAGAGGTGGCTTATCATTCCCTTCTTCTGGGGGTGCCCTGAGACTAGTAAACTGGCTCAACGCTACAAAGGCTGGCTCTTCTGGGATGCACAGTGGGGAACTGAACTCCCAACCTCTGGGTCCACAGCTGGTTAACCTAAGATATTAAAGGAACATTTTGTGCAAAGATGGACATGATAAAGGACAAAAATGGTAGGGACCTCACAGAAGCAGAAGACATCAAGAAGAGGTGGCAAGAATACACAGAGGAATTATACCAGAAAAATTTGGATGTCCCGGACAACCCAGATAGTGTGGTTGCTGACCCTGAGCAAGACATCCTGGAGAGTGAAGTCAAGTGGGCCTTAGAAAGCATGGCTAACAACAAGGCCAGTGGAGGTGATAGCATTCCAGTTGAACTATTTAAAATCTTAAAAGATGATGCTGTTAAGGTGCTACACTCAATATGCCAGCAAGTTTGGAAAACTCAGCAGTGGCCAGAGGATTGGAAAAGATCAGTCTGCATCCCAATCCCAAAGAAGGGCAGTGCCAAAGAATGCTCGAACTACCGTACAATTGCACTCATTTCACATGCTAGCAAGGTTATGCTCAAAATCCTACAAGGTAGGCTTCAGCAGTATGTGGACCGAGAACTCCCAGAAGTACAAGCTGGATTTCGAAGGGGCAGAGGAACTCGAGACCAAATTGCTAACATGCGCTGGATTATGGAGGAAGCCAGAGAGTTCCAGAAAAACATCTACTTCTCCTTCATTGACTACGCAAAAGCCTTTGACTGTGTGGACCACAGCAAACTATGGCAAGTCCTTAAAGAAATGGGAGTGCCTGACCACCTTATCTATCTCCAGAGAAATCTATACGTGGGACAGAAAGCAACAGTTAGAACTGGATATGGAACAACTGATTGGTTCAAAATTGGGAAAGGAGTACGACAAGGCTGTATATTGTCTCCCTCCTTATTTAACTTATATGCAGAATACATCATGCAAAAGGCTGGACTGGAGGAATCCCAAGCCAGAATTAAGATTGCCGGAAGAAATATCAACAACCTCAGATATGCAGATGATACCACTCTGATGGCAGAAAGTGAGGAGGAATTAAAGAACCTCTTAATGAGGGTGAAAGAGGAGAGTGCAAAAAATGGTCTGAAGCTCAACATCAAAAAAACTAAGATCATGGCCACTGGTCCCATCACCTCCTGGCAAATAGAAGGGGAAGATATGGAGGCAGTGACAGATTAGACTTTCTTGGCCTCCATGATCACTGCAGATGGTGACAGCAGCCACGAAATTAAAAGACACCTGCTTCTTGGGAGGAAAGCGATGACAAACCTAGACAGCATCTTAAAAAGCAGAGACATCACCTTGCCGACAAAGGTCCGCATAGTCAAAGCTATGGTTTTTCCTGTAGTGATGTATGGAAGTGAGAGCTGGACCATAAAGAAGGCTGACCGCCAAAGAATTGATGCTTTTGAATTGTGGTGCTGGAGGAGACTCTTGAGAGTCCCCTGGACTACAAGGAGAACAAACCTATCCGTTCTGAAGGAAATCAACCCTGAGTGCTCACTGGAAGGACAGATCCTGAAGCTGAGGCTCCAATACTTTGGCCATCTCATGAGAAGAGAAGACTCCCTGGAAAAGACCCTGATGTTGGGAAAGAGTGAAGGCAAGAGGAGAAGGGGACGACAGAGGACGAGATGGTTGGACAGTGTCATCGAAGCTACCAACATGAATTTGACCCAACTCCGGGAGGCAGTGGAAGACGGGAGGGCCTGGCGCGCTTTGGTCCATGGGGCCACGAAGAGTCGGACACGACTTAACGACTAAACAACAAAACATAGAGAATTAATAGGGGTCAGTCACATATAGTTACACTCCTGGGTTGTGAGAACAGGGATGTGCTAAAAAACGTAAGAAAGGGGGCATGGAGCAGGTAGGGTTGGAAAGCTGCACAAAAAGGCAGAGGCAGCGGGAATCACAGGCTTGAGTCTACAAAAGCTAAGCAGGGCTGTTGGGGCCAGGACATTTTGGAGCGCACTCATTCATAGGGTTGTCATGAGTTAGAAGAGACTTGACTGCACACAACACCACCACCACGCAGGGCACCGGGCACTGAAACCATTTTCTCTTCCTGTCTCCATTTACAGTAAATCTTATTGGAATGTCCTCCATTTTCTGGGATTGCGTAAAACATTGCCTGTGGCCATGTACTTTCAAGCTACATTTGTACTTTTCTGGCAACAAAATTTAAAATAGGATTTAAAATAAAAGAATAGGATTCTCAGCATGCTGAATTCTACACTAAACACTAAACCTTTTGCTGTTCCCTCATGGAATGCATATAACTCTGCCTAAACTCTACCAGATCTTATTGATTAGCTAATGAAACACGTTTCCCTGATCACCAACCATCCGGCTGACCTAAAAGCAAACAGTAGATTTGGAGGCAAACAACAGCTGGAGAGTGACAGGTTTCATGGAAAAACAGATTGATGGGAAGGATTACCCCTCCCCCCCCATGACTTTCAAAATCTCAGTCCAGATTTGAACCCCTACTATTCCTATTAGCTATAAGAAGAAGGAGGAGGGCAAAAATCTTTAGTATCATACTAAAATATGCATTTAACACCCTGGCAATTGCTGATCAGAACAAACAATCGTGCAGACTACTTGTGGATTATTACTAGGCTGAGTAAACACTGTAATCCTCCTCATAGCTCAAGTCTTTTCCATTTTATCTGAAGACATTAGATCCCATCTTAATTACTGGGAAACTGTAGCAAATTGTGCTTTCCTTTCCATCCTATGAAGTAACTACATATGTTCAATAATACATTATTTTATATAAGTGGTGTTTCTGCATATAACTTTTAATGTTTAAAAAGCAGGCACAGATGTGGCACAGGAGTAGCTCACATGGGGCAGGAAAATAATGCTACAATGGCACAGAGATCAGAAGATACAAATGGGGCTCATACCATGCTGTTGTGCAAGGAAACTGTGGGGGCAGCAGGAGACCACATATATGTCAATTGTGAGAAAGAGAGGCATGCTGTGGAAAGGGTCCTGCTGGTCTTCTATTTTAATTCTGTCTGAAATTCCAATAATGAATTTACTAGACAAATGTCACCAGTAATTGATGCCACATCTCTCTGTGACCCAGTTTGATGATGGTGGTGCAGAGAAGAGCCAAGTTTAGCTGCAAAGGAAGTGTTTCCAGCTTTTTAAATTGTCCTCCCCTCTCTTGGAAGCAGAAGAGCACTGTTCAGATTGTGCTGTTTAGATTTGGAACACGTGTCCAAAATCATCTTTATAACTAACTCTGAATGAAACAATTCCCTCAGAACAGCCCCCAGTCTGAATAATTCAAACCACAGAACCTGGTCTCCGTCATGATACAAATTGGACACACTGTGCTTGTGTGTATGTGTGCACGTGCATGCATTTGCATATGTGATTGTGTATGCTTTGAAACTCAGGGATATAGATTTAATTCCTTCTGACAGCAAATCTCTCCCAGCAGCCTGGGAAAGGTAGTAATTTCCTTGCATGCCTGAAAAGGTTTGCTCGAGTGCCTGTTGAGTAATGTACCAAATCCAATACAATAATGCTTGAATGAAACCACAGCTTCCTTCTCCCTGAAGAATGTGTTCAATTCCTTTCTTTCTTTGAGCATGCCACCTTCGACTATGACTTGCTTTCACAATATTCTAGCTAAAAGAATCAAGAGTGTAGCTGGGGAAAAATTGCTCAGCTGCAAGAAAGTAGCATAGCAGGGATTGACGACTTCTGCCATTGCTGCTGGTTTCAAGTAGCAGTTCAACAGTTTATATTGCTAGAATGGTTAGGTTTTTGTCTGGATGTGAGTTTGAGCTATAAAACTCAGTGGGTCACTTAGTGCCACCCTAACTTGCCTCACTAGGAAAATCAAACAAGGTAATCTCCATATATGATGAGCTCCTTGGAGGAAGAATGGGATACAGAGATGTCAAACAGCATCTAAATTACGAGTGGATAATGTTTGGCCCTCCAGATGTTGTTGGATTACAAATCGCCTTGGTCCCAGCCAGTGTAATCAGTGGTACAGGGTGATGGAAGTTGCTGTTCCCCCATCTATAGAGTCACTGCTAAGCTTAATGGAATTGCATGGAAGAGTCTTAACACAACACCTAACAGATAGGGTGTGTGTGTATCAAAAATAGTTGAAATGGTGCCTGCTGTATCTGAACCAAAAATGCATCAGTAATTCCTGTGGTCAAAAGCCATATGTGCAAATAAGTACAGAGGGAAGTTGACATATATTGACCCTAAAAGGGTTTTCAAGGCAAGTGAGGCATTTAAGGAGTGGTTTTACCAGTCCCACACACACCGTGAGTTTCCATATCCAAGCGGGGAATTGAACCCAAGTCTCCTGAGTCCTGGTCTGTCAGTCTATCCACTACACCACACTGGGTGCCTACGGAGAATCATCACTTTGCTGTGTTATTCATTCATTGCTTCCATTTCTTTTCCTTAACAGAAAAGATCTATTAGAGAAAGGGACAGAAGAGCTGCAGCATAACTTTTAACTGTGAGCAGTACAGGTTCTCTCTGTCTGGATCCACCCTTTCAATCTTATACTATCAATATAAAGCCAGAGAGAATCACTGGCTATGCCTGTTCTTCTTCCTCTCCTTCTCAAAGGAAAAAAGAAACCCGGTCTGCCTCTTCAGAAATTGTGCTGAACTCTAATTTGTTTTATGGCTGTTTTAATTAAGGCTTCATTTTGCTTACATTTCAATCATGTCTGCAGTTCAGGCTAGACATTAAGGAGAATGTGTATTCCCTATGATTAATCTGGTTTTCCACCCACTAAGGAATATTCCTTAGAGAGACATGCTTCAACAATCAGATCTCCAAATCAAGACTGTGCTTACCTTCCAAACACCCTTCAAAAAACATAGGCACTATATGAAAAATACACAGGTGAGGAACCTTGACACACCATGACAAACAGACGTTTTTGTCTACCATTTCGGCAAGTACCTCTTCCAAAAATGTGCTAGACATGTTGACTCTCAGTTGGGTAACAGTATTTTAAACCAGATACATTTATAAATACACTAATACAGTATAAAAATAAAGCTACTTCCTGAAGATTTAAACAGCTGCCCACATCAGAACCAAAATATACATATGTGCCATATACACACTTATGCCAAGACCAGCAATCCCTCTGTCAGGTTCTCCCACTTTTCCCCTGAATGCTTAGAATCACTTCTGCTGGTTGATTACATTGTCTTTCGATATCCCCACCAACGGACGCATGGTGTGCAGCTGGGGAAACATGCAATAATGATGTCATGGTACTGAGTAAGTAATCCTATACCATCTTGCCTCACTCCTCACTGTTTTGTGGCAAGGCCATGTGGAGACCTGTCACAAATAAAGTAAGGACATCCCCCCCATGGCAGGGACTGTATAGGATTGGAAGATGTCCCAGAAGGTGCTTGCAAAGAATATAGAGAAAGCATAAACGAGAGAGACAGTGAAGCCTTCGGCTCATAACCATAGTTCCCTTCCCCTTTTATGACTGCAACTATAATTAACCCAAGCGTGTAAATGAAATGACTGTATGCTGCTTTTCTGTTTCACTTTGCCTCCACTCCTTCCCTTTCCCCTGTTGTATCCTGTATCTTCCTCCGGTAGGGAGCTGTCTTCTTGCTCTCTCCAAAGATATTTACAGGAGCCACTGAGACTCCTTTTAACAAGATTACACACCAAGAAATGTCTGCCCCTCCAAATCTTACTGGATTGAACCTCTCCATCAGCCTAGCCAGCAGACCCAACAGTTGGGGGTTAAAATTTATTTATTTGTTTGTTTCATTTTTACCCTGCCCATCTAGATTCGTGAATCTACTCTGTGCGGCTTACAGAATATAAAGATAAAAACAGCATTAAAATAACTTTGATCATAAGAGCAGAAAGATCAATAAAGAAAACAGGATCCAAGATGGGATAAAGAAGTTATGTAATGGGAGGGGGGAAGGCCTGCCGGAAGAACCAGGTCTTCAACTTGTTTTTAAAAATTCCCAGCGAGGGTGCCAGTCGAATCTCCGGGGGTAAGGTGTGCCAAAGATGAGGGGCCACTGCCGAGAAGGCCCAGTTTCTTTTTCTTTCCTTCTGGGCCTCTCTCGGGGTTAAGCCCCTCAACCTTCTGGTCTGGCTTGATGGAGTGACGTGAGTAGAGCTAGGTGGGGACAGGTGCTCTGCCAGGTATCGAGGCCCTAAACCGTTTAGGGCTTTATATGTAAGCATTAGTACCTTGAAATCAATGCGGAAACGAATGGGTAACCAGTGTAAGGCCGCCAGAATGGGGGAAATATGCTGGTGCCTTTTCACCCCAGTTACTAATCTGGCAGCCGTGTTCTGGACCATTTGTAGCTTCTGCATCAGTCTCAAAGGCAGCCCCACGTAGAGTGCATTGCAGTAGTCTAATCTTGAGACTACGAGCGCATGGACCAGAGTGGTGAGCGAGCCAACATCAAGATAGGAGCACAGCTGGGCAATCCGCCGAAGATGTAAGTGGGCGGAGCGGACCACAGATGCCACCTGGGACTCCATGGTAAGCGCTGGGTCAAGATGGACCCCCCCAAGCTGTGGACAACACTCTTCGTGGTGAGAGTTGCCTCCCCAAAAGAGAGCGAGCTTCTCAAACCACTTATAGAAGGGGCGCTCACCCTCAGGACCTCTGTCTTGTCCGGGTTCAGCCTCAGTCCATTCTCCTGCATCCATTGCTGTACGGCCCCCAGGCAGCGCTCAAGGGACGCAACGGCATCTACTGGAGATGTAGAGCTGCGTGTCATCAGCATACTGGTGACATGAAGCGCCACATCCCTTGATGACCCCACCCAGCGGCCTCATATAGATATTAAACAGCATTGGAGAGATTATCGATCTCTGCGGCACCCCACAATTGAGAAGCCATGCGGCCGATACATTCTCTCCAAGCTGGACTCTCTGGGAATGGTCCTCCAAGAAGGATTGGAGCCAAGCAAGAGCTAGGCCACCAATCCCCAATTCGGAGAGCCTCCCTAGGAGGATACTGTGGTCGACGGTATCAAAGGCGGCTGAGATATCAAGCAGAACCAACAAGGACATTTTGCCCCCGTCGGCCTCCCTCAAAAGGTCATCAAGCAGGGCGCCCAATGCTGTTTCCGTGCCATGGCGTGGCCTGAAGCCCGACTGGAACGGATCCAGGGCGTTGGTCTCATCCAAGAGAGCCTGCAGCTGATCAGCCACCACCCTCTCAACTACCTTGCTGACAAAAGAAACATTGGCGACGGGCCTAAAATTGCCAATGTCGTCCACCGCCAAGCTTGGTTTCTTCCTAATGGGCCTAATGAGTGTCTCCTTGAGTGCAAGGGGAACCCTGCCATCCTGGAGAGACCCATTTATTATAGCAGTGGCCCACTTGTTATGGGACTGGCCGCTTTGATTAGCCAGGCCGGGCAAGGGTCAAGGGAGGAGGTGGTGGCACGACAGCGGTCAAGCACCTTGTCAACCTCAAGTGACGTCACCGGCTGAAAGTGAGTGATCTTCATCAGACAGGACAGAGCGCTGGATGTCTCTGCTTGATCTACTGGCTTCAAATAGGGGGATAGGTCCCGGCAAATGGCCTCCACTTTAGATTTTTAAAAGGCTGCAAATTGGTCAGGTGAAATACTAGGGGGAGACCAATCACTGTGACCAATTCCGGATAGGTCACATACTATACGGAATAACTCCGCCTGCTGGTTGGAAGCTTTGCTTATCCGGACAGCGAAGTAAGCTCTCTTTGCAGCCTTTATCTTAGAAAGATAAAGGTTGGACGCCATCTTGACAGCTTTTCAGTTATTTCCCATCGGGTCCCGCCTCCAATTGCTCTCTAGTCTTCTCCTATTTTGCTTCATAGCTCCCAGCCGCTGGTCGAACCAGGGCGATGAACGAGCTCCACAGTGGAGAGGACGTTTAGGAGCAATCGTGTCTACAGCCCTGGTGGCGGCGGCAAACCATTCGTCAACCAGAGCTTTGACAGGAGCGCCAGCCAGATCTATCGGTATCCCTCGCATGGAATCCTGGAATCCAATAGGATCCAGTAGCCTGCAAGGGCGGACCATTAAATTAGGTCCCAGCTCCCTGCGAGGGGGGAGGGCCATTGTCAGGTTGCATTCAATTAGGAGGTGATCAGACCATGACAAGGGGACAGACACAAGGTTAGTCACCATCGGACCATGATAAATGAGCTGCAGCCCAACAACATCTCTATCCTTGGGTTCAAGGATGCTAAGTGGCAACAGAATATTTTCCTTGTGACTGCCCCTCTCTTCTGCATTACAGCATCACTTCAGGAAATACACATTACTCAAAATACAGATTAAAAAGGAAGCAGCAAGTGGATGGATACCAAAATAATTGGGATTCTTGTATGTACTGTACAAATCTTTAAGTACTCAGTATAATTCAGTGATAGCCAATGCCATTTATTTCGAGTCTCTTGTGCAGTAATTTCAGAGTGCCATTGTTCCCAGGAGTTTGTACAGTAGTCTTGGAAAACACTTGGAAAATATTAAGGGTTATTTAAAAAATTGTTAACAGGACACTCCAAGGCATGTCTACCAGAAAGCCTCATTATGCTCAGTGAAACCTATTCCCTTCTTAGTATGTATAGAACTGCAGAATATTACAATAGCAACACAATAAACACAGCAGCAGAGACAAGTACATTAGCACCTCAATCTCTATTATATAAACAGTGCCATTGAGTTAAAGGACAATATCTTCCCAAGATCCCATCCCAACCAAAGTACTGATTATTGTTAATGGGCTGCTTGGAAAAGCTATTGGAGGGGAGGCTATATGTTCAGAGTTCCCCTTTCAGCAGGCGACTGTATTCCAAAAAGTGACCTTTCCAGGCTCTGGAACTTCTTGCTGCACTATTAACTGTCAAGAAGTCAACGTTCCTATTCCTTTTATTATTACTACTACTATAGTTTGGCCAGGCAAACAAAAAAACAACCAAATAAATCCATCGTTATAGTTTAAGCCATTTTTAAAAAATCTGCCTTCTGCAGTCTAACAGAGGATCAATGAACAATGGCTTGTTTTTATTTCAAGAGAATGGTCTACTTTATTGTTGTTTAAATCATTTTAAACTTTGTTTAAAAAGCCCAAAGCAATTTATAAGTCACTCCATGAAAACACAAAACCACATGAATAAAATCAGCAAAGCAAGTCAGTTTAAATCCAATAAAAATCAGTTATATAACAGAAGAACCACAAACCATTTACTACAACCAAAATTTGTACAAATCGTGTCTTAAAATAAATGTTATGTAATTACACTAATCATGTAGGACAAGCTTTAAAAAAACATAATGGCACCATCATTTAAGAGTCGTTAATGCGGATTTCATGTTTGGTGCCTTAAAATAGCATATGTGGATGGATAATATTTGATTTAGGGGACTTTTTTAAAAATGCTATTATCATCACCAGGCGCCTCAAATCTTCCAATTTGAGTTGGGATAAAAAGTGTTATATAAATAAAATTACGGAATTACAAACAAAATCTTGGATAATTTTTCTATTTTTTACTGATTGCTCTTATCTCTTCCTTTCCTTGAAAAAGAAAAGTAGTTTATCTCCAAAAACACAAAGGACGCTAAATGAGGAGTCATTCTCCAGAGTGACCCGCCAGTAAGACAGGAGATTGCTAAAAAGGCAGCCACGTCCTGATGGAATTGGGGGGGGGGGGGGGGGAAGAAAAAACCTTAAACAAATGACAACTTCTATTAATCATCCCCTTCCACCTTTTTTATGATGAGGGACAACCCCTGTATCCGGTAACGCGATCCCTTGACGTCATCAAATGCGACCGGTGAATGGAACGGACGAAATCTCTGTCAAACCCAAAGAGAAGCCGTAACTTCCGGGTTCCCGCGGATGACGACGTTTCATTTGGCCGGGACAGAACGGGCACGAAGAATGATAAGGGGCGTGGCTGTGGGAGGAGGCGTGCCTTCTCGGCCGGTGGGGCGCGAGCTAATAGGGATCACGGGCGGGGCCTCAGTGGCGGTAGGCGTGGCTCAAGGGAGCTGGAGGGCGTGGCTTTTGCGGAGGCATGTGGCGGGCGGCCGCGGTGGGGGCCGCGGTCTCTTATTCTCCCGCTCCCGCAGCTGCCTTCCTGTCCGAGCGGGCCCAGCAGACGGCGGTGGGATGCGGAGCTTTTGGGGAGGGTAGCCCAGTTTCTTTCTCCTTGCGGGGCGCCTTGGAAGTCCCTGGTGTTGCAACCTGTGGGAGCGCTTTGAAGAGGTGATCCGAGCTGCTGGAGGGCGGGAGGGAAGGAAGCGAGGGAAGGAGGGAGGGGGAGTTGGTGTCCCGGGGCGCCCCTCGAGTTTTCCTGAAACATTTGCGAAGTTTGGGGGGGTCGCTGCGGACGAGTCACGTCTTCTGACGCGGGGGGTCCCTTCTGGGGGGAAGTCAGCAATCTTGGCAGTGCTTTTGTCGGGGGTGGTGATGGAGGGCTTGGCGCGGGGGGAGGAAAGGCTCTGTATCCCGCGAGGTAGTCCCTCGTCTGCCGGCAAAAGGCCGCCCGCCGCCCTCCCCGGCCCCTGGCGGACCGACCAGACTTGACCCTCGTCGCCCGCAAGCCGTGGATGTGCGGCCGCTGGAGTTTGCACCGGTGTCCCTTCTTACGTTGGCAGAGGGTGGAGTCCCAAGCGTTGGCTGGGCTCGGGTTCGGCCGTTCCTCCCTTCTCTCCCGCGGTATGTAGGAAGTCAGGGAGGGCAGCTTTCCCTGTCCGACCCATCTCTCTCTTTCCCTCCCTCCGTCCAGTTGCAAAAGTGCTTCTCAAGGCCCCCCTACCCATCCCATGCCAGCCTTTCTTTCTCTCAGAAAGTGGGGCGGAGGTTTGGGGGATGGCGTGGGGAGATGACCGGCCTGGAAATCGGAGGTCTCGGCCTGAAGCCATTCAGGCAGCTGCTGATGGAGCATTTTTCTTCTTCTGCCTGCCATCGCCTGGAAAGTGTGTCACTGACTCAACTCTAAAAGTAGCATCTCCCATCACAGGTCTAACTGTTTTAACTCTTAGGATTTGGTTTAAGCCACGTGCTGTTTCTCCTCCCTTTGCAATGGTCAAAACTAGTATTTGAAACGTAATGGCAGGAAAGTATATACTGAGAACCTGAGCTTCTTTTACCTTTAGTCTTGCTCCAGGTTGAAATAGCCTGGTAATACCTTGCCTCTTGAGGAAGGCTTAATTCAAGCAAAGAAATCTAGTGAAGGATTTTTGTTGATTCAAATTACGGAAAAGTAGCTGTGTTAAGTCTGGGGGGAGGGAGTTTTAAAGACTAGAAACTTGTGGAATGGAGCCCACTTCATCAGGTACATAGAATGTCATCCAGGGTTCATTCTCTATTTGGTACACAGAGAGAGGTATAGGAAGGAGGGGGAGAACGAAATTGAGAAAATACAGGCAGTGGGTTATATCCAGACCTGACCCCCTGCTTAGAAGGACTCTTTCCATTGGTAGAGGGAACTGGGATCCAGCAGAGTCTCCTTAGTGAAGGAAAGAGGTAGGGTAGCAATTTTTACTAATTCTCCTGCACTGCCCAGTGCCATGCCATATATGGGTCTATAAGGTGCTTCAGAGCAGAACATTGGGGGCATAAGGAACTGTGTGAGGGAGTAGCCTTCTTCCCACTGACCAGCTAATGATTCAACTTGCAATGTGCATAAAACTTAGTTACAGTGACCTGTTGGGATTTTACTCAGGAGCAAGGGAAATCATGTTAAGTCACCAGCTGATTAACAAGATGCCTGGCTGCATGCCAGTGCTGCAATGAGTGCCTGGTTAATTTGCTGCAATTTGATGCCATGATAGTACTGTACTTAGCTGGAATAAAATCTTTATAGGATTCTGCCCAGCATTGTTGAAAATGTCATGCAGTTGATAAGTGAATTAAGACTCTGTAGTGTGATTAAAAGTCTATGATCTCAATTAAAGTCACAGATGATAGAAGTGAACTTCTAAACAAAATCTACTCTTTTTCTGCATTGTCCTTTGCCCTCCTGAACATCATTTCCTAGGAGCAATGACACACCCAGGCCCTCCAACACAATTTGCAGCCCCAGCTCCATTAGGCTTTCTTGTGCCCCAAATGGTTGTTCACAACAACAAAGTCAAGCATCCAGTGGTTAGTCTTTTAAATTGGTTGCATCTTCCAAATCCACAGTGTCTAACACCAAAAAATACTTTTTTTTTCAAAATTGGAAGTAGACTTGTGGCCACTTCCATGTTCATTCTTCTTTTTTATTTGCTAGTGTGTGTAACATGTAGATGACACCAAGAAAAGAAAATTAATCCTTAGACCCACCTAAGTTGCCCACAAATTGCCACTCTGATCTGTGCTGCTACCTTTCCTATATTCTCTTCATTACCAGGACCATGGCAACATTAATAGTTGCCTTGGTATAGAATGGTGCCACTCCTGCCTCTGCTATGTTGATCTTGCAATTGACTCTTATCTGCAGTGCATCTTTTAATTGAGAATGGGTTTGCCATCTGATCTGTTTACTAGAAAGACTCAGGCTCTGTCCAGAGTGGATTTCTTGTTGCCATGCCATACAAGAAGTCTTGTGAAATGCATCTTTGGTCCAAGTCCTTTCAGATAGTGCTTGCTTTCAATTATGATCTCCGTCTTCAAGGGTGTATCAGTCATACAAGCATAGCCTTTATCTTGCATGCATGGTTTTGAGATTTGTGATTAACATTTTCACATTCTGTGCCAGAGTCCACAAGATGTGGACTCCAGGACCCTAATGCTGGCCCTCAGCCAAGAGTCTCTACATGCAACTGATGCCAGTTGTTTACACAGAGATTTCTCCTAGACATGAGTTCTGCAGGGCATCTTTTTGAATCTGAAGAAATGCAACGAGTACATAGCCTTCAGTTATTACTTTGACTGTGGCAGGTAGGACATAGGCTGCTATGATTGGAAATTTCTGTTATCTGATTCGGTACATTTCTGCACAGGAGGGTGAGTTTACATTTGAAAGATGGCCAGTTAGGATTGCTTGCATACATAAAAAATATTGTTTGGGCTGCTTCTAACCATTTACATAATCAGCTTAACTAAAGTATATCTTGAATCCAGACAGAAAATGACCTTTGTATTTGCATCATGTTTATTCAGAGACTCAATGTGTGGCTTGCTTTTGCGCATAATAAAAAATATGGAAATAGTGTTAATTTCTCCAGCTGAAAGACTGGTGATTGCACTCTGTCTCCTTTCCAGCTTACTTTCCTTACTTTCCATCTTCGAGGGTATATCAGTCACATAAGTAAGGTTTTCGCACTCTGCACCAGGAGTAGACAAGATGTAGTCCTTGGGGGCCCGAACATAGGCCTTAGTGCTGTTAGATTTCCATTTTATTATTTACATTTTGTTTTTTCCAGTTAGGCTTGCAATTGAGTTCCAAGACCAAATGGTCACTTATGAATGAAGCTGCCATTTGGCAAACAAAATTTTAAAAGGCAGCAAGTCTTGTCGGCTGTCCTCTCTTCCATATATTAATTTTGTTTTTCTTGGAGTATTTGGCTTGGCTGGTTTGCTTGCCTCATATAGAGATAGGACCCTTCTAGGCATATTTTGCCCAAGAGTATCTGTTGTTATCTGTGACATGCTTCTGGACAGATTTCATGGACGGATGCATAGGAGTGTCATGTTCATAATTTAGTTTCCATGATTTACAGCAGAAGGCACATCTTGGACACGTTACCTTTTTGGACAGGATCTCTTGGAATCCCCTAGCCAATGTGGCTAATTTCATAGTTTTCATTCTTGGAGGATCTCTGTAAAGGAAGATGAAGAACACTAAAAATAAGTATAACAAAAACAGAATAATGTGGCACTTTTAAGACTAGCTACTAAGTGGATTGTACTTCATAAAAGCTCACACCAAAATAAATCAGTTAATTTTAAAACCGCTCTAAATGCGTTTGTGTTTGATAAGGATGCTGGAACAGATTCACGTGGTTGCCATTCTAAAAACCACTAAAAATATTTTACTGAGGGACTCCTTATCACAAATTGAGATTAGAGATCTTTCTGAAAATGATTAGCAAATACATCAAGTCTGGCCTGTGTGAGGGGTGGCAGTTCACAGTTTAGAGGTGGGTGTATGAGTTCTATTTTGATGTGTTTCCTAAGGATTTTCAAGGCAAGCATTTTTGCTGGGAGTTTTCAGCCTGTGCCTGTCCCTGCAGAACTATTTTCTCCAGTCTTGTGCCCTGCCACAGTAAATTCCATGCTCAGATCCCACATCTGCAGGGCACTGGGTTGAGGAAGGCTGCTCTGGTTAGTCACCTGTATGGCACCAACACTGTAGCTACCAGAAACCTTGATTACATATATTATGCTATTTAGAGAGAATGTGTGCGTGAGAGAGAGAGGCAACTATCTTGTTCTTTCCCGGAAGCTCAGAAATCCATATAGTTTACATGGACAGTTCACAAGATGGCATGTTTATCTAGTTAGAATGTTAGTTTATAGCTACATTTTTGCTTGCGGAAAAGATGAATGGGCTTAATCTTTCTTTTAAAAAAGATTTTCAGGCTTTAAAAAATCATGTTGCTGCTTGTGATTTGTGGTGTTATTTTTTTTACTCGTTGCAGTCTAGTGGAGGGCCCTTGAGAGAAGAGAAGAAAAATGTGTAACTTCTAAAGACAAATTCCCCCTTCCCATACCTCTTAGCTAAGAGGCTTGTGTTGCAGAGTGAGCATGGGCAGAGAGAAAACAGCTTCTTTCTATTGTGCACAGTATCTTGTGTGAATACAATGACTGTTAAGTACATGCCTAGAACAAGGAGATCCTAACTCTCAGTTCCTATTTATTGATGAAAATCAGGAACATACCAGATGTGACATTGGGAGACTCACAGCTGGAGATCCCACAGTTTCTTAAAAAGTTCATAGTACTCCCTGCTCAAATCTGGAACTTGATTATTGAGAGATGAGGGCTTAATCCTTTCTTCCTGTGCCTGCTTGCGTGGTTGGTCTCTCTCTCTCTCCTACTAGTTATTCTCAAGCTACAGAGTTAATTAATTGAACTACTAATTTAATAAAAATAAATTAAATTTATTAGTTATTGGACTTATATAACTAAAAACACAACTGAAGCATGCAACAGCCTTTTAAATGTTTGCCTGCCTACCTACCTAATCTGCCTACCTAATCTACCTATCTATCTACTCTTTCTTAATGCAAATACTGATAAAGGCTGCCTATAGCAAGCTCTTTCATAGGAGAGGCATGCTCTCTTTCCCTCATTCAAAAAGGAGTGCTTCTTCTCAGGGATTTCATACCTTTGTGAACCTTGGGATTGTTCTGAGTGACATCTGATATAGCTTCTTTCTCAAGAAGGTCCTGCTTTTTGGCTATCAAACAGATGTGCACGATGGCACTTGTCACCTGACTTGCTGTAAATTGCCCAAACATCTTTTTGAAACTGAAGTTACTGGGCCCTGTGTCTTGCCTCCTAGTTGTCAAGCACATTGTTCATGTGTGTGACAGAAACCTCACAATCAAATCTTTAACTGATGGACATATCGGTCATGTTTAGAAATAGCATTTGTGAAAGAATCTATTTTGTATGCACTTGGTACAACTTAAAATTGCTGTTCTTTGCAGCCAGGCGAGGAATAAGACCTCGAGAAACAGAGCATAGTGTGATGTTCACCGACTAGGTTTTTGGTTACACTGGGCAAGGCAAGCACTGTCAGAACCTTGGATAGCACACGGATGCTGCCGGAGGCCCTTGTACCACAGGAGGCCAAGCTGGCCCCATCTTTGCTGTCCTTCCACAAGCAGACAAAGACCTTTTTCTCTTCAGGCGGTCTTTCCTTTAAATGACTGGTTGACCAAGGGGATTTTTTTAAAGGAAGCATTTTATTTTGTGTTTGTATTGTGGGTTTTAATGTGGTATTTGTTCAATTCTTTTTTGATATTGTAAGAATTTATTATTTGGTTTTAACTTTGTTTCTTTTAATACTATAAGCCGCCTTGGATCCTTTAGGAGAAAGGTGGCATATAAATATTTTAAATAAATATATAAATGAATAAGGTGCTGTTGTTCCAGCAAAGGGCTTCAGTCAACTTAAGGAGCCTGGTGGAACCTGGTATTTCATTGGCTCCGCTCCACTGACTGCAGCTCTTCAGGGGCTGGGGTCTGTTCCTGATATCTCGTATTCTTGTATGGCTGAGGGGCAACAAAAGCTGCAAGGAAGTCATCCTGAAAGTCAGATGTTGCTGAAAAGTCTTTGTCTTCAGGGTGGGGAAGTATAGAAATGGGTACAGAGGGTTCCTTTGGAAGTGATTATTTTTCAAATTATTGGATTTTTAAATATGAATACCAGAAAAAGAGAAAAGGGGAAAAGGGATAGAAGGAACGGGCAGAAGAGGAGTACATGAGATGCAATCATGGATAGACATATTGATATCAGTGTAAGCTATTAATATGCTGCCATAAAATCTGCTTGGAGTTGGCATCTGTAAAAGACATGTTCATGTGCAGACAAATTGATCACTGAACAATGGGTGGTATTTTTCCCTCCAAATTCAGCAAATTAATCTTAAAGAAATACCAAAGGCATGTCAAGCGCAACCCACACCATCAAATCCCAAGAATATCATACATTGTGTCTATAGATATCAACAACTTTTCTAATACAAATTTGTGGGGGTGCCATTCCCAAGGTTGCTAAGCCACATGGGTGTTGTAGTGAGAGAAAACTCTCCTAGCAACACCCACGTGGCTTAGCAACCTTGGGAATGGCACCCCCACACAAGTTAATAGGCCATAATATATCCAGCCAGAAAAGAGACATCCACTTACTGCTTGCGGTGTGGTGCATGTGGCTGTCGTCGTTCGTGCTGCGCCAATCGCGGAAGTAGCCCAGCCGGGGCTTCCCTACCTCCCTCAGCAGCTGAGTAGGGAGACTTGTCATCTCGCCTCCTTGTGGGATTGGTCAGCAGCGCAGGGAAGCGGGGAAGCCCCTGCTGGGCTACTTCTGCAATTGGCGCAGCACGAACGATGATGGCCGCGCTGTAGTTCACTCGTTTCCAACCTTGAGTAACGCAGGTGTTATTGGACTGCAACTCCCAGAAGCCTTCACCACTCGCTGTGCTGGTCAGGGTTTCTGGGAGTTGCAGTCCACATAACCCTACCCTCACCCCATTACAGCAGCTGCACTGGCTGCCAATCGATTTCCGGACATAATTCGAAGTGCTGGTTTTAACCTATAAAATCCTAAATGGCTTGAGTACAAGTTATCTCAAAAACCGTTTCTCCTTTTGTGAGCCTGCCCTGGTATTAAGATAATCAAGGGAGGCTTTTCTCAGTCGCACCACCTTCACAGGCACGCTTGATGGGGACATGGGAGAGGGCCTTCTCTATTGCTGCTCCCAGACTCTGGAACTCCCTCCCACAGGAGGCAGGGCTGGCCCCATCTTTGCTGTCCTTTCTCTTCAGACAGGCTTTTCCTTAGTGACTGGCTATCTAAGAGTGGTTTTAAAACAGGGTGGTTTATGTTTTTTTGCATCTAAATCTGTTTTTAGTAATAACATTAATAATAAAATGTTATTAATTCTTCTTTAATATTTAAATAATTTACTGGTTTTAGCTTTTAACATTGTATTTTTAATTATGTAAGCCGCCTTGAGTCCTTTTTTAGGAGAAAAGTGGGAAAAATATTTTAAATAAATAAATAAACATAGTTACATAGCTTTATAAAGGCCTTCATGCTCAGCACACAAAGGCCTGGAATGCTGCTCAGTCTGTGTCATCTTTAGGATGTGGGGCTTATATGTGCACCTAGATCCCATCCTTAGTCCACCCCTGTGTGTGAGCGGGAGGTGATTTGCATAATTTTGTAGTATGGAAAAGAACCAGCAGTAGGTGGAGGTGTCAACAGGAGACTGGTCTTCAAGATATAATAGCTGCTGCCGTTGTTTGCCAGATGTGGCTTGAATCTTGCACTTGGGCCACCAGTGCTCTGTGTCATAAGCAGAGTGAAAGAGAGAGGCACTAAGCAAGCTGCTGAGGACGTACTCCAGCTAGGGTTCATGTGGAGGATGTGATCTCCACATCTAGGTACTTTTGAGGCTGATGGCTTCAAGCAGAGAGGCAGTTCCACAAGGTACTGAGCTGCAAAAAGTCAGACCACAAGATTCCTCTTCTTCCAGTCTGCCATTGTGGGCCATTTTGACACAGTCCTGTGGCCTTGCAGCTCCTAAGTCGTAGGGACAGTGTGTTTCAGCTGTTACTGCCACCTGGCAGAGAAACTTCCCTGGGCTGATAGTCATGACATTGCAGCTCTGAGAGTATTATCTGCCTGGGATATCTCCTGTTTCCTGATGCAGAGTTTGGAAACTTTCTCCCCCCGCATCCACAGTGAGTCCTCGTTGTGGAATTCTGGGAGACATATACAAATGAACAACTTTTCCACTCTGTCTTGTACATATAAAACCCAGCATTAAAATGAATAAATAAATGCTAGTCGATTAAAAGGAATTAATTGGGAGCTGCGTATCAATTTGGTGGAGCAATCAGACTGAAGTATGTTGCAGTCGTTTGACCTGGCTGCAGGAATGCTCATTATCAGAAGAATGGAGGCTGAGAATGGGAAAATATGATGAGATGAACTACTGCAGCAATTTCCTTTCTGGATTATAGATGGGGAAAGTCCACATGAACACATGGTATGTGAACAACATATAAAACAAAGATGTTTTGTAGTTCAAAGTGCATAGTCAAAAGGTCTTATCCAGAGACTTTTCTTTGGAATTGAATTAGGTTTCCCTTCACTTCAAAGCTTCTGTGTATAATTCTCCTAAACTCTTTAAAATCTTCATTGAAAGATGCGTGTGAGATGGGAGTACAATACAGTATGAGACAAGAATAGCTCTGCTTAGCAGGAACACAAAATGCTCCAGAAAAGACATTTACTATTAATATCAACTAATATGCATGCTTCCTCACATTCCTGTGGCTTAGGATGAAATTTGTTCCATATCATCTCTTCAAGCCAATGTTAAGTTTCATTTTTGAAACTTGTGAAGAGTTGAATTTACAAATCTGTCATGCTTCTAGTCCAGCCTTCCTCAAGCTGGTGGTTTCCAGATGAAGTGGACTCGGGTTCCATCATTTCCAGTGACAGTGTTTGGCTGGGAATGGTGAGAATTTGAGTCCCACACATCTGGAGGGCACCAGTATGGGGCTGTTTTAGCCACACATTTGCCTGCTATTTCATCAGACTTCCAAGGGAAGTAGCTACCTTGAAGTAGGCATTGATGTTGGTTACTGTGCTTGTCTGACATTTGAGCAATTATTGAAATCCTGTTGTCTTTTTATAACGGTAGTTAAAACTTCAGATCTTTTACTGTATGTTAGCATTTAGAGACTTTCTCTAATAGTTTCAACTCCCAAAATACAAAGCATCTACAGAAAGTGAAGAGATGTTGAACCAATGAATTGGTTTTTTGTTTAATTCTTTTTTAAAGTATTGTAATAGTTTATCATTTGGTTTTAACTTTGTTTCTTTTAACACTATAAACCTACTGGGCCACTTCCATTATTGGTAAGTCACGAGCAACATGTTAGCATTTTGAGACTTTCTGCAGTAATTTCAACTCCCAAAATACGAAGCATCTGTAGAAAATGGGAATACATTAAACAAAGGAATTCCTCTTATCTAGACTTCTGGATCTCTTGAACAGAATACATTCTTCTTGGTCTGAGGAACATCAGATTTTCATGATCTGCATGTGCCCTTCCTCCAGCAAACACTCCCACCACAATACAGTACCTGTTGTTCTTGTTAGATGCCTTTTTCCTCTGGACTGGCTAGAGACATTGGAAATTTTTTGTATACTTTTGTGTGTACGATTTTTTAAAAAAAATGAATTGAATTGGGTTTGCTAACTGAAATTGCATAGGGTTTTATGTACTTCAGAGTGTTTCCCTCTTAAAATGCATCTGCAAAGGCAAACAATTAAATTTGTACAAAAAATGCATATAGACAGTAACAGTACTACCTGCAAAAATAAGCTGAAGTATCAGACAATCCATGGCGAGGTTGGTGGCACTTGATTTGCCCACAGTTGAACTTCTAGTTTGAAATGCAGGCAGCCATTTGTGTGTCAGGGAATGCAGCTGAGCTCCTGGAGGAGCTGAACACTGAGAATGCTGTTCTACTGAACACATGGCAGCTGGGGATTTTGTAAAGGTTTTTATTTAAGCACTTGGAAATATGTGAATAAAACTTTTACTATTCTGGGCCGGCTTTTGGTCTAATATTTTTTCTCCTCAGTGACTTTTTTTACAGGAAAAATGTGCTGATATAGATTATTATTCTAACAGCAAGTTTTACATTTGTTTGTTTGTTTGTTTATTATACTGCCCCAATAGTGCATATGCACTATGCTGGGTGGTTTACAGTCAGCTAAAACCAATATAAAAATATAACCAGCAATATGTAAGACAAATGACTTGGTCTTAAGAAAATACTCATTGTGGTATAGTGGGTAGAATGCTGGACCCCAGAACTCAGGAAACCTGGGTTCAAAACCTTGCTCAGTCAGATTTGCTCATTGAAGGAGAGAAGTACCAATGATAAGCCACTGTTTGAACATCTCACGTACCTTTAAAATTGTAATAGGGCCATTATAAGTCTGAACAAAATTGATGGCACATGGCAGCAATAGTCTGGTTGGTTTCAGTGCACAGCAATTTTAATGTTGCACTGCTAGTTAGGTTTATAAGATTCTGAAGGTCAGCCATGTGTCTATAACCTGGTCCTCTCCAGACATTCTGGATTACAGATCCCATCAGCCACAGCCTGAGTAGGTAGTAGTTGAGGATGATAAGAACTGGGAATCATCATCATCATCATCTTAGAACTACATCGCTGGGAGGGACCCTATGGACCATCAAGTCCAGCCCCCGTCAGTAAGGCCCTGTGGAAAATGGAACTCCTAGTGTCTGGCTTCATAGACAGATACTGAAAGTATTTTGCTAACCATTGTTGAGAGATTGCCTTTGAATTTATAGCTTGCTGAATACAAACTTTACCTGGGGCCTGCTGGGGAACTAAGCTTTGAGTTGCAGCTTTTAAAAGGTCTGATTTGCAGCAATGTGTGAAAAACAAAGAAGTCCTCATTCCCACATGAAGGGTATGTATTTGCTCTTCCCTTGGGCTTTTCAGTCATGATTAGGCCCTGGAAGGCAACAGTCCAGTTCCAAGGCTGATTTTCATTCCCTGGAGGTGTTTGTATTAATGGATTGATTGTCTAATAGTGCCTTTAATCCTGGCAGTTCATTTTTCTTTATAATATTCTGGATTGTTTCAGATATACTTAAACCAAGTGACATTTCATAAAAGGGAAATGCAACCAAGCCATTTTTCTTAGGAAAGTCTTCAAAGAGCAAATCAGTCTACCACCGCAACTCTTGGAACATGTTGGTGAACAAAGCAGTGGTAGTGCATGCATGTACATGTGCGTGTGTGCTTACTTGTGCAGGAACCTGGTGGGAGAGCGCATTATTTGGAATGGATTTAAACCCTGGCATTTGCAAAGCAGTGCACACATCTTCTCTGCTAGCACAAGTAGAAGTTCTGGAGGACTCGGATAAATAACCAAGGTTTTTATTCCATGGGTTGGTGGTATTGCACTCTTTTGTAGCAAGTCAGGGTCATGGTCTGTTCTTTTGTGAGCTATTAGTTGTACCTCTGTGTCCCAATCCTGGTGTGAGTTTCTTTGGTTCTTATTCTCCTTTCCAATGTAAAAGGTGAGATTATAAGCATCTCTCAAATTTTTGCCCTTTTTAGAACCTGTTTCATATGAGTCTTATCTGCTGGGGAAAGTCTGCCACAGAAACTGATTCAATTACAGAGGATACTGGGATAGGTTGTAGAACAAGGAATGGGTAACATCTGGCCTGCTGGTGGATAAGGGCTGTGGGGACTTTTCTATCTGGCCTGCAAGCTTTTTTTGATGTTATCTCAAATCAATGATAAGGCATTTATGCCTGGCAAGCTGTTGCAATGAACTGAGCTGTACTTTGCTGCCCCAGGAAGGCTTGCTCTGAGTAGATGTATAGAACTGAGCTGTGTTTTTTATGCTCATTCGGACAGTGTCTAAGTGGTTATGAGTTACATTGACTCTTTGCACTTTGCTTTGGCCCCATTTATATTTGTAGTACCTGCAGCTATTCCCGCTGTTAACAACTGTTAAAGACCCATGACACTGAGTGGAGGAGGACTGCAGAAGTGGGATTATCCTTCACCCTCAGTCCTTTGTCTTTCTAACCAGCCTATTTAGACCAGGGGAAAATGAAACCAATGTGGTGGAGGATATATCAGGGGTCTCCTACCAGCTCTCCTCAGACTGAAGAAGCTGCTTGGATGAGTAGCTAAACGTTTCAACCTAATAAGAAAGAAGTCCAGTTGCCATGACTCAACTTCCAGATAACCTCACCTGGATGATTGAGACTCTTCACAGATATATTCCCAAATAAAAATGGGGCCCCAGGGTTGAAATCATTTGCTCATCATTTGTTTGCCATGCATGCCTTACTGTTGACTTATGTAGCTGCCCTAGAACACAAACACTGCTCTCTGGCAGCTATGTGTTGTGGAGGAAGAGGGTGATCATGAGGCATACTACCTTTTAAGCGGGTCTTGAAAAAATTACTTTGTAGGACTTTAGCTCTCAAGATCCCCCAGCCAACACGGCCATTTTCTAGGACTTCTAGTTGGGAAAAAGTAACCTTTTGTATTTCTGTTTTTAGGCATGGCTATTTGTCAGTTCTATTTGTTCCACTGAAAAATCCATGATAAATTTGGAAGAAACTCTGGGCCACCAGTCCAGAACACATACGGGAACCTCCCTGTTCTATGTTTTTGAACCAAGCTTACATGTCCATTCAGAGTGTTGTTTTAAATCACATAGAAAGAAGGTGTTTATACAAATCTCTTGATGCCTCTTCCCCAGCAACTGCTGATCTCTGTCTCAGGGCAGAAGAAAACATTATAGGAGTTCCTTAACTGCTGAAAGTTTCTGAGTACACAGTATGAGCTTTTCTCATCTCACATAATTGACAGATTAGTTTGCTTTGTTTTGTGATCGGTCTTTAGAAGGGAAATACAGGATTCCTTTGAAGTCTGATTTGTCTGACAAAGCTGTGGTTGAGGCAGTCTTCATTGTCTGAGAAATTAGACCATCACCATGCTTTCATCTCTAATTACAGGCCTCTATCTATAATGTCCTGTTTCTGTCTTTAGTGTAATGGCTGCTAGTTCCTGTGACCTAGGCTGCCCTTAGTCTCAAGAGAGAATAGTAAGACATTTCTGTTAGTTAATACTTGATGGGCTTGTGCTGCAATTGCTGTGGGAACAAAGCCACAAAAAACAATATGATAATAGAAAATTGCAAGAATCTAGAGGTCTGAATAGGAACATCATTTGAATTCGAAACAATTCCCAAGAATGAATGCATTTGTGAATGGTATCGGTGTAGGAGGAAAAGACTGGTGTGGAGGAATAAGGAAGATAAAGCAAAAGAAAATGTGATAGGATTGTATGGATTGCTGTTTGCATGTGGAAATTATTGATTTATTTATGGTGTCAGACGAAGTCTAGAAGAACTTCAGTGGTGAAGTTCCAAGAAGTTTCTGCTTATTGCTAGGAGTGATCAGGCCAGTCTCTGTGCGCTTTGGAGAGTGCCAAGTCATTGAGTGAAATTGAGAAGAACTTGGAAATGTGATTAGAAGACGTATGCCAGTATCTTCAGTCAAAAATAAAATGTACAAGACTGCAAAAGACAATATGATTATGCACTAATCTTTGCACAGTATGCTTTTTCCATACTCCTGTATTTGGTTGGCAGCCTGTCACTCTCTTAGGGCCTAATCACATGGGCCATTTGAATCATTTCAATTTCCTCTTTCATTTATACTGTTTTTTCTTTCAGTACATTTCTTGAAATTTGTACAGGTTTTGCCAGTTACATGTGCCATCCTAATGAAATCAACTCAATTTTGTGTTCGGTTTTAGGAGCACATTGCTGTGAGATTGCTTTATATTTAAAAACAACAACACCTAAATGATATATTGCTAAAGCAGCATCTAAATTTGTGTGAAAAACTTTAGAAGGCAGTATTGGAAGGTGTTTCATAATGCAAGGTTTCCCTTGGTTTCAGGGCACTTTGTTTCTCAAAGTACACTAGATGGAGTGTTTTCTCCATATTGACAAGGGAAGGAACGAGCGGGATGAATGTTACAAGGAAGTGATTCCCTGGTAAACTCTTGAGGGAGAGAGAATACTAAAACATTGTTTAGCATTTTAAAAAAAATATAAGCAAACAAGTACAGCAGCCATGCAGTACCCATGGTGCCAAAAACACAAGTGGGTGCACAATAAATCAACGGCAGTGTTCACACGCACCAAACCGATGTGTATAGAAGCAATGCAGGGATCTGATCATTTAAAAAAGCCTATGCCAGCAAGGTTGAAAAAAATTGATCGGTTGGCGAAGTGAATCAATTTTACATGTGTGGTGTATGAACGGAAATTTATAAAATGATTTAAATAATGGCAGAATCGATATAAGTGTGGTTCTTATAATCCGTGTGATTACACTCTTATTTGTGTGTGTGACAGAGAACAATCGGGAGGAGGGGACTTGCTGCAGAAGTGGATGCTCAAAAGATGGTGTGGGTACGCAGAAGGAGAGATGTAGAGTAATGATTTACAAGCAGCATAGTTGCTTGTAACAAGCTACATTATTCTGGTAACAAAGGCAGAATGAAGTCTGGAAATAACATTATTTTACTGAGGTAATGACTCAGATCTGCTACTTGCATTTGAAATCTACTTTTTAAAGCCATTTTGATAGGAAGTTATTCAAGTTTTATGGCATTCTCTTATTAACCATATTTCACCACCACCAGCAAAAGTAATGAAAAATAAGAAATGCAAAGAGTTATTTTAAAAACATTGTTAACAATTTACAGCAATTATTTATTTTTTTCAACACTATAACAAGTAATGAGTTACTTTTGAAAATTAATTTTCCAGAGTCTGGCAATGTGCCCAGTCTAGCCTGGAATCCAGTGTTATTGCCTGTTATGTTTCCCCAGTACACAAACTGTTTCTCTGTGGGACTAGAAAGACTGATTAAATCATGTATTTTAAAAATAATCCATTGGCAGCAGTGACAGATGTTGCTTAGTATTTGTAGGCCTGAGCTACAGTATACAACTGAAAGATTACTGCTTGGTTTGGACTTTTTTGTGTGTATAAGAATGAAATCTTTCTGAAACCTGTTCTACATCTTTCTGCTAGCAGTGGAGGCCACATTAAACACAGATTTGGCAACAGTGGTGTGTTACACTCTGCACAGAAGTGTGAAATGTTTTGTGCTGATAGTAGATTCTACAGAGTTGAGACAAATTCTTACATGCTTCTTTGGATTCTTGTTTAGCACTGCTTGCAATCTCACAGAAGGGCACCTCTTAGTGTAAATATTGATTCTGTTTCTTCCTGAAGAAGGCATGATTCTTCTGTTTGCTGTGTAGGAATGTGCCATGTCTTATGTTAGAAAATGCATATCAAGCTCTTAAAGTTATACCTCTAGACTTGACTAAGTCTTGTGATTTTTATTTTGGACATGTTGATGCTATATTACATTCAGAAAAAAGAGCAACACATGTTCAAAATATAAATGCTTTTAAAAGGTCATACACAGTTAATGACATCTTGAAAACAGAAGCAGCTTCCGTATATGACCTAATATTTTCCTGAAGTGTTAGTGCACATTGGCTTTTATTTGCATGTCATACTAAACCACTATGCCCAAGGCTGGTGCTTTAGCCACAAAGTGTCCAGCAGATAATCAGATAAACCACAATTTCTTTTCCTCACTCACACACATACAGTGGTGCCTTGCTAGACGATGTTAATCCGTTCCACGAAGATCGCTGTCTAGCGAAAACATCGTCTAGCGAAGCACGTTTTCCCATTGGAATGCATTGAAATCTCTTCAATGCGTTCCAAAGGGAAAACTCGTCGTCTTGCGAAATCTCCCATAGGGAAACCTCGTCTAGCGAGCGCGGGTCCCCGTCGGAATGCACTGACAGCTGCACTGGCAGCTTTTCACCACTAGTCGGCGCATTCCTATGGGGAAACCTCATCGTCTAGCGAAAATTCCCCATAGAGAGACATCGTTTTGCGAAGCGCAGTAGCGATCGCAAAAAGGCATCGTCTAGCGATTTCCTCGTCCTGCGAGGCAATCGTCTAGCGAGGCACCACTGTATAGCAGTTGTTTCTTTTCCTCGCTTCTAGTCTGTTTCTGTCCCATTCCTTTTGTCAGGCCCTGTTTATGCAGCTGGGAACACAAACCAGGGACAAGTCATGCTTCCGGGTTCAGACCTAGAAATAAACCATGGTTTTAAGAAGTCGGTATTGGTAAGATAAAAACAGGCATGGCTTGTAATGGATGGAGGTTTGTGACAGGCTAATAAACCACACATTGTTCAAGAGGTTTGATTTGAATATGGTACCAAGCATGAATTCAGAAAACGTCAGCTTGGTTGATTGTTACGAATAGAGATGGGGACGAATATAAAAACGGATCAGCTTTTTCAACGAAAATAGCTGATTCGTTAAATATTCATCCCTTCATATTTGTGGGTTCCAGAGACCCCCACGAATATGAAGGGACGAATATTTACCGGTTTTTATTCGTCCTTCGTATTTAAAAATGAAAAAAAAACATTCTGCGTACCGATAGGCAGCCACCCATCCCCACAGCCTACCCCCACTCCCTTCCTCTCCCTACCTTAGCCCCCCCCCCACCCCACCGACACCCCCTTACCGTAATCGCCGCCGCCGAGGTCTCCATCTGGCTTCCCAGCCACGGCGTGTAAAAAGGGAGATTGCAGCTAGATCAGCGGCCAGTATTCAGAATGTTTTTGTTGTTGTTTTGTAATAGGAAGGGGGTGTCGGAGGGGGTGGAGGGTGGGCGACGGCGGCGCAGTGGTGGTGGGGTGGCAGTGGGGGGCGGGGGTGTTTTTTTTAAATAACGCCCCCCCACGAATCGACAAATAACTTCGTCATTCATCGCTTCATGGGGGCAACTTCGTGCTTCACAAAGCAGGATGACTCACCAAAATGGTGAGTCGTCCCCATCTCCAGTTACGTAGAAACTCAGCAGTTACCTTTATCGCAGGACCTTAAGAATTGTAAAACTTTAAAACTTTAAAAGTTTCTGGGGTTCGTATGCCCATCTGTGCCACAGAGGAAGGAGCTAAAGATCAGCATTACAAACTCAAGTTCACTGCCATGGTTGTATTCCTGTCAGCTTCCTAGCCTGTCAATGTTCATAGCTTTTTAATGCTTGTAATAGCCTTTAGCACAGTCCACTTGGAGATGAGAGTGGAAAAGGAGAGCTGTAAAAACAGCTGGACCAATCTACATTTGTCAGACAAACATTTGTGGAAAGCATAAGTTGTTATTTTTCTTTTGACAGATGTATCACTTAAAGTCTAATTGACTGGTGCTGGAGAAGACCATCAGAGAAGCCCCCTCCCTTTCAAAGGCAAGCTTTCAAGATGTGGGCAACTGTTGTGTTTTTCCTCCTGATTTCATTGTGCGTGTCTGAAAATGGGAGTGCCATCTTAAAGGAGAATGGAGTCCAGATAACACACGTGCATCTGTTCAGTAGCATCAAACACTGTGAACAAGCTTGCAAAGGCCCAACAGCGTCAGGTAAGGCTGCCTCACTTTACTGTGTTTTCCTTTGTGGGAGAAGTCTTCTGCAGACATACTATGCAACATTTGCAGTTATGGCTTCTTTATGCAGTAGCTAAACGGCTTCACAGCTTCAGTTAAATTGAAAACAGAGCAGGGACCAGCTTGACTTTTACAACCCAGGAAGCACAGAAGGGTCTTTGTGCATACTGTAATAGAAACTGTTACATTACTTAGCTCACTCCACAACCAGATGTCTGAATTTGGTGACGTTTCACATTCCTGTGTGCCCTTGTTGCCCTATTACCCAAATCCCTTGAGATCTTGGGAAGTATGGGGACTCAAATTTGACCTGGACTTCAAGAGTCACTTCATCCAACCACCGCCCTTTTGCAACTCGAGGATGCTGAGCATCCTGAAAGTCTCATCTGTTTTCTTCTTTAAAAGCCTTGAGGGAAAAAGATTTAAAGGGTTCTGGAGCAGCTTTTCACATTGGCTTGCCTAGGGGTGGAGAAGCACTTGCCCTCCGGATACTACAGCTCTTGTCATCACCAATCAGTGGTCATACCCAGTAGAGATTGATGGAAATTGCAGTGCAGCATCAGCGGGAGCACCATAGCTTTCCCATCTTTGACTTTGCTTATAAGGGTATTCCTGTATATGTAGCCAGTTGCTAACTTATAGGTGGTTGTAGTTTCATTCTCTTTTGCCAGTTTCTTTAATCATTCCTCTTCACTTAGTCTTCATAAACTAAACATGCTCCAATTTCTCATTATTTATTTATTTATTTATTTATTTATTTATTAGATTTCTACCCCGCCCCCCTAGACAGCGTCTACTCGGGGCGGCTTACAAATATCATAAAATATCATAAAAACATCATAAACATTAAACAATTGAATCAATAATATGGTGTATTCAAGATGGGGAATGATAGAAAACAAGAAGATAGAATTCAAGAACTGACAGAAGGGAAGGCCTGCCTAAAGAGCCAAGTCTTTAAATGGCTCTTAAAAACACCCAGCGAGGGTGCCAGGTGGATCTCTGTTGGAAGGCTGTTCCATAGTCGAGGGGCCACTGCCGAGAAGGCCCGGTTTCTTGTTCTTTCTTTCCGGACCTCTCTCGGCATTAGGCCCCTCAACCGTCCCTCCTGGCTATGCCAAGTAATTCGGGTAGATCTAGTTGGGAGAAGCCAATCTGCCAAATATCGAGGTCCCAAACCGTTTAGGGCTTTATACGTCATCATTAACACTTTGAAGTCAATGCGGAAACGAATGGGCAACCAATGCAAGGCAGCCAGAGTGGGAGAGATATGCTGGTGTTTTCTCACCCCACTAAGAAGTCTGGCCGCCGCATTCTGCACCATTTGGAGCTTCCGCATCAATCTCAAAGGTAGCCCCACGTAGAGCGCATTACAGTGGTCTTATCTCGAGATTACGAGCGCGTGGACGAGAGTGGTGAGGGCCCCTCCATCAAGGTAGGGTCGCAGCTGGGCGATCCGCCACAGATGAAAATAGGCAGAACGGGCCACGGACGCCACCTGGGTTTCCATGGTAAGCGCCGGGTCCAGATGTATCCCCAAGCTGCAGACCCCATTCCGTGCGGTGAGAGTCACCCCCCCAAAAGAGAGGGAGTTTCCCAAACCGCCAATGGAGGGGCCACCCACCCTCAAGACCTCCGTCTTGTTATGAGAAACAAGTGTCAGTATTTCCCCAAGGCTTTAGTTTTAGGCCTTTTCCATATCTTGCTGCCTTAGGTGTGCAAAACTGGAAGTACCTGGGGTAGATCTTCGGAGGCTCTGCATGCAAAGCATGGGCTCTGCAACTGAACTCCTTTAGCTGCTTCTTGCCCGTGGCTGAAATATAGTGAGCTCTGAAAATGTTGGTCCTGCTAACAGAGTTTTATCAAAGTATAACTCTGGATCCATTCTTTCTCCACTAGCCCTTTTCTTTTTCTCTAACTGTTTTGAAGGAATGTTCACAATATTATTTCAGCCCGATTGCTGTATTGTCCTATTCTGATAATAGGGGAAAACTAAGAGACTATCCATCACAAATCTTCTAGCTTTAATCTACAAGCAGGACTTGCAAGGAGGAACATTTTAATTCACACCAAAGTGGACCTTCTGGTAAACAAGACTTGTTGAACAGATCTTGTCCATAAGGAAGGACTTTGCTGGATAAATGTAGCAATGTATTAAGTATTGTATGGAACCTCCATTTAATTCCACTTTTGACGAATTACAAGGGGTGAGGGAGGCAGAGTCCCTCAGAATTGCCAATAAGCCAAAGACCTGAAAAAATAATAATTGCTTAACTTCACTAATAGATAAATCCCAGTCCAGGGTAGATCAGCTTCTACCAGCTTGATTCCCCAGGGATGTTTTTGCCTGCAACTCTCATCTGTTCCAGCCAGCATGGCTAATGATTAGGGGTAATGGGTTTTGGAAGGTTTAAAAAAGTCTGTGGTAGATGAGACTTATGCATTTGCTTTCCCTCTGATGTTTTAGGGAGTCGCTACTGCTGGTCGGTGCTGTATCAGAACCGCTGTGTCCTCTTGCGCTGTCCTCAGCTGAATGTGTGCCAGAATGCCAGCACACAGGATATTAAAGAACTCATGGGAGGTAATATAGTTTCAGTAGAGCAGGATTTTGATTTAAGCTCCCATCATTGCCATAAATATAAAAATAAATCAAAGTTTTCAATCACAAGGAAAAACAGATTTCCTCACGTTTTAGTGGTAACAGATGGGCAGTGACTAACGTTCCTTCTAAACTGCACGCACGCAGAGCTCCATCGAGGCTGCACATCGGCAGCTGGTGTTCTCACTTGTATAGTTCCAGTTTCGGCTGGAGTGCTGCCCTGCCCACGCATACACAGGGCGAGGCTCCCGCGGAGCGATGCCAAAAATTAGAGGGAATGTTGGGCCATCGACTGTAGTCTTTTGTTGATTGGTTGTTTATGTAAACCAAAAAAACTCCCAACTCTTCAGGTAAAACAGCTGCTTGATGTGATTTAAGAGAAAACCTCAAATAGTCTTACGACGTCTTAACGGTTAACCATTTTTATTTGCTCTAAGCTTTCATGGATGTAAAAGTGGGCACTGCAAAGAATATTCTGGGAAGGGTGATCTGTGCACTATGATGATAATGCCTCTTTTCCCTTCTCATCATAAAACAGACTTCTGATGGGTCCAAATGGAGCTATCAAGGACAAGGAGGAAAGACTCAGATGCTGAGCAAAATTCTTGAGCTGACTCAAACAGAAGGATGAGTTTGCAAAGAGAACCTCGTCCTAGGTGATTTGGTCCTAGTGACTGCCAATTACTAAATTCCCAATGATGATTTGAATGTGCAGTTAAAGACAGCCCTCTTTAAAAAGACCACATCTGGCCTACTAAGAAGTGCAAAGTAGGTAAAGTGGCATTTCGGGCCACTTCATAGTGTGCCTTTCTTTAGGTTTTGTTGGTTGGGCATCTATGGAGGCTTTTTTTCTGTGCAAACCCCGGATCGATTGTATGCTGCACCAACACTCCCAACCAAAACCAGAAGTAACTTCTTCTCAGTTAAAAATCAACTACTTTCTTTTTAAAAAAAATTAGGAGATTTCCTGTTTATCTATGTTTTGTTGTCTTTGCTTTGTATTAGAGGACAGTTGTGCTTCTTTGAGGCTTCTGAAAGTTTAATCCTGCTTTTTTTTAACAACAAAATATGGGGAAGCTTTAGGGAAGTGTCTCAGAACAACCTTCAGGCCTGCACATTGTGTGATTCCTATCTCTGAGACATGAGCAGGAAATGGAATTCTGATGCTATGATTTGTAGCAAGGTCTGGCAAGGATGGGCACCTGCAAAGGCCTGTGGGTACCAGAAAGTCCCACTAAATTAAGCTCCAGGCTTTATGGAAATCCTTAATTTTAGGAGATCAGCAGAAGGAATGCATTAAGTGCACTCTTGCTGTGACTGGGAGAGTCTCTTGGATTGGTTGATGGGGCAGATGTTGCATATCTTCTGCTCATAGTCTTGTCAAAACCTGGAGGCAATCTTGACTCAGATTCTTTAAGATACTTTGTCTTGTGAAGGAAGTGGAATTCTGCAAATATGAAATTGTATGTTTTTGAAATCACTTGTCTCAATTTTAAAAATGCCACTTCTATTGACCCTTTGCGTTATTGGATTGTTCGTTTCTGTCTTTGCCTCCCTATTTCTCCTGGAGAAAGGAGGAAATCCTGACATTAGTATTCTGTCGGCTGTTGAGCCAGAAATCCGAGGCTGAGTGTGTAATCAGAGTGGTTTTAGCCATCAGTAGCTAACATTGGATTTAACAGCAATGGGCCTTCTGTTGTAATTCAAAGTGACACCATAACAAAGTGGAGCATGTCAGGAAGTGAGAACTGTCTTGTACAGTGTGTGTGAGAATACTACTGTACATGTGGTTACTTTTCATGGTTGTTTCTGGTCTTCAAAGGGTTTTTCATGGACTTAGGAACCATGTGAAGTTGAACAGACTCTTGCAGCCGAGAGCCAGTTAGTACTGATGAGAAATAAGGGTGTATGTTTTTCTTTTTAAAGAGCAAATTTCACATATTTAGATTAATTAAATTATGATGTTCTAAACATGCCTATTTACATGTATTTTGAGGGTGAACTGTAAAAAAGATGGGCCCCTGATGCCTCAGGGCTCAGTTCCCAGAGATGCTGGGTCTAGTCCAAGGGTTGGAAACTGTGAACCCTCCAGATATTGCTGAATAACTACTCCCATAATTCCTTATCATTAGATGGTCTGGTCGGATGAATAGGAATGGGAGTCAATCAACCTCTACAGGGTCATAGATTTCTCATCCTGTTCTAGTTTCCTACATTTCCTCTGGTGCAAAGCCCAGCAACCACCTTCCGATTAGTATACCTGATTGATATGCCTTTGGTATTTTTTACTGTGCAGAAGCATGTGTGAAAGGAATGAAAACGCCTTTCATCCAGATAAATAAGAGTGCCTGTGGTCTTTTAGGACCCCTTTAGAGCTTTAACAGGTCATCACTGCGAGCAGCCAGGCAAGAGCAGCATATGGGCAAAGAACTCCAACCAAGTCTTTGCCATTGTTCATATTAGAGAAAAATTGCCTGTCTGTGCTTTGACTTATGTGGGAATAGTGATGTGTGAAGGCCTAGAAAGAACTGGAAAAATTGAGAAAGGAAGAGTAAAAAAAATTACATTTCTCCCCCCCAAGCACAACGTTTGGATTTGTTTTCTCCCAGCAGAAATACTAGAACCTAGAAAAACATTCTGATGAATTATTTTCTTTTTTTGCAATGTGCTTTAAAGGTTTTATTCACTCACAGTGTATGGAACCATGTAGTATGTAGATCTATATGTAAGGCAGTACAGGATGAGAGAGAGCAGTAATTCCTGTGCATACTGTAGAAATAACATGCCAATCATGTAGCCTTCAAATCCAGAAGGCATTGTGTATCTAGAAGGTGCTAAGAATTATGTGGGCAAGGGGTGGTGAGAGGTTTGTGGATTGCAATCCACGGGGTGCGGCATTTTGTTGCTCTCTCTTTAGAACATATTCATAACTTTGCTTGTACAAAACTGGTTTTTAGATTTTATAAATATGCCAGACTGTACAATTTTCATATGTTGAGTTATGATGGAAGCATTTTATGTAGCTAAACCAGGGAAATAATCTTGGGTTTACTATGAAAATGTACTGCATGTTAAATTTCATGGTTTTTCCAAATTTCATGGTTTTTCCCTCCAAGAGAAGGAAGCTTGGAGATGGGGAAGGAGGAATTTCTTTCCTGGTAAAGGGGTGAAAATCTTATTAGTGGAAATCCACTGACATAACTTCATAAGTGTACATTTATGCTGCCTGTTACTTTAAGTTAGTGTAGACATTTGCTATTTCACACAACTGTTTAATTCAGCATATCAAAGCAAATGCCTGTGCTGGCTTCTTAATTTGCATCACCTCACTGCTGAAATTGATGATGGTGTAGTTATGCCAGTATAATTTTTCAACTAGATTCTGTCCATTATGTTTATTCAGTGACTCCTTCATTATAAGCAAACTGGAGTCAGCAACACAAACATAAATTGTCCTGCATGTATAGCTCTTGAGACTCACATCTGGTAGCCTTTGGGGAGCCTACTTTTTATCATGTTTGTCTGTTTGTTTGTTTTTAAGAATACATGATCCGTAAAAGAAGAGACCATGATACATCCAATCAGGAAAATGATACAGCAAGTGCAAGTACAGAGAAGCCAAATACAGAGCTGATGAATAAGACAAATACAGAAGTGCCTCTTTCATCAAAAGCGCAAGCAAAGACAATAGTAGGAAATATTGCAGTCAACACAATAACTGCGACTACAACCATTGCACAGAAAACTGCCACTACCATCTCACAAGTTAGAGCAGGAACAATAGCCATAACCAATAACAGTAATAAGAGCATAACCACAGTCAGTAAGGAACCAGTTGTTAGTACTCCAAACAGCACGTCAGTTTCCAGCATCCCTCCTTACACCACATCTTCCCTGTCAAACAGCACAGATGTGAATGTTAAAACTACAACAAGTCCAGGAAGGGCCCAGGGCAGTAATTTGACTTCTGGAATAACTGGGAAAATGACAACAACAGAAGCTCTTCAGAGAACTACTGTTGCTTCTTTGTCCACAATAACAAAGCATTCAGTACTTTCCACCTCCCTGAAACTATTCCTTCCATCTGCCACTTCTGTTCCAATTACCTCTGTCAGCACTGGAAAAAGCTCAAAACCTGCAAGCTTCTCTACCACTACTATGACCCATAGCCCCTCAACATCAGCAGCTGTAAACATGACTCTAACAGCTACTGGGTCAACCATAGCAACAGCATCCCCTACACCAACAAAGCCAGCTGAATACGTACCTGTTGTGACAGGCAAAGAAAAGGGTACTTCTAACAAGGTAACTCCGACAGTCTCGTCTAAGAGTGTGGAAAGTCCCACTACTACTGCATTTACACAGTCTACCAGTCAACTGGCAATGACAACAACTCATGGGAATCCCTTGGCAGCATTTTCAACTAAAAGCCCAACAGCTTCATCCAAAGCCATAACTGTAAAGCAAGACAAGCGTCAGCCGGACGTAGGTGTTGTGAGTAATTTTCAGCAGGTAGATGTCAGTTTGCTCTTTGCTGTGCTCTTTGGAGTCCTATTTTTTATAACAATTGTAGTCTTGTTTGCCATTCAGGCCTATGAGAGCTACAGGAAGAAAGACTACACTCAAGTAGACTATTTAATTAATGGGATGTATGCAGACTCAGAGATGTGAAAGCAATCAAGGGGGAAAGGAAGAAGCTTAGTACTTACAGCTGTTATCGAAGGATGTACAAAGCCTTGTGTGACTTGTCTTTCCATTCTCAGTTCCGCCTATAGGACCAACTGAAAGTGCTTCCAAATTACTTTTGGTGCAATGTAGGAGAAATGCCATGTATTGTACTTTTAAAAGTATTTTTGTAACTCACAGGTTGCCATGGATCTACTATTTCCCCAATTGTGATATTGCTTCTGTTGTGCTATTTTTATTTGCCATTGCAAAAGGGTGTTAAAGCTGATGGCCACCCCCTCAGAGGACCAGCTTCCTTCCTAAGTTTTTTCCTCCCTCAGGTTCTCTTAAAGCTCCACCACTTCCCATGGGATAGATGGTAAAAACGGGTGTTTCCAGGTGGACTTAATTTTTTTTTAAGCATTCCTAACACCTGCAGGTCTCATAGAGACTGTGTCAATGGCTGCTAGTCCAAATGGCTGACCAAGGACTGTCAATGTTAGTACAGGTGACCCAGACCAAAAGAGTGCCAAGAACAAACAACATCCCCCCACACACACACACACCTGTACAGAGGTTCGGATCTTCTAGTTACGGTACGCTTTGCTTCATTTGCAGGTACAGTGGTAAGCGAATCATGAGAGAAGCTGCTGGCTCAGGATGCAGTGAAATAGTGATACTTGTTCACATGCTTAGAAAGAGTCTTAACACCTTTGAATGAAAAAAAATTCCCTAGAATTACTAAGTACTCCCGTGGCTCCTTGTTGGGGGTAATGTTAGTAGAGCAATCATGTTTTTCAGTAGCCTCCTTGCTTGTTAAAAGAAATGTGCATAATAGACTCTGTTAATGCAGTTCAACTTCCTAATCATGGTGGTTCTTCCATGAGGGGCTTGTGCACCTTTATATGATTTTATTTTTGTACTCACTCATTTAATAAAAGAGGCCTGGAAGGCACACACAACTGTACACTGATTCTATTTTTTTCTCATCTCAGCTTTTTCAGTTTCAGATTGATAAGACTGATAACCAGAATTCACAACCTGAATCCTTTATTTCTTAAGGTTCTCGGCATTCCTGTCAATGTGATAAAACTCTGCATTTTCCACATTTTTTTCTCCTTGTTTTTTTCCTAGCCACAGCTCACCTCAGTTCTGTGAATTGTTCTGTAGGCATTTAAACCACAGGCCAAAGTGTGTCCAGGCAGAATCAGATTTTAAAGTTTGTGGGGCAGGTTGTTTGATCCATAATCTGAATTTGGTCTGTTGACTCTGACTGTAGAATAGGTTCCAGGCTGGTGGTGAATAGTTCATGCAAGCCTACAGAACAGCAAATATTATGTAAAGGCAATCTCATGATTTTAAAAAAATGGCTGTGAAAAACTACTTTTTGCTTAAGATATGGCAGAATATT
Organism: Intellagama lesueurii; assembly: GCA_037013535.1. Taxonomy (NCBI): domain Eukaryota; kingdom Metazoa; phylum Chordata; class Lepidosauria; order Squamata; family Agamidae; genus Intellagama; species Intellagama lesueurii. Next base: position 105,227,726 of record JBAJHW010000001.1, read on the forward strand.
CAGTGGCAGTAAGGCCATTAACACCCACTCAAGGCTCAATAAAAATCTAGGTAAGCATTCAGTATTTGGGGTAGTAGGCTGGCGGGCCCAACAGGATCATGTTGGAAAGTCTGTATACTTGGGGATGGAGGGAGGGCTTGAGGAAGTTTAAACTGTATCTATTTAATAGAGCCTTCAATGTAATCCTTGCTCTAAAAAACTAAATTATCTTCAAATCTTGAGCCCCTTTGGATGCAGCTGATTGCTTTTTGAAGAAATTGATAAATTCTGCTGGCTTTTTCTGCCAGTACCTTGTAGGTAAGGGGAGTTGAGAACTTATCATGGAATAATTGAGTTGGAAGGGGCCTATAAGGCCATTGAGTCTAGCCCCCTGCTCAATGCAGGAATTGTCCAATTGTCTCTTGAATGCCTCCAGCGCAGGAGTGCTCACCACTTCTCAAGGTAATTGGTTCCATTGTCATACTGCTCTAGTAGTTAGGACGTTTTTTCCTGATATTCAGCCTACATCTGGCTTCCTGTAGCTTGAGCCCATTATTATGTGTTTTGCACTCTGGGATGATCAAGAACAGATCCTGCCCTTCCTGTGTATGACTACCTTTCAAGTGTTTTGTGCAATCACGTCGTCCCTCAGTCTTCTTAAGGCTAAACATGCTCAGTTCTTTCAGTCTTTCCTCATAGGGCTTATATTGTGTTGAGGTTACCTTCACTGCTACAAAGAGGAATGGAAGCACACAACAGTGGAGACAGCACTTTTGCCTAAAGTGGGTGGAGCTAATCCTTTTTGTGCGCACGCGCGCACACACGGACACTTATTTATGCACAAACACATATTTGGAAGGTTGACTTCATTCTGCAAATGCAAGTAACAAGGGAAAATAAAGACATGGCTAGGATTCATCATAATTAAACTGAACATACCATGTTTCCCCTAAATGTTGCCATTTTAAATTTATGCTTTTGTTGTTGTTGTTGTTCAAAATTCATACCCTGCTAGTTCAAATATTTTGCAAGTGACTTCCAGTTAGGGAAGAGACTTTCTTACCAGAACAACAGTGGAGGGAGGAGGGAGAGGTCTTCCCCCCAAATCCCAAATTATTCCTAGAGCTCTTTAGTTGAACATAATAGAAGGAACAAGGGCACTTATAAGTTATTCTGAGACCATTAGCTGAGGGAGATATGAAAAAATATTGTATATCAGAATACAAGACACCAATGAAATAATCTACCATTCAGCCTTGAATTTAAGGAGAAAATCAAAGCAGAAATGCTATGTAGGTGCTGGATATGTGTTTAGAGGGTTTAGGACAAAGGTGCCTGACTGGGCTTATTTTATAGTTCTGAATGTGCCTAACTTCTTTTCCATAGCATTTGAATTATCTTGAATCTTAAAACTGGCACCAATGTTTAGCTTCCATAGTGTTGCATTTTGTGCAGAGTAGCCTGGCTAAAGCAGAATACTTGAATGAAGGAGAGTGAATACTTAGCTCTCAAGCAGGGAGGTAAAACACTCTTTATAAAAAGGGGGTAAATAGTTGGTTGAAGTCCCATCCTGTGTAGGACACAGAAAAATGGAAACTAAACCAGAGCTGCCACACTTTCTGTAGTTTTTCATTGCATGTGCCTATTTGTATCAGTATATCAAGCTTTTAGGGGAAACATGGTACGTTCCATTTAATTATTACAAATCCTAGCCATTTCTGTTTTCCCTTTTTACTTTCATTTGCAGGGATGAACCAACAGGGTGTGCTGTTGAGCCGCTGAGGAGACTTGACTTCCTTTATAGAAAATAGGGGATGCATCCAAAATGTCGCATTTCTGAATGGCTCCTCATACTTCCTTGGCTGAGGATTCTTCTCTCCTCTTCCCTTTTCTCCTCTTCCCCCCACCCCCACCCCCTTGTGAATTGTGTTTAAATTAGCCATAATCTACTGTTGCATTAAGAAGACCTAACGTCCTGCTGACCCCAATTAAACAGAAGGAAACTATTTGGATAGGAATGTACAGCTTTTAAAACACTATAAACAGCAAACATTTGTATACATGGTTCATTTCAATGTCTGAAGAACTTGGCGGCGTCATGCCAGAGCAGGCAGAAGTCACTGAAGATGATAAATATAACTGCATGCCTTCAGTCAGCAGCCTCCTGAATTTTCTCTTCCCAGGCTCCAACAATATGCTACTTTAGATTGTTTGTTTGTTTAGCAGCATTTGTTTCCAGAATGTAAGAGGAAAGGCCCCTACCCCATGCAGTCCAAAAGTCAACATAGGAAAGAGAGGATACAGAAACTCACAGTCGTCCCTTGAAGCTGAATAATGTGAGATTCTTGACAGAGAAAGGGAAATATACTCATTGTTTTTTAGTTCTAAATATGGTCTTTGAATGATGTAAGCCACCTTGGGTCCCTTTTAAGGAGAAAGATGGGGTAAAATAGTTTAAATAAATAATAAAGTATCTTCTTCCTTCAATGCATAATTAAATTGTGGAATTCACTGCCATAGAATGTAGTGATGTCTGCCAACTTGGTCAATTCTGAAAGGGGGTTAGGTCATTTTATGGGGGTTAGGATCACCAATGCCTACAGGTTGAGGTGGCTGTGTACCACCTCTAATATTAGAGGCAATGTGCCTCTGGGTTTCTGGACTATATGAGCAGATACCACTGGATTCATGTCCTCCTTTTGGTCTTCCCACACATAACTAGTTGGCCAATGTCTGAGCAGAAATTGGGATTAGATAGGCCTTTAGGTCTGTCTCAGCAAGGCTCTTAATTGCTTCAATTGCACACACTTAGTTTTGCTTATTATTTTAATTTATGGACCACTTGTAACAGAATTCTCCAGGTGGCTTAAAAAACATAAAATCAGAAATTAAAAAATCACTAACAGTAAAATAAAATTTTAAAATGCTACCAAAGCACACAAAGCAGAGGCTAAAATGATAACGCTATGTTAGAGGTGAGAAAAATGCAAACAACAAAATTCTTTGCCTTGGTAATAAAAATATAGTAACAGGCAAGCCTCTTCAGGGGCATCTGAAAAAGGCCCTCTGAGGAAAGTTTCTTAGTAGAGACCTATGGAAAGAGAGGATTCTTCATGTACTCTGTCCTCAAGCCATGAAGGGCCTTAAAAATCAAGGATGCAGCAATTGAAAAATACCTTCCCTGTTGTCAGTGGGGTTTTAATGCCATGTAAAAGAACATAGGTATAAGCAGCACACATTTACTTGTATGTGAATGGTGATGGTGGTGGTGTTGTGTACAGAGGGGGAACAGCTATCCCTCCTATAAGACGTCCCCCAACTCCCCTCATTTACCATAGTTCAGGGCAGTTTTCAGTTTAAGGATGCTTTTCAAATGTAATTGTACATTGAGCACACTATAGTAATTTAGTATCCAATCAGGCATGGGTGCAACCAAGTCCATCTTACTCATAAGAAGGCTGAGCTGCCATTTTGGCGTCCAGGAGCAAAGCTAGTGCCAGGAGCATTCCCAAGCTCCTAGCCTGCCCCTATGCGGCAGAGTGTGACCTTACTCAGAAAGGTCAAACAGCTCCTACTCCAAATCCTTATCTAAATTAATTTCAGTTTATTCATTCTCACTCAGTCTGACTGATCTCAGCATCCACTCAAAGCCTCAAAGGCCACACCTAGACTAGATGAAAAGGAGAAATTAAAGTGAATATCACCAGCATACCACTGATACAGCATCCTACATTCTTGAGTGGGTGTGTTCATGTAGATATTAAATAATATAGGAGATGAAATGGAACATACACCCAAGGGCCAGGATATGGAGTTGCAATCTCCTGGAAGTATCATCTCAGATCTACGTGCTAGAACCAGTGCAAAACTGATACACTTGTGTCAACAAGACAATCTGAAAGGACATAAAACTTGATTGTATTAGTCACACAGAGCTCTCCAGGAGGTCTGGGAAATGTGGCCACTCCAGAGATCGTTGAACTCCATTTCTCTTCAATCACTCTGGAGAGCAATGAAGGATAGGGGAAAGTAATAGATCTGAAGGGCTCAATCAATATTTCTTAGACCTGCTCATGGAGGATCAATGGTCTTCCTTCCCATTCATCTCCTGCCATAGTCCTCCATTAGGATGACCAAGGGGTCTGTCCCCTGTAATTAGACTATACAGATATAAATGATAACCAGGAATATATATAGGTGGGTCATCAGCAAATACTTGAGCATCATGCCCACATAAAAGAACGGATCACATAATCTAAAAGAGGATTTCTTTCTAGGAGTAAGTAATTTCCTCACAATTTCCTTCAAGGTGGTTGTAGCTATTCTCTCTCACTCTGAAACATGTCCCATGTCTTGTGGTAAATTTTGAACTGAACGCAATTCATGAAAATCTCCATCTCCATTCCCCTCAAATCTAAAAATGTGGGCAGCTGTTTTAATCAATTTTAACAAACCAGGTCTCACACTAGCAGCATCCTTTGAAGATCAAGCCACCCCAAAAGACTTTGCATTACAAGCAGCTCACAACAGTTATACCACTTGGGAAATCCACTCCTTAATAAGAGCTTGGAAGTTACATTTTTTCAAACTAAAACTGCTAAAATGCCGTGCCTAGTATCATTGATAGTGACCATGGTGCTTGGGGGATTCTGGGAGTTTTAGTCCAAAAAAGTAATTCTTCCAAGTTTTAATCATAACTCTCTCTATTCATGTAAGGTAAATATGAGTCACTTCAATCAACTCAGAACTCTGACACTAACTGGGCCAATAGGAAACTCCTCAAGGGTCACAAGGACAACACAGGGCAATGTTTTGCCTAGACCATCCTAACCCTGTTTTTTATCCTGAGAGGTCAGAAGTACATGTAAGTCTGAACCACACCATACAGCACTGGGAACAAGAAGCTGTAAAAGGTTACACCATCCACATATCACTGTCATCTCACCCAGTACAAAACACTCCTCTGAGGCATATGGCTTGCAAAGTGTGCATGGCCAGGCATAACTTGGAAAAGGCAACCAAGAGCAACTATAGAAGTCATGAGATCCTAATCTGTGGATTGATGAAGGGGACAAGGAACTCAGCATAAACATTAAAAGTGTGGGGTTCTCAACACCAGCCTGAGGCCAGGTTGGTTAGTCCTGTCCCAACATGAAGTGCAAACACTGAAAACTGAGAGAGAGATAGAAATGGAAAGTTGTGTTTGATTTATTGAACTTTTCATGATGTCTGTTTGATTAGGTGATTTTTCTAAAGTGACCTGGACCAAGGTGTGGCTTTTGGACTTACAGTAATTCTACCCATCCCATCACAGGAATGACATGGTGGCAAAGCACAGCAAGGCCTTTGAGGCTAATCTTGGTGCTGTGCTAAGCAACCAGCAGGACATAACTGGGAGATGTTTACAACCACTGTTTGCCTCATCCAACCATTACATCTCGAATGGCAATTTTTCCATTTACTGACTTGGCAATTCCCAACAACTAAGGCTGACAGGGAACCCTTTCCTCCACTGAATCACCCTGTCCATCTGAAGGCTTGTAACAAGTACCTTTCTCGACTACTGGCTATAATCAAGGCACAAAAGTACTGAAAGAGAACAGCAAGTGAGAGAAAACTTACATGTACAACTTAATGTCAAGAGTCCAGACTTAGTTTCAGCTGTGGGTTTTTCTCTCTCACGGGCATCATGTTCTTACCAAAATAGCTCCTCAAACCCATTTATAGAGATCCATTAGTAATGAATAAGAATTTAATTGCAAAGGACAATAATTTGTCTGTCTGTGGAGCTTGGTGTGCTCATTAATTTCAGAGACACAGTGACCATCACGATTAGGAAAAAGCTGCTTGAAACCAAATTGTGGTAGAACAGGACTAGCAAAGAAGCAGACGACTATTCAGGATCTTTACCTGAAGCAAGAGCTTTCTCTGAATTTAGGGATTACTTTAAGGGTATCTGTGCTACACAGTTATAGCAGCTTAATATCATTTTAATAGCTGTGACTCTATCACAGGCCATCTTGGGGTCTGTAGTCAGTTTGCTGAGGCTCTTCTCGATAAGAGAGCTCTCTTGTGCTGTCCTGAATTACATCAGCGCATTTCAAATTACCTGGGCTGAAATGCAGCAGCAATGCAGAAAATATAGAGAGATTTCATGGAAGTGTTACTGAAATAAATTGTGTTTGACGTGATCGAGTGACACTACATGGAAGAGTAATATATGGTTCAGGTACCTATGGACCATGGACTGTAAATCCCCTCACCTGGTTTAGAGAGAAAGATTTTCAAAATACTTTTTAAAATACTCACACAACCCTACTACCAACAACTAATTATCAGCCAAGGACTTATAATGGTTATTCATATTAGCAAAGCCGAAGAGCCACTATTTTGGCATGGACCTGTTGTTGTGTCCCAAGTCAGGGTGTGAACAAAGGGTCTACTTATAATTCAATAACAGGTTTTAAAACACCACTGTGTTTTCAGTGTGTGAATTAACACAACATTCTGCTTCCGGGTTAGGTGCAGCTGACGCAACAGGTCATGTTGCTAAATACTATAGCGACCCTGTTCTGACAGATTATTTGGCAGCTTTTAAACTTTGCACTGAAGGGTTAATATCTATGCCCCTTGTAGATGATGTTCTTGCTCATAAAACTGAACTTTTATACGATGTTTTACACAAATCAGGGCTGACCCTATCACTTACCAGAGTGAGGAGCAGTTCTTCCCCTATGTTGTTGGAGGACAGAACTGTGTGAGATGCATGGCCTTCATGTACCAACAACCATGGTGTTGTGAGGAGCTCTGTCCCATCTCCTGTATTGAAGATTCAGTCCAGTTCATTTCTCAGTGTGAAAGGGACAGGGGAAACGGCACCACTGCTCAGGCAATACTTGCTGCCTCAGAGGCTACAACATACCTCACTCTTACAGCAATTATGTGCAATAACCCAGTCTTACAGAAAACTCAGAAGGAGTTCTATTAGATGTAGAGTTTATGAAAAGGTCTGCTCTGAAGTGGTTCTGGCAGCTGAAAAGGGCATTTTTCTCTGCCAGTGTGTTGCATCTGCTCAGAGTCATTCAGCTGAGCTGTCTTGATTGGTCAATTATACTTTGGCCCATGAAGGGAGAACGTAGCCCATTCAAAAGTCCACTTATGAACAATTTCCAAGACACTTTGCAGATAAAATCACTCAGAATCACTCTGACTTGGATGCTAGTATTTGATACAGTTCCAATGGAAGTAACCTGGCTCCCTGTTTGTCCAGTTTAATTGACACTTTCAGTTTCTACAGCCTGTTGTGGACAGGATACTTTGAGCCAAGAGGCCCACCATGTGTATCCTGGATACCTGCCCTTCCTGGCTCATAAAGGAGGTCGGAGGGCGAGTTGGTAGACACTGATTGAGAGGATAAAGTGAGCAGTGTAGGTGTCTTTACAACCAGGAAGAATGTCCACTGGCCTAAAAAAGACAGGAAAAGGACCTCTGTTGAAAAAGACTTCCCCAACCCCACCTCCCCAATACGAGCAGGGCCACTACTGGCAAGTCTTCAATATTCCAGCTTGTAGCACTCTTCTTAACACCATCATTGCCTCATCGCTGCTACATCCTGTAACACCATCACCAGTAAGCACCTCACAGAAAGGACTAATAAGGGGACCCCCATAGCATCCGGGTCCCAACAAACAGAAATGACACTCTGCTGCATGTCCTTTGTAATAACTTTGCAAAAGTTATTACAGTACTGTTATTTTATTAGGTGTAATTGGCCAAGATCCTGTTACTTAGTGAAGTAAATTGCAGTAGAGTAGGCAAATAAGTTTACTGTAACTGCAACCTACTTTAGCATAGTAAGTCTCAGTTAGAGTAGGCCCTTCTGAATCAATGGAACTTACAGAGGAGTTGACTCATCACATCCTCATTGATTCAGTGGGCCTACTCTAATGATTTACTATGCTAAGCAACATGATTTTGGCCATAAGTTAATTAATTGCTCATTGCTTATGCATGCCAAGTAAATTAACAAAAAGAAAAAGAAAAGACCAAAATGGTGCAAAATATCTGAAAATTTCCTCCATAATGTTTTAAAATAACAAGTAGGCAGTACTAATGGTGCACACACCAAAAAAGAATCTGGTTTCATTTCATTTTACTTTATTTCATTCCACTTCATTTTTATGCTGCCTTTCTCTTGGTACAGACACACAAGGCAATTCACAAATAGCTGAAACAAATGCAATACAAAAACATAGGTTATAATATTAAAAAATAACTATACACCATTGTTCAAAAACTACTAATAAAAATAGTTTTAAAATACTTAGAAAAACAAAGACTCACATGAGAAACAAAAAACATGTAGCATCCTGCAATGAAACTTGATTGTGTTCAATTGATAAAAGCCTCCCTAAAAAGAGCTATCCAGGCTTAGGGCTGAACCCAGGAACATACTCATACTGCAGATTTCCAGTGGTAACTCTACACAATGCAGTCTGAAACCCCTTATTCCCTGATCTACCATTTGACTGACCAGGAGCACCTGTGGATGAAGCTTCAGTTTGTTCACCCTCATCCAGCCCATTACTGACCTCACACTCTAACGTAGACTGGACCAGTCTCCTTGGAGTTAGATGGAAAGGAGAGGTATAGTTTGGTGCCATCAGCATACTAGTCACACCAAATGTTTAGACTGAAATCGTAGCTGCCTCGGTTCCCTTTCTGAAATGTGGGATAGAGATAAAATAAAATAAACAAACTGCATTAACTCTCCAGATGAAGTGAGTGCTTGTTTTCATCAGCAGCCAGGCATCACAGTGCATTTGTCAAGCCATGTTACTGTTGCACAGTCTCCAGTTGAGGGCTTCCCTATTGAGGGCATGGTTGGAACAAACCCATTGCCTTTCCCCCTCTTTTCCTTTTCCCCATCACAACTCACACCATCATGAAAGACCAGCGCTGGCTTGGAATATAGCAAAGCATGGCCCCCCCAGAGGAGGGCTGTCGGTTCTGTTAAATTATTGTTCTGTTAATCTGGGAGCCTTCTGATGCGGTGGTTAAACTACAGTACTGCAATCAAGACTGCTCATGGCCTGAGTTGGTCTGGTAGCCAGCTCAAGGTTGACTCAACTTTCTATCGTTCTGAGGTTGGTAAACTGAGTACCCAGCTATTTGGGGAAGGGGCAATGTGTTGCCTGCATAATTAAATTGAAAACCACCCAAAGAGAGCTTTAAGCACTATGGGGCAGTATATAAGCAGCACGCTTTGCTTTTTGCTTTTAACCAGAATTAGATGTTTTGTGTGATCGGGTTCATTTAACTCTCTGGGCAACTCCTCATTTTTGGCGGGAAATAAAGTTGGAAACGTTTTAACAGTACTCATGTTCTTGTCTTTATTTGTTTCACAACTTTCAACTATATTGTTAATTAGATCAAAACATGTCAACTCAGGCAACAAACCATAACTAGGAGATATGAACTCTCTCCCAAAGTCCAAAGAACTCACTGGGGTGCTCGGCCAAACCGTTCTTGGTCGGTAGGTCTCCAAAGGGGAGCACTCCTCACTGCACAAATCGTTCCGCAGCATGGGTGCTCCTTCTTTAGGTGGTGCGTTAAATCTTGAGTCTGGTCTGATCACTTTTCTCCCTCTCCCCTGCCCACGCGGAAACACGATGACCGTCCACTCTTGGGTCTCAATCACGGATTCTCCTTCAGCCTTAGGTCCAGGATCTGGTAACAGTCCACCCACTTTTAGGTTCGGAAAGTCCTTCAATAAGTCTTGGGTTTTTCGATATTCATATTCACTACGCCTCTCCTCCTCCTCCCTCCTCATCTCCTTTTCCAATTCTGCCCCGAACCACTGTTCCCCTTGTACATTTATACTCTCTTCCCAGAGTGACAGTTTCTGCTCCTCCCCTTTTCCCTTTGCACTCTCTTCCACTAAACAGATCTCTACCTTCCCTTTCTTTTCCTCTAACACGGTCTCCAACACGGTCTCCCCCCTTTCAGATGCATTCACAATCTTTCTTTCAGTCACATTCACGTCACTGCTTTCTGTCTCCTCTACCACGGCCTCTATCACCACGGACGGCTCACTCTCACTCACTCCTCCTTCACATTTTGCTACCACACCTTGGCCACTCTCAGAGGAGGAGTCACATGTGTGTCCATCCATAGTCTGGATCACAGACAATGGTGGAAACAGACATCAGGAGCAACAAAGGGACTCTTCCCCCAAACAATGCCATTGATTGATGGTGCTTGTCAGCAGCCTCTGACTGCCCCTCCACTAAAGCAGGAGGTTAGCACATGGTGTAGTGAGGGATCTAAATGTGAGATCTTTGCAGTGGTAAGATACATTATCTATTTTCTTTCCCCTTTAACTCTTCAATTTAAAAAAACAAAACAGGTGAATCACAGGAGATTCTCATTCCCATGACAGGTAATGTCACTGCAAGCTTGCAATGTGTGGATTAAAAATGGAAATCTTACATTCTGAGTTGTCCTTTGGCAAAGGGAGCCAGTGTACCACTCCTGGATCTTTTCCTCCAGCGATTCACATTATTACTGCATAGTTGCTAACAATGTTGATTAATATGCATGTTCACTTCAGACTTGGGCAGCTCAAGTCTTTATTTGTTCAAAGCACAGGATGATTTATGCCACAGATGATCATTTTGACAAGAAGGATGAAGCAGCCAAGAGAGAAGGGAAGCGTGGTGACCATATGGCAGCCTACATCCCATGGGATGTTGCATGTCTCTCATGAGACATTAACCACAACACCCTTTTCAACTTGTGTGGGATTGGAGGGAGAAGAAAAAGTCTCTTCAGATGTTTATCGTAGAATCAGAGCTAGGGCCTGTGGGGTTTCTGGAGAACATCAGGCTGCTGATTATCAGGATAAGTGGGCTAATCCTCTTCATGGGCCTTTGGGAACAAAACACTGCAGCGAGGAGAACATTGTGTATTGGCAAGGGAATGTACTCCAAGAGCTGGTGGATCTACTCAATACCTTTAATTTCAAATAAGGTGCAGTATGTTTAGGGTGAATCAGAAAGCAAGTTTTTCTAGACAGCAGGCACTTTCTAGAAGAATTGCTGCCACTCGCACCCCCTTTTACCTGAGATGCCTTATCTGTCCTGAGGCTTTAACAAATAAACTAAGGAGTGTGCTTAATGTGCAATACAGTGGAAGTACAGCATTGTGCAACAAATGGAACATACATGCTTCTCTGAATGGTAGGTATTTCTGTCACTTTTGACATCCAGATCCTCCATCATGAATTAGTGTTGTGTCTTGTCCATGAAAAGGAGATGGAAGAAGATATAATAACCAGATGGAAGTGCACATAATAACAAAAAGCCTCGCATACAGTATAGCTATGTTTCCTACTTTACAAAGCCTTTTATTCAAAGGCGTCCTTTGAAAAGCTGTCATGTCCAACTTTGGCTTATATTTAAAATATCCACAAAGAAGGAGATCAAGAGAATTTACCTATGAACTGTTAAACCTAGAAAGCATAGTCATCCCGCTCAGATCACTTGGTCATAGTCTTCCTTACCATGGTGAGATGCCTTGTATTTTGATTTAAATATAATAGAGATTTCTGTATAGGCATCTACATAGATTTTATACCTGCATACAGAAATGTTATACAAATACAATGTGTTAAATGGCCATCCTGCATACATATCATACACCTGGCTTAGCCCTGCATGAAACATTCCATTTGGAAACTGAGAAGGGGTGACTAACTTTTGGCTAGTAAATGTTGAATCCTTATCTATTTAAGTGCCAGGAATCCCAAACAAGGCTTAGAGCCAATAAGCACCTGGAGTGGATGATTATTCTTAACAGTCAAATACTGTGGGAATGAGAAAGACAACAGAATCATGGAATTGTACAGTTGGAAGAGAATCCAAGGGTCATTCAGTACAATCTTCTGATGAAGTAGGAAATCCACAACTAAAGTACCCTGAGAGATGGTTATCCAACAGCTGTTTAGAAATTCCCACTGTCCACCTGAAGAGTCCACCATCTTCTGAGGTATTTGATTCCACTGTTGAACAGCAACTACTATCAGGAAATTCTTCTAACGTTTAGCTGAAATCTCCATTCTCAAAATTTGAATCCATCTACTGGAGCCATAGAAAACAAACCTGCTCCGTCTTCCACATAACAACCCTTCAAAATGCTGGGATTCTTTCCTATACTCAGATATTGCTAGTTTGTTCCATACAGGAAAATAAAATTTGGCTTACTGTCTGTATCCAAATGCAAAAATAGGTGATGCCTTTATAGACCACTACAAAAAGCATCTTCTTCCTGTATGGCACCCTTGCCCATCCACGGTGGGCAAGAATATAAGCATACCTAGACAGTGAATTCGTGTAATAATTCCAAATCACTTAAAAAATATGGCACTTGCTTCCCTTCAAAATGAGAAAAAGCGTTGGAGAAATTTTTTTTAAAAGGCAAACTGCTGGATAGCTCAGTTTTTTAAGTATTTGGCTGTGAAGTCAGAGGTATGATTTCCCACTGTGTCTCCATGAAGGGTCTGGACTCGATGATCCATAGGATCCCTTTCAGTTGTGCAGTTCTAAGATGATGACGATGATAAGACAAAAATCCCCCTAATTTTAATGGGGCACATCCCATCCTTCTGTTAGAAACAACACAATAAATTGGTGTGTAAAAATAACAAAAACAGTAAAATAAATTCATGCTGTACAAAAACAGTATAATAAACATTCATGCCGCACAGTGTGCTTGTTTTTCATAATTCATGCAAGTTGCTGTAAGTAGCCAAGCAGCATCATTTCAAATCATTATTCAATTGTTTAGCATGAACAACTCTGGATGAACTTTTTCAAAACTGGAGGTTTAACTCAGTGCCTTAGCACTGCTCAAAGCACATCCTGGAAATGATCTTGTCACTGTTTCACCCTGAACAGCTTAAAATTAAGTTCACCTTGTTAAGTAGCCATACACTATTTACAGACTTCTGCACTGGCACATATATATGCACACTGTCTTTCTATGCAGCTTTGACTAGAGCTGGTCTGCCCGCCACCCAGAGATATATTATGTAGGAGGCAGGCTGAACAGACTGAGACTTCACTCAATCTTCACTCAGTCTTCCTAGGAAGTCCATATCCCTGAAAGAAAGAAAAAACAATTTCTGAGGGAAAGAAAGCATGATAAGAATATTCATTGGCAATTCAGTGAGATATTTGCAGTTTCTCTTGTAGGAGTCATGCAATGTACGGTTGTGGGGGGGGGGAAGAGGTGTGTCTTACTTGCTCAAGTGGCAGGAAGTTTCAGAGGCAATCTTTTTCACAGAAACTTTTTCTGTGTTGTAAAAATGTGGGAGACTGATATGGTGGTTCCAGACTGGGCTTCTTTAATGCGATTGGGGTGTTGCTCTTGCACAATGTGCTGAAAGCAACATAATGGCCATGGTTCTACACCATGTCTAATGTCATGCTGTGATCTGCAGGAAAAAGAAGAATTACTTCCAATGAAATACGTAAGCACTGTATGGGGCTCTGTTAGAAGCCCTGTTGCTCTGTGCCTCTCAGCACACATGCCTTTTCTCTCCCTCAGCTTCTGAGTGTCATCCCCTTCTCAGGAAGACTTTGAAGCACTACCAAGGGGGAGCAGAAAACACCTCCCTGCTACCACATTTCCCCACCACCCTTTTTTGCCTGGGCAAAGGCACTCAGCCAGAACATCCACTTGCTCTGCTCCTTCCTTCCGCTTTTCTGACATTTGCAGAAGAGTCATCAGCCATCCAGGAAGCCACCAGTGGCTTTCAGCAGCCACAGCTCAGATGTTTCTCTGTGTTTTATAGGTGGGAGGAAAAACTCCCCTCCCCCCATTTGGCAAGGCAGTCAAATCAGGAATTATTGTATGGCTGGGTGACTTGTAGCTCTCCAATTGATACTATTCTATCAGTAGTAGCCAATACAGTCAAGGCTAGTGGACAATGGGAATTGTAGTCTGGCAACATGTGGAGGATTGCATGTTACCCATCCTTGTTTTTAAAGCAAAGAAGAAAACAGATTCTGTAGAAAAGGAGCTAGAAGGCTGGCTTTTTTCCTCCTGAGTTGCATACCTTAGTTCCATCATCTGAAAAGGAAAATGGGTCATGCAATTAGGGCTGGAAAGGAAAGAGGAAGCAATCCATTAGGCAGAAGCTTCCAGGCAAGGGGACAATGTTTACTCTTCCAAACAACAGAATAGTCAAGATACTGTATACATTTGCTGGGATTGTGTGCTTTCCAAACTATCCAAACAAACTGCACCAGAGCACAGACAGAGTTCTGACTCCTGTCCTCTGAAGATGCCGGCCACAGAGACTGGCAAAACGTTAGGAAGAACAACCTTCAGAACACGGCCAAAGAGCCCGAAAAACCCACAACAACCGTCATGTGTGCTTTCTGTTCTACCCCAAACAGGCGGGATTTTCTGAGCTCCCTGAATAACTTAAGGAAGGGATAATTTAACCATGATTAGCATACATGGTGGTGTAGATAGCTCCTGACAAGTGAGTGAACCCAAAGCAGAAATTCCAGAATAAATGCTAGTGTGGAGGAGGTATATCAAATGGTGACCCTCACAACTGTCAGGCTGGTCATGACAGTCATCTGCTCCTATCAGTATCAAAGACAGATGCAGTATCTGAGACAGTACCAGAGATAGAGGCAATGCTGGTTGCTGGGGGACACACATGTAAAGATGCAACTATGGTCATGTCCTACTTGTGGGCTTACTGAAGGCATCTGGCTAGCCACTTCGGAACAACATTCTGGAGCTGAGATGCCCTTAGGCTATTGAGTACCTTTGGGGCCTTTTTTAAAAAAAAATCCCATGTGCTATTTAATATACAGATAGAACTGCTAGGAGAGTATTCCAAAATTTAAACAAAAGTGTCATCTATGTGGGGATAACACATCACTGTGTTCCTTTTTTTTCACCTGATGCAAGAGCAATAGTGGAAGTGCTAAACAGGTGCCTAGATTTGGCCATGTGCTATATCCTGGTTGTGTCAAGAGGTGGAATTTTGAATGTGTTAAAAATACATTGTGTGTAGAAAAAGCAGCTCTGAAAATGTATACTATATTTTACAAATGAGGTTTGAATAGCAGTTTACTGAAAGTCACTGCAAAACAATTAGCTCCAGCCGAGTCTGAAAGCAAGGTCACTGTACAATAATGTTGCCTTTCTTGCCTAACAGTACCTAACAGTGGAGCGTGAGGTAAACAAATTATTTAAAAGCCATCAAAGGAGAGAATTGAAAGTGTTTTGAAATAATTGTTTTGCAATATGTAAAGCATTAACATGACTGGTAGTCAATGCATTTAGCTTGTTCCTTTTTGAAGTATTTTTGTGTATATGGAACATAGAAACAATGCAGATGAATAAAGGTCTATAAAGCTTTGTAAGACTCTTAGGGAGATGTAAAGGCTTCAGACTTTCTGACCTGACAGTCATATAGTACGTTTAACCTAGCAAGATGGTTGTATTGCAGTTTTGAAAGAGACTGAACTCCCCCTAGAAATGGTTCATAGCTTGGGGTGCTATTAGATGCAGCTTTGCTTAGGAGGCACAAATAATTTTCACAGCATCAAAACATTTCTCCCTATCTCCTACTGCCTGACCCAAATTACCCTCTCCTACCGGCCTTCAAAACGGCCATCCTCTATACCCCTACTCTCTACCCCTGTGTAACTGCTCTGAAGAGTGAGAATTAAATCTATGTGCTCATGAGTATTATTTCATGTGTGTATGAAAGATAGCAAACAAAGGACCAAGGAACAAATCCCAACAAGAACTCTCTTCTTTTTTCCCTATACGTTATATCTAGGAAAGGGAAGTGCCAACAAATGCTGGCCTCTCTCAGTGGAAAATCCTCCACAGAAAGCATATTTGTTGCAATAGAGTTTGTATTCACATACTCCAGTAGGTGAGAAATCTAAAGAATCATGTCTCACTGATCACAAGAAGGTCTACTGATGTGTGTTGCTTCATCATTTCTGTTTGGCTCCCCATATGAGGGACTAAACCAGCTATGAAGTATTTATCTCCCCAGTCAAACATAGACTAATCATGGCCCATGATTCTGGCTTGTTTGGGGAGAGACAACCGGTGTTCCTAGTTCATATATAAAGATAAACAAACCAAGCCTTGCTTTTTTTTCTTTTTCTTTTTGTGAGTACAGGTCCCAGAATTCCTCGGCCAACATAGCTAGTAGCCATGGTAGCTACACTCTATTCTAAATAACTAACTTTCTGAAGCTTTCTTTAAAGTATGTTTAACTATGTCCAATTTCCTTTTCATATTCTGAAATCTTCCCTAATTCACAAATATAGTTCTTTTCAGGCAATCTGGGGAGTCTCTGCTACTTATTGGAGAGAAAATGAAAGACATATCTTATACTCCCAGCCACAGGTATTCCTCTTTTTCAGTTTAACCAGTAGACTCTGTGATCTGTATCTGCTCTGACAGATGATGCTCTTGTGTTTTGCCAATCCTGCTGGCTCCCTACAACCTGTCTTAAATTGAAGAGATAAGTGAATTCAGAAAGACTTGTGTTTTTATTTCCCCATATTTTAAGCAGTGAGTGTGTCACTATGCTCTTCTTGACTTTGCCTGAAGGGGCTATGGGCAAAGCACACAGAACGGAAGCTCTTCTCATCTGGGAGCCAGAGATCCTAATGGCAGAAAACCAGGTGGAGAAAGTTGCAACTGCAGTTGTGACTGACTCATGGCTGCTGCAGTAAAGTGGGCTAGCAAATACCTATTAACCTTTGCAGAGAAGAAAGGAGAGAAGCTCTTTCTTCCTCCTCTGCTTGTTCTTTCTTCCTATTCTGCTTGCTTCCAATTAATGGCTCAGTTAAGGCCAAACTGTACATTACAGAAACCCCATCAGTAGAAGGGAATTCCCCAACGCCAGTGTGGCATTGTCAGAACAAGAACTTGGCATACCACTCACAGTTTTAAGATCTGTTTGTTTCCTTTTGTGATTGATTGATTGATTGATTACATTTTTATCCCACCTTTCTCCCCGTGAAGGGACTCACACATCATTTAAACAAACATAATTAAAACAGAATACATAAACCATTGAAAACTATTAAACATTACAACATTAAAATAGATGTCTACAAAGAAATTAAAATACATCAAAAGATTAAAGAGACATTAAAAGGCTATTAAAACAAGAACTATAGGGCATCTAACTATGTTAAAATTAGATGTTAAAAGCCTATTTGAAGGAACAGTTTTTCAGGTGTCACTGAAAGGACAGGAAAGAAAGAGCCAGCTTAGCCTTATGGGGGAGATCATTCCATAATCTGGGGCAGCCACCAAGAAGGCCCTCTCTCAAGTCCACATCAAATGTACCCAAAGTTGATGGAACTGAGAGAAGGGCCTCCCAGAATATCTTCAGATTTGAAGCGTGTTATATGAGAACACATAATCTGGCAGGTAGCCTGGACCCATACATATTGGCTCTTAGTCTGACACATCTTTATTTCCTCCTTCCACCCCGGACAACATGTTAAGGAAAAGAAAAAGAGACACCAACAGAAAGGATTGGGGTGGGTAACCAGGGTCCCTACTGATGTTGTTGAATTCCGGCTCTGATCAGTTCTAGCCAATATGGCCAATGATCAAACACAGTGGGAGCTAGAGAGCCATAGGATTTATGTTAACCTAATTATTGTGGCTTGTGTACAACCAGAACTAAGCTTTTTTATCCTGATTATCAGGTAAAGTATGGTTTGTTCTAACCATGGCCTTCATTCTCAGAAACAAGCAGGTGCGATAGCAATATACAGTACTAGTGCATACGACTGACCCTCCCCTTAGAGGCTTATTTGTCCTTCACATAGGCAAAAGACTGGGAACAAAAACCTATTTGCTTACAATTATGTTTTTATGAAAGATCTGGCAATAGTCACGTATCTTCTTCCTTCGTGCTTTGCCAAAACATGCTTTGGGGATATAAAATTGACTCAGCCAGGACATCTTCACACATGGTGCTCAAAGAAATGTTTTCATTAGGAGCTGGTTTTAAATGTAAAATCTATGCAGGTCAGAAGATCCGTCGGTATGATAAATCTCTCTCTAGCTTTCTCTTTTAGAGTTACGGTATCCAGGCCTTCACATGAATCGCAAGTGAGGCTGGGGGCTTGTTCCATCCCACCCTGATGGGATGGAAGAAGGCTGCCCAGGTTTCTCCACAAGGCCCCAGTTATTTTTCAGAACTTGACAGCGTTAAACAAAACTGTCCAAGGGCCTTTTCTTAGAGTGCTGCAGTCAGGATTGACTGGAACAATGAACAGAACTCTTGGACCAGTTTGTAAGAATAATATGTTGACTGCTAGTAAACATGTCTTTGTTTAGGGGTTGGCAGGGCAACTTTAGGCATGGCTGTAGCAGTTTTACTTGTCAGGTGTGCTGGATATTGTCGTTAGTAGCCAAATGGTGAATGACTGTAACCCACCCAAGTCTAGACCGCGGCCAACAGCTGCTGTTATTTTAATGTGGTGTTAAGTGAAGCCACTTGAGTGATACTTTGCTAAGTTTCAGTGAAAGACACTGATTGAAAAAAAGTTAAAACCTTTATTGAATAAAAATGCATGAAAGATGAAACAGCTATGATGGTTATGTGAGATGAGGGATGATATGAGAATGAATAAATTGAATAAAACTTCTCACTAAAATACAGATCCTAGGAATAATTCCCTAGGGCAGGGGTTCTTAACCTTTGGTCAGTGGACCTCAGGGAGTCCATGGATACACTTCAAGGCCATAAACTAGGCACTTCCCCCCTCCCCCTTTTTTGTATAAAATAAATCACATGCACAATTTTGTAGTTATGTGCATTCGTCTGGGGAGAGGAGTCCAGGACCCCAAAGAGATTAAGAACCCAATACCCTAGGGAATACATCCATAAAGAGAGAAATAGACATGTGTTGTTTCCATGCAGATAAGTGCCCTTTAATACTGAGATCTTTCTGCAGTTAGCTGGAGGCAACATAATTAAACTAAGACTCCACAGGACTGGGTGGTGGTGGTGGAATTGTTCAATGTTCTTCCTTTACATTTCATAATATTAAATGGGTTGGCAAATGGTCCTATTGTTTCCACTCCTTTAAAAACCTTCTTTAAAAGATGCAGAGAAGTAACAGACCTTGGCATGCTTAATCCTCCCTGCTTAACACACTTCATATGTGAGTTGGGTCACCTTCCTCACTATACACATATGTAGGGATGTTTAAGTGAATTTCCTAGCAAAATCACCTGATTTGCAACTCATAAATTATTGTGCATTGGGGCATGGTTTGCTCTGGAATCTACTCTCCAGCCAAACTCTGAGAGGTAGTCCAAAGGCTACCTGAAACATCTCTTTTTCACACACTCTAGCCATTTCTATCGACTACAACGCTCCCATCATAGACATGAAAAAGCACAGTTGGCTCATGAACAGAGTATCGCAGTGGCCAGCTTAGCATTTGGGAGAGAGACCCTTCTTTGCATGGACTACAAGCCACCCTTGTTAAAAAGGCACATTAAAAAGACCCCAGGAGGCATGTCATGACAGGGCATATCTCTCATAGTATTTTATGGAAAAATGCCTGTTTCATGTACTACCTAAAGGCAGTAAACTTATTTTATATGTAAAATGTCCAGGGAAGGAATGGGATGTCATGATGTATTGCTACTTGCAGGAGGATTTTCAGGTGCATTTTCAGTGTGAACAGTAGGCACCACCACATTTTTGCATGGTTCTAAATAGAGATGGGATATACGTATTCGTCTCCCAATCTGGCAAGGAGGTGGGATGATGAGTCAGCAGTGTAGGGAGTTGGGGGAGCCCCGGTTGGGCTACCTCCGTGCTTGGCATGGTGTGAATGGCAACAGCTGTGTATGCCGTGCAGCAAGCAGTAAGCGGGCAGCCTGGTTCTGGGGGGAGGATCCAGTCGGCTCGTCCACCAGGAGATGAATACAAATATCCCAACTCTAGTTCTAAACAGATAGAGGATCTCTGAAAGGCAGATCCTTGACCACTCACTAAACCCGTAAGTATCTTTTTACTAATGAGAATTTTTCAAAGGGATCTTGAAAAATTGGGTATCAGTTTGGAAGGTATCAGTTGTGTGTGAAATAATCGCAAACTGGATAAAAATCAGTCTATTCATACCTAACCTTGTGAAGCTTAGAGGAAAATGTGTCCATTAATACCACTGCGTATCAATGGACACATTTTCCCCTAAGCTTTATTTATTTGTTCTATAAATTAAAAAAAAGGTTTTTCAAATAAAAAGGGGTTTTCAAATAAAGAGGGGTTTTTCAAATTGGATTGTTCTGCTCTCTTGCTTTTAAATGAGTTTTTAGTATTGATTTATTTACCATTTTTAATATACTTGTTTAATTCTTGTTTAATATTTGTATACTTACTGTTTTTAGCTTTTAAATATTGTTCTTGGGCCCTTAAAAGGAGAAAGGTGGGGCAACAATAAAAGATGCTTGGGCCCTTTTAAGGAGAAAGGTGGGGTAAAAATATTTTAAATACATAAAAATTTGAATAAATAAAAAAAAATTATATGTTGTCTTTCTCCCCATAGGGGGCCCAAGGTGGTTCACAACAAATAAAATTATAAAGCAAACAATAGTTTTAAAAATACTATATAAATAGCATATTTAAAAAACAATTAAACATATATTAAGATTATAAACCAAGATCAAAAACAATTTTAAAACATTTTAAAATCTGTAAGATAATAAACAAGCATTCCTGAGACACTTACTGCTTAAAAACCTGCCTGAAGAGGAAGGTCTTTGCTTGATGACAAAAACGAGAGAGAGGGAGCTAACCTGGCTTCTCAGGGCAGTACGTACATTCCAAATCCTGGGAGCAACCACCAATAAGACCCTCTCTTGTGTCCTCACCAAACAAGCTTGGGGAGGTGGTGGAACTGAAAGATGGGCCTCCCCAGAAGTTCTTAAAAGCCCAGATGGCTCATATGGGGTGATATACAGGCAAGATGTCCATGACAAAGTGTTTGTGTGAGGGTTCATTGTTATAAAAAGCAGTCCCCTGTACCTCTTAAGTAAAGAAAACCCTAAGGTTTAGATCCACATGATATATACTGTATGTTGATCCGAAGAGGCCCAAATTAGGAACAAAAAAAGCTGGCTTATATTGAGTTAGTCAATCCATCTGACTGTTAGTGACTCTCCACAGTTTCCAACTGGAGTCCTTCCCAGTCCTACCTGGAGATGCCAGTGATCATTAAACCTGGTGCTTTTTGCATGAAACATGCATGCCTGTCACGTAATTACAACCATTCTCCAAAGAGGTAGAACATTAGGTTGTTTACCCAAGGTTGACAGATGAAATTTTGCTCTGGAAACTCTGAAACTAATCTTGTGGCTAAGAGCTTTTTCGTCTGATCTGGGCTGATGCCCAAATATTGGATGAAGTCCCAGAATCCTGGTGCTACTTCTTTGGGTCACTCTTACACTAAAACTCCAGACGGCATTCTGCATCTGTGGTGCCAAGTAGAGAGAGTTGAATAGTTCAGTGGGGGAAAGGGAAACAGATTTGTGAACACTTGTCACCTCTCTCATTAACCTCTCTAGAAACAGTAGAAGAGGCGAAACTCAGGTGAAAGATGGATTGTTGAAATCATTCCAAAGAAAAGACAGCAGGACAGTGGACCGAGGTGCAATATATTCAGCAAAAGCAAATGCACATGCGGGTGAGTTGTCTATGGAAGAATTTGAATGAGAAGCTCATTTTAAACAATTGTCAATATGTGCAAGTAATCAAGAGTGCTCATATACTGCCTCAAAGTTGGGTATTTTGTTTTGGTAAAGCACAGTAACAGAGTCAGTGCTCAGATGTATTTTTGATTAGGTCATAGTGTAAGTTTTCTCTGGAAAATAAGACAAGTTCCAGTATGGGCAGGCTTAGGGGAAGACATTGACTATGATCCAGGTAAATTTGAGCCTTGTTTAGGTGTTCTTCCCAAAACTGTGGACAACTAAATTGGTAGTGGGGACATGAAGATGCATGAAACCCCCTAACCTCACCATTTTCTCACCTACTCAGAAATCAGGAAGACCCATCTGTGTTTAACAAACAGGTCATCCAGTCGAACACACACAGTGCTCCTGCAACTGGCAGCCCTGGTACGGCTGATAGGCAGCTTTGCAGACCATCCTGTTAAACACAGGAGGGTCTTGTTGACTTCTAAGTGGGTGGTGGGTAGGGCTTACATGAATCTGTGTCCCCACCACTCATTTGCCCTCCAGAGTCTCGAGCATAACTCCTGAATTAATCTTTGCTAAGTCCTCTTGTTTTTATTTCAAAGGCAAAAGGGAAAACTCTTTGATTCCTAAGGCCAGACTTAGGTAAGCATGTCAGGAGCTACACTACAGCAGTGGACAGTACCAACCTGATGATGTGGACAGGATCCTTGGAGAGGTGAAGGCTACCACATGTCTACCAGACCCTTGCCCTTCTTGGCTTATGAAAGCTTCCAGAAAGGGACTGAGGGTAGGAGGAGTGATGAACACCTCCGTGCAACAGGGTACAATCCCAGCATGCTTAAAGGAGGCAATAGTAAGATCATTGTCGAAAACGCCCTCCTTGGATCCCACAATATGGAATAATTACCAACCAGTCTCTAATATTCCTTTCTTGGGCAAGGTACTGGAGTGGGTTGTGGCTTCTTAGCTTCAGGGATTCCTGGATGAGACAGATTACCTAGATACATTTGAATCTGGCTTCAGGCTTGGTTATAGGACAGAGACTACTTTGGTCATCTTGGTGGACAACCTATGCTGGGAAATTAACAGAGGACGTGTGTCCCTGTTGGTTCTGTTGGACCTCTCAGCAGCATTCATTACCATCAACCATGGTATCCTTCTGGCCTGCCTCTCTGGGATGGGACTTGGAGGCACTGTTTTATGGTGGCTTCTGTCCTTTCTGGAGGAGAGGACTCAGGTGGTGCTGGTGGAATCCAGTTTGACACCCTGGCCACTGGCCTGTGAGGTCCCTCAGGATTCTGTTTTGTCTCCTATGTTATTTGACATCTACATGAAACTGCTGGGAGAGGTTACCTGGAGTTTTGGGGTTCAGTGTCATTGGTATGCAATTGCAATTAAGTATTGACATAGACTCCCAGCGGAGGAGGAAGGGTGATTTTTTTTAGATGGGAGGTTCTCAGCAGATAGCTTGAGCTCTTCCTGCTCCAGCAGCAATCCTCCCACCCCACCCTGTGCCAGCCCAAGACATTTTGCTCTGAGGAAGAGCATTGCATGGTGTCCCTCACCCAAATCAATAATAATAATAATAATAATAATAATAATAATAATAATAATAATAATAATAATAATAATAATAATAATATTTAGGTATCAGAGGTTGGGAGTTCTGTTCCCCACTGTGTCTCCTTAACAGTGGAGATTATTATTATATTATTATTATAATCTTAGATTTGCAGAGCCAGAAGGGACCCTATGGATCATCAAATTCAGCCCATTAAGGAGACACAGTGGTGAATAGAAAACCCAACCTCTGATACCTAAACCACTGAGCTATCCAGCAGTTCAAGGTGCATGGGACCCAAAGCCAGCCATCTTGTTTTGATACATGGGGCCAAAATAAAATAAAAATTTAAAAATCCCTCAAACATCCTCTCCCCATCCTTGACTACAAAAATACAATAACAATGTAAATAACCTACGGTTTGTTTTCCTATATTGGCACTCAAAATCTGCTGCATGAAGCAACCACCTCACTCTGACTAATGGTACGACTGGGGTCCCTGCTCTTATAAATGCTCCCATGCTGCAATTAGGCTTGGCAGGAAGGCAGGGCCCTCCACTGGCACCATTGTTTTGAAGACAGGACATATTCAGGGACATTTGTAGGGTAAACAAGGGCTGCCGTGTACCAGAGTGTGCTATGTCCTTCCTCTTGCAGTTCCCTACTCCCTTTTGGTACTTCCCTACTCAATTCCTAAGTTTCCATTGTTGCTACAGCTTGCACCCTGACTCCCTTTTTCTGCCTCATACTGCTCCTTGTCTTTTCTGGGGCTACTTGTAACATCTACCTACCTACCTACCTACCTACCTACCTACCTACCTACCTATCTTGAAAAAGCCTGGTCAGAGAAGAACACACAATGATTATTAGGCAATTGTAACATGCACTTCCTAAATGCTTCTTTTTAACCAGCAAAAATGTCTGGTTAATACATCCTGTTATTGCTAAGTCAACTGCAGACTGCTTCCTCCTGGTCCTGCAGATCATACCATACAAAATGTCTAGCTGGCATGAGGTAAAATGGGCAATGAAATGCCAGTGAGAATGTTTCTGCCATCTGTTGACTTAGATGGGCTCATCTTGCCTGCAGCTATGTATGTAAAAATACTGCAAAATAACCAAACAGAATTTAAATCAGCCACAGACACAATTCTGGAAGACACAGATTCCTGATGCTCAGCAGGTGTAGGCCTGGACAGGATCCACCGGTGAGACTGCTTGGAAAACTCTATGGCTTGGATCCTAACCAGGCTTTCACAGACCAACTATCTCTTTCTATTCATGGACAGGATCAAGATCCAGGGGGACATATCACCACTTGATACCAGTCCATATCAGCAGTTTAGAGGATGCTGCCTTATAGCAAATGAGACCACTAGTTCTTCTAAATAAGTATTGGAGAAAGGCATGTAAGGAACATGTAAAAATGCTGGGTTTTTTAAAAGTAGGTTACCATGTTTGTCCCAGGGTTTCCCATCTTTGGTTTCTCAATTGTTGTTAGTCTTTCACTCCTTGAAGCCTCAGCCCATATGCCCAATGGTCAGGGATTCTGGCATATGTTGTAGTCCAAAATTAGCTGGGAACCTCGATATGATACACAGATCTAAATGCATTTGCTTAAAGATCTTGTTGATTTCAGTGACACCTGAAGCTGGCTTATGACTGTACCTGAAGTCAACCATTATTTCTTGACTGCCAATAAAATGTTGCTTCACTAAATTTATTTCCCCTCTGTGTTTCTTATTGCTGCAAAATACAGTACAACAAAGCAAATGAGGCTTCTGGGTGGATCAAGGACACATCTGATCACCTCAGTTGTGACTCCAGAATTTGAACTAGAATCCCTTAGGATTTTCATCTGAATTATTATTATTATTTTTAGCCTTTTGAAAACTAGTGAAAATTATTTTATTTCAATGGGCTTTTAATGTTTAATTATCATTTCCATTATTTTGCTACTGTCTTGTGGTCTTTGTGGCCAACACTGATGTTGTTTTTGGGCTCTTCAGATTTTTAGTGTGTTTACGACTGACTTCGGTGTTATAATTTTGCTGTATCATATGTCTTATTTTATACTTTGATGCTTTGTGTGTGTGTGGAAAGGTGCTTGGATTTAAAAGTACCATGTTTCCCCAAAAATAAGACAGGGTCTTATATTAATTTTTGCTCCAAAAAAAACACTTTAGGGCTTATTTTCAGGGGATGTTTTATTTTTTTCATGTACAACAATCTACATTTATTCAAATACAGTCATGTCATCTTCTTCTGGTTGCTGCACAATGTTGGAGGGTGGGGTTTCACTTAACTGGGCTTATATTACCAGCATCCTGAAAAATCATACTAGGTCTTATTTTCAGGTTAGGTCTTATTTTCAGGTTAGGTCTTATATGGGGGAAACAGGATAGCCTATAAATTCTAGGGAAAATAAATAAAATAATCCAACAAGGCAGCTTTCTTTATTTATACAGTCATTTCTGCATAGTGCTTGATAGTAGGTGAAGTAACACAAGATGGATGGAGCCTAATTAGCGCCATACTCCAGAATAATAACAGTCTTAATAATACTGGCAGAGGGAAAGTCTGGGAAAGGTTAACATCGTCTTAGTGTGTTGCTGACATGGAGTTCTTCATATTTGATTCCAGGTGCTTGAGCCAGTATGGGAATGCCAAGTCCCGTAGTGTAAACAGACCTTGGCATTCTCTTGCACAATAGTTTTGGGTAGTAGAGAAAATTAACAGATTCCAGCTGGATTTTGAACTGAATTTTAGCTAGGTAAAATGAACTGGAATTGGTTGCTGTGGAATTTGGCCCAGACTGCAGACTTCAACCCCCTAACTCCTGTAAAAAGTGCCACAAGTGGTTGAGATCTCGGCTTTCCATCTCCTCCACCCAAACTTGGCTCCTGCTACAGCCAAGCAGATCCTAGTGCCGTGCAAAGCAGCTTCAGAGCATTATATAAATAATCATGTCTGGGAAGCAAGCCACCTATTGAGTCCCCTCTTGAAACATTAAGGCTTTTCCTTCAATGCCTTTGATTCAAGTAGTCGCTTAGCCCGTGATTGCTCAGCTTCTGAAATCTGACAAGACTGCAGCCTGAGGAAGAGGATGGCTGCAGGCAGTAATCA
Organism: Intellagama lesueurii; assembly: GCA_037013535.1. Taxonomy (NCBI): domain Eukaryota; kingdom Metazoa; phylum Chordata; class Lepidosauria; order Squamata; family Agamidae; genus Intellagama; species Intellagama lesueurii. Next base: position 105,254,181 of record JBAJHW010000001.1, read on the forward strand.
AATTCATGAGGTAATTAAGCTGCACATATTAAATTCCTAATTAAACATCCAACAGCAGCAACAGTGATTTAGGTTATTAGCTTCTGAGAATGCTCTGTTCCCAACCTCTTGCTAAGAGGTAGAATGTTTAAAAAGAGAGCAAACACAGCTGTCAAGTAGAATAGTTCTACCTCCTTTAGGGTAGCCATTGATCCAAAAAACGGACAAGACCTGTGTGTGTTTCAAACACAGACGGAGAAACAGTTCATAAATGAAAGAATATTATTGCATGTAAGCTAGGCATGCCAGAATCACAGTGAAAATGAACACACATAGACACAGAGATACACTTTTGTAAGACAATGTCAGTTAAACAGCATACACATTTTCTCCTTGTTACAGCAATCTGTCATATATTTTCAAATCCAACCCAACAACTTCCCTATCTTTTTAAAATTGTCCCGCTCTTATGTAGATAAACAAATCAGTGACAATTGCAATGTTCCAGGTATAAAATTAAAACATACCTTGGATGTTTTTAATGTGAGCTTTCGTGGACAGGTCCACCTCTTCAAACTTCTCCATGAAAACTCACATTAAAATACAGCAGTTAGCCTTTAATGTGCCAAAATGTTTTTGTCTTCTTTATTTTTTATTTTTGTTTTGTTTTGCTTGATATGCTAGCACAGATTAACATGGCTACCTCTTCAAAAACTCTAATTTAGGAGGGTAAATACAACTTGATTGGGATAACTGAAATTTGATGGGATGAATATAGATTGTTCAAAAAGAATAGAAAGGGAGGTGGAGTCAAACTACATGTCAAAAATCCCTATGCTTGCACAGAAATATAGGAGGATGAGCTTCTTTGTCCCATTGAGAACACCTGGATTAACATAATTGGGGTCAAAAATAAAAGGAACGTGGTGGTTTGAGTTTGCTACCCACCACTCTCTCAAGGAGAAGATATGGATGAAACCTTTGAAAGACAAATTGCAAGAGCTTCAGAGAGGCATGATGTAGGAGAAATGGGGAACCAATTACCCTGATACCTGCTGGGAAACCAATTCTGCCAAACATTGCTCTTTCAAGGAATTCCTGATTTGTATTGCCGATAATTTTCTCCTACGAAAACTGGAGGAAAAAACCAACAGGGTCTGTTATCTACAGGACGCCAGACTAGCCCCATCTTTGCTATCCTTCCACAAGAAGCTGAAGACCTTTCTCTTCAGGCAGGCTTTCCATTAGTGCCTGGCTGAGAGGATTTTTTTTTTAATGGATTGTTAGTCTTTTTACTTTGAATGTGTTTCTGGTGTTGACCATTTTCACCATTTTTATTATGGTATTTATTTGATTCTTTTTAAATATTTCTCAAGAACAAATCCTGCCAGGCTCACCTTATCTCTTTGTTTATCAGGTAACCTCCCTGGTAGATGGTGGGAATGCTATAGATGTAATATGCTTAAACTTCAGCAAAGCTTTTGACAACGAGTCTCATAATATTCTCATTAGCAAGCTATCTGGTGTGGGCTGGAGAGAATAGCTGTCAGATAGATACACAGAAACTTGGGCCTGATATTCTTCAACAGTTTTATTCATTGAGGAGATACAAGGAATGCTTATCAAATTTGTAGATGACTTGATTAGGCCTCATCTTGAGTACTGTGTCCAATTTTGGACACCGCACTTTAAGAAGGATGCAGACAAATGAGAACCAGTTCATAGGAGGAAAATGAGGATGATCAGGGGACTGGAAACCAAGCCCTATGAGGAAAGACTGAAAGAACTGGTTATGTTTAGCCTTTAGAAAAGAAGACTGAGGGGAGATATGAAAGCCCTTTTCAAATACTTGAAAGGCAGTTATTCAGAGGAGGGGCAGGATCTGCTCCCAATAATTCCAGCATGTAGGACATGTAATAATGGGCTCAAGTTACAAGAAGCCAGATTTCAGTTAAATATCAGAAAAACTTTCCTAACTTTCAGAGTAGTATGACAACCTCCAATTACCTTAGGAGGTGGTGAGCACTCCCAACCCTGGAGACACTGAAGAAAGAGTTAGACAGCTATCTGTCAACTATACTTTGATTTGGACACCTGCACTGAGCACGGAGTTGGACTCAATGGCCTTATAGGCCCCTTCCAAGTCCATTATTCTATAAATCTCTGATTCTAGGATAGGGGCCAGCCAGCCAGGCTTAACCAATGTGTCTCCAGCTGATGGTGTTAACTGCTCTGCTATTTGTGTGGCCTTGGGGAAGCCACAGAGATCCAGAGCACCACCAGAAAGTGAAACTGATAAACAGTTTTGTGTGTGCCTCTATTTCCAGCCAAAAAATACCTTGTGTTTCAGTATAAGGAGGTGTCGGGGGAGGAATGCTGAATGATTGGTGGCCTTTTTGTCTAAGAAGATTGGGAAACACATTCTAGTGCACACCATCAGAGGTGAAACTTACTTTAACAGATGAGTCTGGCATGTACATCTGGCCATGATTTTTGGAGCCTTTATATATTTTTTCTACATCTTCCATTGCTCTGTGGTGTCAGTCTGATGGGGACATGAAGGGAGTTAAACAATTAGGTTACATTAGTAATTTTTAGTGGCCTAATAAAGGTATGACTTACCCTTGCCTTCAAAATGGTGACTGCGTGGAACACACAAGTCTCTAGCTTAAAAAAAGCTTTAACATGCCTGTCATACATCAACCATAAAAGTGAACTTCTACAAATTGTTTTTAGTGCCATAACCGGCTGCATTTCCCCCCTACTTTAGCTTCATGATGGATAGCATTCTAGATTTGTTTGGATCATACACTAAAACTATGTTTAGAAGGTTGGATGTGTGTTCCGTGCTTATGAAAACTGAAAAGATGTCTGAGCAGGATCACATCATGAAGCAATAAAAAAAAAAGGCTTGTCTGATTTGATTCTGAAAATTCATCTTGAGAAACTGTCTTGCTCAGCCTCTAGTGTGAAAGATAGACATCTTTATTCTTATTTCGTTTAATCAGTTCTGTAATCCTGTATATTTAGGGGGGGGGGAGGGTTCATTTGCCCTTTTATGTCTTGCCTATTTTCTCCGGTCTTCTAGCAGTGCCCACTTTCTTGCCTTTCAGAGAGGCCCTCTTCCCCCTGCTTTTAGATCTCCTTGGAATAGTTGCCTGTGCCTTGCCGTATCTGTGGTGCCCCTGGAGTAGGAAAGAAAATGGGAGACTAACTAAGCAGGAAGAAAATGATGTTTTCTAGAAATAGATACTGAGTAGAAGGTGGAAACTCTTTCCTTGTGTTTCATTTGAAGAGAAATTAATTGAGCATTTGGGGGCAAAGTCAGAAGCATACGACTTCTGGTGAACCACATCCTTCCCAGATTCACCACATGCAGCTGGAGTGCGTGGGAATATGAAGAATAGTCAGCACTATAATACAGAAAGGAGAGCTGTTGAAAGAAAGGTGCCAGACTTAATAGTTGATATCTAGAAGCCTTTGTTACTTCTGTTTTAACTGCTTGCAGTGGGAGATTCACAGAGCAAACCTACACCCCAATAATGCTTGTGAGGACGTGACACTTTCTCTGTGCCAGCGGAATGGCTGCTAAGTGCTGTACGTTCAGACTGGGAGGGAAGGGGAATCAGAGCTTGGAAAAGTTACATTTTTGGTGTACACCTCCAAGAATTCCCCAGCCAGCATGACTACCACCAAAAAAAAAAAGGCAAACTGTTCTAAAAAATTAAATAGAAGTAATAACTGCAAGTCACTGGAATTGCAGTTAGTCAAAACAATGAGAGGGAAATGCTGATTGACTTCATCGGGCATTGGATCCAGCCCACAGACCAGACTTAAATGTATAATAACATCTGCAAATTGCCCATCTGTCTTCAACATGGTTTAGTGAATTTTGTTGGACTATGTTGGTTACAATAGAAATATGAAAGCAATGGGCATGCAAAGTGCTCCCTCTAGCAGCAGCTGTTTAACTGAAATAATAAATTTAGCATTGTAACTCACAGTTCTGCCAAAGGAACTGGGAGTCTTTTCTAGTCTTGATGAGGTTTATTATTACTATTATTCCATTACTACTGCAAAGAATCAGTGTAGATAGAGATACATATGTGTATACAATTGTGTTACTATGAATTCCAGAACTTCAAGCATCCAAGATGAGTATCTGTTGTCTATATCATGCTGTTGAGTGCCCATAAAGCTCTACAAGTGGCTAATACAAATCTGTACTCCCACCCCCAGGTCTTTGTCTGTTTAATTAACACAGTGAAGGAGGAGAGCAAAAACAAAAGGTGTGGCAAAAGGTCTAAGAGTATCTAAGTCGTAATTTATTTAAAGAAGGAAGGATAATGATGTTGTTACTGCTGGACCTCCCTCATCTGTTTATTTAGCATCTATCTTGTTTCAAGGCTTAGCATAATGTATCCTCATGTCTTTTTCTTTTCTCCTCTTGCAAGAATAAGAAAAAAATGGGGTGAAATTTTCATTATAATTAAGTCTGATTATTGACAGACGGTGGACTGGGTGAAATATTGTTCTTCCTTTATTTTGCACAGGAAACTATAAGCAGAATCTATTGGTAGTTCTAAAATGTTCCACATAGTTCTTTATATGAGTAATTTTTGTTTAATTTCTTTCCCATAATATGTAGAAAGATTTCAATAAATATTGCTGTATATATCCCTGATGTGTACATACATGAGGTTATATGCTGTATAGGAATCACGTATTTTAGCTGTAACTTTAGCTAATTTAATTTGCATGTCAATTTTTACTCTATGACTATATCCCATAATTGAGGTGACATCTAAAGAGAGGTCGCTATTGGCTGAGCAGAGAAATGGTTGGCAAGGAAAGGGGAAAATGCTGTTTTCTTCCCACTGCTGTTCCGTTAAGAACTGACCATTTCAAAGCTGTTGTTTTTTTCATTAAACATATAGCAAAGCTTCATTACATACATCTGTACATGACATACTATTTAGCCCTCAGCATCTTTGTCAGTCCATGCACAGTTGCCCTCTGACACTGACTAGGTAACATCTCCTATTCTCTCCTCCTCCCTTCAAGTCAGGATGCCCAATATCCAGATTGAGACACTTCATTTTGGACAAGAAGCAGAAATCCCACATGTAGCTCCTCCCATCACCAGCAGTAACAATATAATAAGGACAAACCTGGTATTTAATCATTTGTTTACCTCTCACAACACTCGTATTCATCTTCCTGAGGTGGCTTCCTGATTGTCCTTAGTGTTTTCCACCACTTGTTTTCACAAAAGGCAGAAGCGCATAATGGGGGAGGAAATAAAGAAATAAGGAGATGACACTTGATTGTGAATTTCACTGCTTTTTGTTTTACAGATACATGCTGAAATCCATCACACAAAAAATAGTGAAACTCACAGTGAAGGATCATCTCCTTATTTCCTGTCCCATGGTGTTTGCCTTTGGTGGCTGATTAATCAAAGATATGAGTGGGAGAAAGATTTCTCCTAATAGGAACCAGTTGGGCCAGGAATCGCATTCTTATCATCTCTTTAACAAAGTAAGAAAGCTGTTCACTCATGTTTTTCATGCAACCAGCAGGGTAAGGGCCAAGTTATCTGCTACAATAAAGGAAGAAGTTCCTTAACTGATGAAAGCATCTTATAGTCACAACATAAGTTTTTGTCAGCTCCCACAGTGGGGATTAATTTGCTTGGTTTGTGATTGGCTGCCAGGAGCTACTACAGGCTCTGTTTCTAAATATGATTGCTCAGTCTGAAAACACCTCTGGAACTCCAATGGATTTCTATTTCAAACAAACTGTAACACATAGTTTGGGCTTCAATCTCCACCCCAGGCTTGTTTATCCCTTTGCAGGTTGATTTCTTTCACTCACACACTGGTAGGTGTAATCCCTTAATTCTGACATATCATAATCCAAGTTAATTCAATATCAACAATTAATTTTACAGGTGAGCCTAAGCATAAAAGGGCTGTCAAAGGTAACAAGTGTTCACGGACCAGGTAAACGTTATTCTCTCTCTCCCTTGCTTTGCATGACTGGAGGAAGAGAAACAAAAGTACTAGTGAGGCATAAATAGGATTGGGGAAGGGAGTGTGATATGTTTGGAAAATGTGTACAGGACCTTATGTAAAAAGTCAAGACATGACTTTTTACAGTCATGTAGCTGGGGAGAATAAAAGAGGCCAGGAATGACCACTGATTTTCTGCAGATGTGTGGTAGATTTTGTTATGATTGCTAACTGGTTGTTAGTTGGTGAACTTGACTCATCTGTTTAGTAAGGCCACCCATCAAAAGACTAGCGCAACCAAAAGGAAATGTCGCCATAGCAATAAAGAGAACACCTTGTCTTCTGTGCTTAATTTTCTGGTGATTCTAGTGAGAAGCTACATTCAGAAAAGACACTGTTCTGTACCAAATTAGACCACTGATCCTTCCATTAATACAATTTTGTATGTATAAAACATTATTCTTAAATCCTTGACACATGTCCCGTACAGGTCAGTGTTGTAGCCATCAGTCCATCAACCCACACTCCATGGGTGGTAAGATGGCCATTGAATTAATCGCTGAATGCTAACTCAATGCTCAAATGAATCCCACTGACTCACTGGGTCTGTTGTAGTTGCAACCACTACTTTATATTTTGCCAAACCTGTCCGCTTTGCTTTTCTTTTTGTATAGAGGAAAAGTGCTGTGTCATTGCTGTATCTGCTACTTCTACAAGGATTCATGTGCTGGACATTTCTCATCCACAGAGATCTGTAGGTCAGTGGGGAAAGAAAGAGTGTAGTTAAGAATAGTACTATATCCAATGTTAAATTTCACAGGCCGGTCTGGGAGGAAAATTACAGTTTTGACAAAGAAAAGTGACTGTCATTTCAGTGCTCTGTGGTAAATATAAGCCCAGGGGTTTTGGTGGTAAAAGGCAGACTCACCAGGAATGTGTAAGGCCCTATTTGAAACATGCCTTCTTCAGCTGCATTCCATTATGTTGTGGAGTCTTGCAGAAAATTGCATGGAATAAACCTGACTGAAGGGGGGAGAAGAGCATGTGCCCACGTCCCACAAGGTTTAGAAAATCCCAGAGGAAGGTCAGATGGAAAAGGAGGAGCAAATTAAGGGCTGGCATGATTTTTTTAATTGAAACATCACCTGAACAAAACAGGTTTTTGTTCAGGTTTTGATTGTTGCCATTGGCTCCTCCAAAAACAAAAAAAAAATCCGCTCCCTTTCTACATCTTTGTCCTGAATGAACATGGGATATATTCCATTTTGTTCAAAAACATCTCTGTAAAATCTCTGTAAAACAACTGAACAAGAATGCACTGAGGCTCAATTCTATCTCCTGTTGTATGAAATGACATTTGACCAGACTAGGGCTGAAATCCAGTAGTAAGTCACAACTAGAATAGGCCCATTGAATCAGTGAGGATTTGGTGAGTCAACTCCCCTAAAGATTCCACTGATTCAATGAGTCTTCTTTAGTTGCAACTGCTACTGGCTTTCAGCCACTATTTGTTAGTCAGCTCATGAATGCAATACTGTTGTATTTTACCATCCAGCCACTCTTTGTTAATGGCCACTGTTATGATAATAACCATTACATATTTTGCATTTCAGACCTCACCAGTTTCAAACCTCCGTCCACCCAAGCTGGAGATGATGACCTGCCAGCTAAAGCAAAACAGTGAATATCTAATTGAAGTGGGCTACAGTCCATGAGATCTGCAGCAGGTGTGTAGTCCATTGCTGAGCTTCTCCTCCCATTGAGCTGGTGATGTGCTTGTATAAACCAATGCTGAAAAACAGATAAGAATGAAAAATAAATGAATGAAAGGGAAGAAGTGGATTACTCAGCAGAGTATTAGAGCAGATAACCAGGGCTGGCAAAAGGCAAGTTGCTGGTCAAGAGCGGTGAGAAATAAGACTAGAGGAAAGATGGCAGCTGGCATGTTGTTAAGAAGCTACTTGACTGTGAGGTATCTGATGCAGCACTTTGATAGTAGAATTTCTTTAGTAGAAGTGGCACTGCACAGGCTGTACGCAGATGGATCGCTGGCATGCTGCTTTGTACACTGCCTATGTTTCTGAGTGCTTCTCTTCAGTCTGTTGGGTATACCAGAAACTGGAACTTTGTTTTGAAAAGCTAATACACTTTTTTAAAGCATTATAATTCATTTATTAGTTTTTGACAAGTAATAATGTTAGTTGTTACTCATGATGTGCTGTTTTCCAGTACTAACATGTTTTAAAGGCTTTCACAATAGAAAAATTGTCCCAAATCCCTTAGAATGACTGTAACAAAACTGTCATTTGAAAGTAACAAGTAACAAGTAATAATAATAATAATAATAACAACAATAATAATAATTGCATGCCATTAAGTCTATTTTACAGCAGCCTTTTCCAGGGTTTTCCTGGTAGAGAGCACTCAGAAGTGATTTACCCTTCCCTTCTTCTGGGGGTGTCCTGGGACTGGGCCACTTGCCCAAAGCCTCTCCTCACTGGAGACACAATGGGAAATTGAACTCCTAACCTCTGGCTCCACAGTCAGATACCTAAATGACAGCTCTCCAGTCAGACGAGTAACAACTAAGCAGTAGAACAAAATATTAATGGTATTATGCTTATACAGTAATTGTTTTCATGTTTCTGTCAAAGGAAATTACACCCTCAATAACACAAAAGGTAATGTTGTAACTTGTGTTATCTCTGGGCACTCAGGTTTTGCATAGAGTTCATCAGTATTATAATAATAACAATTACAACTATTATCTTAGCAAGGATGAAAAGAATGGTGCAACCAGTTCTACATATTGTGAAGAGCCAACCTTGCCATTAGCTGTACTGTGGTGGTTGCTTCAGGGGACAGCACATTGGTGACAGCGAATGCGTGTCTCCCTCTTACCATTGTTCCTGTCCCAAGAGGGACAGGAACAATGGTAAGACGATGGTATTACTAAAGAAATTCCGGGTAGCTGGGGCTCGTCAGCCTTGGAAGGCAGCCCATCTAGGAGAAGGAAAACTCCGATTTCAAACTTCCACTGCCTTGTGGCTATATCCACTGATGCAAAAGGCTTCAGGAGTTAACCTCGAGGCAAAATCCAGAACCGGAGTCCCGGAGGCAGTTTGTGACTGTGTACAGTCACACTCTGGCAACTCCTGCAACGTCGCTGGAACCAGTTGTATTGGCTCTTGCCTTTCCATTGGACTACTTCAGTGAGGTGGAGAGGGGGGATTTTCTGCTTGGGTAACAGTCTATCCTCCATATTATTTTACCCAGGCTTTGTGCTCTGGAGAGGACACTCCAGCTTTGCATACAGCGTCGAAATAACATGGGAAGTAGCAGTTACCGGTTATAAGTCTTTGCTCGATTGGCGTAGAGCATGACGCCAGGGGCTACTTCTGATGGTGGGAGAGGTCATTGCGCCTCACTAGGTAGCTACTGCCCGCCTTAAGCTGGGCAGTCCCCAGCTAGTAAGGTGCTACCTCACCACGGTCTGTTAACCTCACGGGATGCGTGGGGTTTAGGGTGAAAGCCGACAAGCAGATCGATAACCCTGCACCATGCAATAATTATAAGAAAAATTCTGCCCTAAAGTTGGGCACCTGGAATGACCCCTGGCTTTTCTGACGACCTGCAGGAAATAGGCGACGCACGCAAGACAGCTGTCATCGATATGGAACTGAGTAGGCTGCAGATGGAGATTGTTGCCCTGCAAGAGACGAGATTGCCAGACTCGGGCTCTGTCAAAGAAAAAAAATTATCATTCTTCTGGCACGGAAAACCATTGAATGAGACCAGGGAATATGGTGTTGGCTTTGCGGTTAGAAATACTCTGCTGAGATCCATTGTTCCACCTACTGCGGGGAGTGAAAGAATTCTGTCTCTGCAGCTCCACTCATCAGCAGGACCGGTCACCCTCATTAGTGCATATGCACCAACACTGTCGTCTACAATAGAAGTCAAAGACAAATTCTATGACGATCTGGCAGCTACTATCAAAAAAATTCCCGAGAGAGAGCTGCTGTTCATTCTTGGAGACTTTAACCCTAGAGTTGGTGCTGATCACAATTCGTGGCCCACTTGTCTAGGCTGTTTTGGCATTGGGAAGATGAATGAAAATGGCCAACGCTTGCTGGAGTTTTGCTGTTAACAGCAAATAAATCCAATAACAGTGTGGATTTTGAGCTAATAGATCCACCATTGACATGGTATTTTCCCTCAGACAGTTGCAGGAGAAATGTAGGGAACAACGACAGCCACTCTTTGTGGCCTTCATAGATCTTACAAAGGCCTTTGATGTGGTTAGCAGGGACGTCTTTTTTAAAATACTTCCCAACATTGGATGTCCACCTCGACTCCTTAACATCATCAGGTCCTTTCATGAGGAAATGAAGGGCACTGTAATTTTTGATGGCTCAACATCAGATCCCTTTGACATCCAGAGCGGAGTGAAACAGGGCTGTGTCCTCGTGCTGACCCTGTTTGGGATCTTTTTTGTTGTCATGCTGAAGCACCCTTTTGGAACCACAACAGAAGGTGTCTATCTCCGGACTAGATCAGATGGAAAGCTCTTTAATCTCTCTAGATTGAGAGCAAAGACCAAAGTCCAACTGAAATGCATGCGGGACTTCCTCTTCGCCGATGATGCAGCTGTTGTTGCCCATTCTGCTGAAGAGCTCCAACAACTTATGAACCGTTTTAGTAAGGTCTGCCAAGATTTTGGATTAACAATCAGCCTGAAGAAAACAAATAAAACAAAGAAAAGTCATGGGCCAGGGCGTGGACTCACCTCCCTCTATTACCATCTCTACACAAGAACTGGAGGTTGTTCATGATTTCGTGTACCTTGGCTCAACGATCTCTGACACTCTCCCTCTAGATGTCGAGCTGGATAAACGCATTGGCAAAGCACCTACCACGTTCTCTAGACTCACAAAGAGAGTATGGCTCAATAAGAAGCTGATGGCATATACCAAGATCCAGGTCTATAGAGCCTGTGTCCTGAGTACAATCCTGTACTGCAGTGAGTCCTGGACCCTTTGTGCATGGCAGGAGAGGAAGATGAACATGTTCCATATACGTTGTCTCCGACACATTTTTGGCATCACCTGGCAGGACAAAGTTCCAAATAGAGTAGTCTTGGAACGAGCTAGAATTTTTAGCATGTATACATTACTGAAACAGCAACGTCTACGTTGGCTTGGGCATGTCTTGAGAATGGCTGATGGTTGGATTCCAAAATATCTCCTGTGTGGAGAATTAGTGCAGGGAAAGCACCCCAGAGGGAGACCACAGCTGCGATACAAGGATAGCTGCAAGCGGGATCTGAAGGCCTTAGGAATGGACCTCAACAGATGGGAAACCTTGACATCTGAGCATTCAGCCTGGAGGCAGGCGGTACAGCATGGCCTCTCCCAATTTGAAGAGACACTTGTTCAGCAGGCCGAGGCAAAGAGGCAGTCTCGAAACCAGCAAAATCAGGGAGCTGGGCAGGGGACAGATTGTATTTGTCTTCAGTGTGGAAGGGATTGTCACTCTCGAATTGGCCTTCTCAGCCACACTAGATGCTGTTCCAAGACCTCTATTCAGAGCACGTTACCATAGTCTCTCGAGACTGAAGGATACCTACACAAAGAGGTCATTGACCCATGAAGAAGGTGGAATCCAACTCCCCCACATTCATTTGGAGAGGGCAGGAGGACCCCCAGACCCTTAGAGCTGCCTGTTTCATATTCTTCTAATTTTTAATGCCGAGGCAAAAAAATCACCTGAAATTACATTACGGTCAGTTTCTCCAGACATCCCTCCCATTTGCCTTGGCATTAAGAGGAAAAAAATGAGCCAGCTCTAACTTGAACTGGTTACTGTGCTGCACTGCACCATCTGCCTCTTCCTCCTTGGGTGGCAATGTGTAGAGGAGCGTGTGGTGGCACCCTTGCCACTAATGGAAGGGTGTGGCATCTTCTCCTCCAGGACTTGGTGGAACTTGGCAGAGTAGCAGCAGCAACACCAATGATGATGGGAGGTGGCACTTTCTTTTCTGCCTGAAGGAGCAAGAAATGTTGTACTGCCCCAGTGCCATGGGCTTCTGTTCCTCAGCTAGAGGCCTCTCCGATCACGTGGCAATCCTTTTTTCAAAAGGAGGTGTTTAAAAGCAGTTCTGACAGGACTTGGGGATCTGCTGTTAAAGAAACAAGTCTCCCCTGAAAAAATCCCAGAGGACCTCGTACATATCTATAGTCCATCATTGGATTTTGCCCATCACCATCACTGTCACCACCACTAGCTGGCGAGCAATCATTAACTGCTAATTTCCTACTGTAGCTGAATCCATGTGCAAAAGTTGGTTGGCTCAAGCATTCCGTTCTACATTTTGGCATCTCTGTCTTGAGCACAGTCCAGAAAAGAGACAACAGTGCTGGGGATGGTGCAATGAAGAAAGATGGAGAAATTGTACCTATACTCACAATATCATTCATTCATATATTTTTTTTCAAATTCTGTCCAGCCCCATTAGTGTGAAAACTCTCTGGACAGTACATGGCACATCAAGCTATCATTAGAATCAAAGATTCTAAGATTACAATATACAATAATAAAAAGATTACAATATACAATAATAAAAAAGCAAAGTGTGCTGCTTACCACCCCATAATGCTTAAAGCACTTGCTGGGCGGTTTACAATTTAGTTACGCAGGCTACATATGGCACACACACACACACACACACACACACACACACACACACACACACACAC